>NIVC01000280.1:165000-235000 GCA_002269645.1 Macrostomum lignano
TCAATAACCTCTTCACCCACCCCACTCCTCACCTCATCCTAACCACCTCACCCAATCAATAACCTCTTCACCCACCCCACTCCTCACCCCATCCCTAACCACCTCACCCCATCCCTACCCCCTCACCGAATCCCTAACCTCTTCACCCACCCCACTCCTCACCCGATCCCTAATCTCTTCCCCCATCCCGAACCTTTCATCCCATCCCGAACCCCCTCACCCCATCCCTAACCCCTCATCCCATCTCGAACCCCTTCACCCCATCCCGAACCCCCTCACCCCATCCCTAACCCCTCATCCCATCTCGAACCCCTTCACCCAATCCCGAACCCCTTCACCCCATCCCTAACCCCATCACCCAATCCCGAACCTCTACACCCACCCCATCCCTAACCCCCTCACCTCATCCCTAACTCCCTCACCCAATCCATAACCTCTACACCCACCCCATCCCTAACCCCTTCACCCACTGCAATTGTACCTAGAAATGAAAGCAGCTTCAGGGTGATCAAGCTAATAGCATCAAGCCAAATAAAGCGGCATTATTTCACATAAAAATCGATATACTTCCATCACAAAAGGGCAAAAACAGTTGTTTAGGACTAGAGAGTTACACGTAAGCAGTACACCTGTGTGTAATAGATCGTGAATACAAGCTTCAGAGCTACGGTGAAAACTTATGACTGCAAATTGCAATCCAGTCTACATAAAGCGACGGGATATTAAAATGGAGCAAAAGCAGCAAAATACTAAACGTCTAATTAATAAAAGATTATCATAAACCAAGCCTCGTGGGGTGAATGACGCAATTCTATAGATAACAACAAAATACTATGATTGCAATGGTTAAAGCAAGTCAAACAGACATTGACTAGAATTTATTCGTATTCTAAATACACAAAATCTATAATCTAATTAAAAATATTAATAAAGCAAAAGAAATACGAGCAAACTGTGAAAAATGTGCCAAAATAACAAATTTAATATTTGATAAATCAGTTCTTGAATGAACCGCGCAAATTGCTATTAAACACGAAAAAAGCTGAGTTACGACATGAGTGTAACGTAGCGCAAGATTTTAAGCTACCAAATGGCGCCAGATTGAGTTACTAAATGTCGCCAGATTGAGTTACTAAACGGCGCCAGATTGAGTTACTAAATGGCGCCAGATTGAGTTACTAAATGGCGCCAGATTAAGTTACCAAATGGCGCCAGATAAAGTTACCAAATGGCGCCAGATTAAGTTACCAAATGGCGCCAGATAAAGTTACCAAATAGCGCCAGATTGATTAACTAAATGTCGCCAGATTGAGCTACTAAATGGCGCCAGATTGAGCTACTAAATGGCGCCAGATTGAGCTACTAAATGGCGCCAGATTGAGCTACTAAATAGAGCCAGATTGAGCTACTAAATGGCGCCAGATTGAGCTACTAAATGGCGCCAGATTGAGCTACTAAATAGAGCCAGATTGAGCTACTAAATGGCGCCAGATTGAGCTACTAAATGGCGCCAGATTGAGCTACTAAATGGCGCCAGATTGAGCTACTAAATGGCGCCAGATTGAGCTACTAAATGGCGCCAGATTGAGTTACTAAATGGCGCCAGATTGAGATTGAGTAGATACTCGAGTAGATTAAGTGATGTAAATTTGAGTAGCCTGAGACGACTGGCTCTCAATGAGGCCGAGCTTGAGCACGTAGCCCTTGAGCCATTTGAGCAGCATGCCGTCAGTGAGCGATCGGTCTTGCGTGGGCGGGGCCGGCGGCTCCCAGTTGACCGTCTGCTGCAGGCGGATCTGCGTGCTGTTGTTCAGGTGGCCCGTGTGAGCGTAGAACACGGGGATCCACAGGGCGATCAGCTGAGCGGATGTGAGGGGGGTGGCGGGCCAGATCAAGCTCAGGTAGCTGGGAGAGGTCAGGATTAGCAACCTTGAGATCATGGGATGATTTTGAGATTACGGGATGATTATTTTGAGATCATGGGATGATTTTGAGATCATGGGATGATTTTGAGATCATGGGATGATTTTGAGATCATGGGATGATTTTGAGATTACGGGATGATTATTTTGAGATCATGGGATGATTTTGAGATCATGGGATGATTTTGAGATTACGGGATGATTATTTTGAGATCATGGGATGATTTTGAGATTACGGGATGATTATTTTGAGATCATGGGATGATTTTGAGATCATGGGATGATTTTGAGATTACGGGATGATTATTTTGAGATCATGGGATGATTTTGAGATTACGGGATGATTATTTTGAGATCATGGGATGATTTTGAGATCATGGGATGATTTTGAGATCATGGGATGATTTTGAGATCATGGGATGATTTTGAGATTACGGGATGATTTTGAGATTACGGGATGATTTTGAGATAACGGGATAATTTTGAGACGGAATGATTTTGAGATTACGGGATGGTTATTTTGAGATCATGGGATGATTTTGAGATTACGGGATGATTATTTTGAGATCATGGGATGATTTTGAGATTACGGGATGGTTATTTTGAGATCATGGGATGATTTTGAGATTACGGGATGATTATTTTGAGATCACGGGATGATTTTGAGATCGCGGGATGATTTTGAGATCGCGGGATGATTTTGAGATCACGGGATGATTGAGTACCATGGTCTCAAAATCACGGGATTGATTGAGAGATTAGACTCATTAGAGGCTGGCTTTGAAATTAAGGCAAATTTTGAGATTAGGGGAAAATTTGTACTGGGCGAATTTTTTTTTGGTTCAGTGACTCTGACAGTAGGTGGCGGTTCTTTTCTTACCTTAGTTAAAATGGTGGAATTGCAGGCCTTCAAAGACTCCATCATGTGCAGTAAGTGACCGTTGACAATATCGGCCAGCTGTGGATAGGTGAGGACAGGTGAGAGGGTAAACTGGGGTGAAGCAGATAGTCTAATACCATGAAAGGTTTTTCATAGCTTATTCAAAAATTGAACCAGCTAACCGTCTGCCGGCTAGCATTTTAAATAGCTAGTTGTCTGCTCTATAAGAGAAAGTGCAACATGATCTGCAAACTGATGCTTTTATAAGTAGGACCCTGAATACAGGTGCTTCGTATGGCTGCTTCCGAAAACTTATGGATTTGCAGAAAAGTCGTCCAGTAAAAGCAATGTGTTTTGAGTAATTCATTTGTATTCGTCGCCTCTTAAGTTAAGACTACTTCAAGTATAAGCGGCCAAAAAACAGTCGGAAGGAGCCACGTTATACATTTCGTTATCAGGACAGGAATTATGTACACTATTGATTCAGCTGACAATGTACATCCACTGAAACCCTCTAATGAATTACGGGGTAGAGAAGGGACAGGGTGGATGGAATAGCGGCAAAGATAAGCCAAATGAACTGAGTTGGCTGGAGGCACGTGACACGCTCTGCCCCCAGTGCAGGAAGAATGTACATTAAAGTCAATGTACATCCACTGAACCACTCTAATGAATTACGGGGTAGAGAAGGGACAGGGGTGGATGGAATAGCGGCAAAGATAAGCCAAATGAACTGAGTTGGCTGCAGGCACGTGACACGCTCTGCCCCCAGTGCAGGAAGAATGTACATTAAAGACAATGTACGTACATCGGCAGCTAAACCCCCTCTGAACCCTCTATCTAAATAGGGGTAGAGAAGTGGCTGGGGTTGCGTGGCGTTGATTGACCAATAAAAATTCAGAAGAAAAAAGTGCCAATACAAATAACAGGAGCAGCAAAGCATCACACAGGCCAGACGTGATGCCCAATTTTTCACTCTGTGACTTTGCAGTAAAAGTACGGGGGTAATTGCCCTTAACAGTTCTCTACTATTAGTAGCAGCCTATGTGCTGTGTGACCAAAATATATTCTAGGCGGTGCAGGCGGTGGTGTCACAAAACTCAAGGATGTCAATACGAGTAGATTGTCTTTAAAAAACTCATTTAAAATAGGCAGCAGGGACTACTCGAAGTAGCTAATTAGCAAATCTGCAGGAGGGGCACAGCGCTGGCGCGGTGTCAAATAAATAATCTTCAGTGTTGCAAAAACTGCAGAGTAAAAAAATCTTTATGCAGGGTTCAAGCTAGCTATGTGTCGAGAGGAAGTGAGGAACTGCTTATGCTGAAGGTCAATTGCATTGAAAAGCTATAAAAAACTTTGAATGAGATGAAACAATTAGAGATTAAAACTAAACTCAACCTTAAAATGGCTAGTTCAAAAATTCAAATTAGCTAAAAGCACTAAAGTGCATATAAAGTCCCGACAAAAATGCTAGCTCAAAGCAAAAAATTCAGGCAATCGTCTGAACAAATTGGAATGAAAGTAAACGCTTTAGAAAATTACTAAACTAGACAAGCTTTCCTATTGGTAAGGGAATGGTGTAAGAGTAGATAGTCTGAGAATAGACTGTCCGAGAGTAGACTATGAGAGTAGAGAGTAGACTATAAAATTAAACTGCTTGAGAGTATATTGCTGAGAGTAGACAATGAGATTAGACTGGGTCAGAGAAGACTATGAGAGTAGACTATGAGAGTAGACTGTCTGAGAGTAGACTATGAGAGTAGACTATGAGAGTAGACTGTCTCAGAGTAGACTATGAGAGTAGACTGGGTGAGAGAAGACTATGAGAGTAGACTGGGTGAGAGAAGACTATGAGAGTAGATTATGAGAGTAGACTGTGAGAGTAGACTATGAGAGTAGACTATGAGAGTAGACTATGAGAGTAGACTATGTGAGTTTACTGTAGATTGATCTGAAGGTGAACACACAGGTGCACGGAGCAGGTGTGCAGGAATGGCTGGCCAGTCTACCTGCCAGTCAGTGGAGGTGGGATTAGGGATCAGTGCCGAGATCTGAGGTGCCTAATCAACAATGTGCTCAATTTCTACAGTTGCTGAGGAACAACTCATGAATTGCGGTTAGTTGGTGTTGTGGCGCAGCTGCTTTTGAGCTGAGCACAGCGGCAAAAGTTCACTCTAAATAGCTATCATTAATTTCGGTTACAAACCTCCTTGAGCGAGCGGCTCTTTGGCTGCAGTCGGATTTGTGATGCAAAACGGATGATTAGTTACGGTGCGAGCTCAACGGAGCAAAACAACTCATTAGATGACGTACTTTTATCTAATAAAACAAAAACTACAAATGCTGCGATTTCAAACGCAATCATTCAGTTGCTGTGCTAAATTTTTAGCAAATAGCAACCGAATTCTTTAGTAGCTTTGATGTTAAATAATAAAAACCAAAACCAAAATAAAGCAACTTGGTCAGTCGGCGAACGCAAAGCAAAAACCGGGCGGTGACAAAAGCAACCACGTGACTGTGAGAGTTAAACGCAAATTACTGCAAGTTGCACAAACGTGAATCTGCCGTTCTCTAGCAAAGAAAAATTCAAGGAAACAGAAGACAATAAGAAAAAACTGAATTGCAAGCGCCTCGTGATTTTCTGACTTTGGCTAAGCAGGTTTCGGGATAAACCAACCACTAGGGTGTTCAAAGGCCATGGATAACTAATCCTTAGGGTGTTCAAAGGCTATGGATAACTAATCCTTAGGGTTTTCAAAGGCCATGGATAACTAATCCTTAGGGTGTTCAAAGGCCATGGATAACTAATCCCTAGGGTGTTCGAAAGCCATGGACTACTAATCCCTAGGGTTTTATAGGCCATGGATAACTAATCCATAGGGTGTTCAAAGACCATGGATTACTAATCCCTAGGGTTTTATAGGCCATGGATAACTAATCCATAGGGTGTTCAAAGACCATGGATTACTAATCCCTAGGGTTTTCAAAGGCCATGGATAACTAATCCATAGGGTGTTCAAAGACCATGGATTACTAATCCCTAGGGTTTTCAAAGGCCATGGATAACTAATCCTTAGGGTGTTCAAAGACCATGGATTACTAATCCCTAGGGTTTTCAAAGGCCATGGATAACTAATCCTTAGGGTGTTCAAAGGCCATGGATAACTAATCCCTAGGGTGTTCGAAAGCCATGGACTACTAATCCCTAGGGTTTTATAGGCCATGGATAACTAATCCATAGGGTGTTCAAAGACCATGGATTACTAATCCCTAGGGTTTTATAGGCCATGGATAACTAATCCATAGGGTGTTCAAAGACCATGGATTACTAATCCCTAGGGTTTTATAGGCCATGGATAACTAATCCATAGGGTGTTCAAAGACCATGGATTACTAATCCCTAGGGTTTTATAGGCCATGGATAACTAATCCATAGGGTGTTCAAAGACCATGGATTACTAATCCCTAGGGTTTTATAGGCCATGGATAACTAATCCATAGGGTGTTCAAAGACCATGGATTACTAATCCCTAGGGTTTTATAGGCCATGGATAACTAATCCATAGGGTGTTCAAAGGCCATGGGCAACGAATCCCAATGCAAATTCCAGTTATAGACAACCTCAAACCGGATGTACTGAGAACAAGCCGCGGAACCGACTGGTTTAGAAACCTTAAAACCGTGATCTCACTAACAGAAGTTAGAAGCTCATTAATTTTTTTTAAATGAGAGAAATTATAAATCGCCAGCAAGAGACACAAAACCTCAATAGACGTCGCTCACACTTCAATAAAGCATCTCTTTAATGATAAAAAACTGACCAAAATCCCGGGACCCATCTTCTGAAAATTTCTCACCCCTTTGGCGTGCGACAGGAGCTGCAGAATGCCGGGCGTCACGCGGCCCCAGAAGTCCATAATCCGCTGTCTGGCGTCGTTCGTCTGCGACGCGTCGTCAATACCGACCTCGCAGTACATGGTCCACAGGCTGCACAGGTGGAAGGCGAAGTTCAGAGCGGACATCTGCTGCACAGAGCCCTGGACAAGGGGGAAGACGGGCAGGGGAGGGGGCGGGAGCGATTGGTGAAACCCGCGCGAACTCGAGTTGCGCTTTGTGATTTAAAGTTGCGCCTTTGATCCGCTAGCCAATCAGTGAGATTAATTGAGACGAAATAGTGGTAGAAGTGAGTGGTGAGAAATGGGGTGGTGAGGAGCGGGGTAAGGAGTGGGGTGGTGAGGAGTGGAGTGGGGTGGGTGAGGAGTGGAGTGGGGTGGGTGAGCATTAGAGTGGGTGAGGTGTGGGGTAAGGAGTGGGGTGGTGAGGTGTGGGGTAAGGAGTGGGGTGGTGAGGTGTGGAGTAAGGAGTGTGTTGGTGAGGTGTGGAGTAAGGAGTGTGTTGGTGAGGTGTGGGGTAAGGAGTGGGGTGGTGAGATGTGGGGTAAGTAGTGGGGTGGTGGGGTGTGGGGTAAGGAGTGGGGTGGTGAGGCGTGGGGTAAGTAGTGGGGTGGTGGGGTGTGGGGTAAGGAGTGGGGTGGTGAGGCGTGGGGTAAGGAGTGAGGGGTAAGGAGTGGGGTGGTGAGGTGTGGGGTAAGGAGTGGGGTGGTGAGTAGCGAGAATCAAAGCGGAAAGATCGCCAAAACCCATAGACATAAATGTCAGTGACTAATAATAACCCGTAAGCGATTAAAATCAGTTTTACACGTAAATCAATACTCTGGAATAAATTCCCCGAATACCAAATTACAAAAAAACGATTTGTGCCGCGTTCACCGGTATGCGGGTGATAATAATTTTAAGCACCTTCAAATTTGGGTTAATCTTAAAACCTGCCCCTGTTACTCGTGATCTGGATAGCTCAGCACAACGGTATGAAAGAGAGACTAAGAGACGAGATTAGACAAGAAGCGGGTTTATGCGGCGGATCAAGTTAATTGGCTGAATTTTAGCCCGCTTAAGGCTAGCACATCAGTTAATTTAGCGCGGTTTTTGAAATCATCTTTAACAAGCGCAGAATGACTAGAAACTACGAACCAACAGTGACTTAATTTGCTACGAAAGATGCGGTTAGCATTGCTAACCAATCTATAGACACGGCTCTAGGGTTACTTTAGTTTAAAGTGTCTAAGAACGGCTCTAAAATTGATTGCAATCAAAATTTAAGGCAAAGCGACTATCCAATTTCTAATTAAGCGAATGTACACTGTGGTGGGGTTGAATTGGATGTACACTGGGCTGGGGTTGAATTGGGTGTACACTGGGGTGGGGTTGAATTGGGTGTACACTGGGTTGGGGTTGAATTGGGTGTACACTGGGCTGGGGTTGAATTGGATGTACACTGGGCTGGGGTTGAATTGGGCGTACACTCGGCTGGAGTTTAATTGGGTGTACACTTGGCTGGAGTTTAATTGGGTGTACACTGGGCTGGGGTTGAATTGGGTGTACACTGGGGTGGGGTTGAATTGGGTGTACACTGGGTTGGGGTTGAATTGGGTGTACACTTGGCTGGGGTTGAATTGGATGTACACTGGGCTGGGGTTGAATTGGGCGTACACTCGGCTGGAGTTTAATTGGGTGTACACTGTGGTGGGGTTGAATTGGATGTACACTGGGCTGGGGTTGAATTGGGTGTACACTGGGGTGGGGTTGAATTGGGTGTACACTGGGTTGGGGTTGAATTGGGTGTACACTGGGCTGGGGTTGAATTGGATGTACACTGGGCTGGGGTTGAATTGGGCGTACACTCGGCTGGAGTTTAATTGGGTGTACACTTGGCTGGAGTTTAATTGGGTGTACACTGGGCTGGGGTTGAATTGGATGTACACTGGGCTGGGGTTGAATTGAGCGTACACTGGGGTGGGGTTGAATTGGGTGTACACTGGGTTGGGGTTGAATTGGGTGTACACTTGGCTGGGGTTGAATTGGGCGTACACTCGGCTGGAGTTTAATTGGGTGTACACTGGGCTGGGGTTGAATTGGGTGTACACTTGGCTGGGGTTGAATTGGGTGTACACTGGGCTGGGGTTGAATTGGGTGTACACTTGGCTGGGGTTGAATTGGGTGTACACTGGGGTGGGGTTGAATTGGGTGTACACTGGGCTGGGGTTGAATTGGGTGTACACTGGGCTGGGGTTGAATTGGGTGTACACTTGGCTGGGGTTGAATTGGGTGTACACTGGGGTGGGGTTGAATTGGGTGTACACTGGGGTGGGGTTGAATTGGGTGTACACTGGGCTGGGGTTGAATTGAGTGTACACTGGGGTGGGGTTGAATTGGGCGTACACTCGGCTGGAGTTTAATTGGGTGTACACTGGGCTGGGGTTGAATTGGGTGTACACTGGGCTGGGGTTGAATTGGGTGTACACTGGGCTGGGGTTGAACTGGGTGTACACTTGGCTGGGGTTGAATTGGGCGTACACTCGGCTGGAGTTTAATTGGGTGTACACTGGGCTGGGGTTGAATTGGGTGTACACTTGGCTGGGGTTGAATTGGGTGTACACTGGGCTGGGGTTGAATTGGGTGTACACTGGGTTGGGGTTGAATTGGGTGTACACTTGGCTGGGGTTGAATTGGGTGTACACTCGGCTGGAGTTTAATTGGGTGTACACTTGGCTGGGGTTGAATTGGGTGTACACTGGGGTGGGGTTGAATTGGGTGTACACTTGGCTGGGGTTGAATTGGGTGTACACTTGGCTGGGGTTGAATTGGGTGTACACTTGGCTGGGGTTGAATTGGGTGTACACTGGGCTGGGGTTGAATTGGGTGTACACTCGGCTGGAGTTTAATTGGGTGTACACTGGGCTGGGGTTGAATTGGGTGTACACTTGGCTGGGGTTGAATTGGGTGTACACTGGGCTGGGGTTGAATTGGGTGTACACTTGGCTGGGGTTGAATTGGGTGTACACTGGGCTGGGGTTGAATTGGGTGTACACTGGGCTGGGGTTGAATTGGGTGTACACTCGGCTGGGGTTGAATTGGGTGTACACTGGGCTGGGGTTGAATTGGGTGTACACTCGGCTGGGGTTGAATTGGGTGTACACTGGGCTGGAGTTTAATTGGGTGTACACTTGGCTGGGGTTGAATTGGGCGTACACTCGGCTGGAGTTTAATTGGGTGTACACTTGGCTGGGGTTGAATTGGGTGTACACTCGGCTGGAGTTTAATTGGGTGTACACTGGGCTGGGGTTGAATTGGGTGTACACTGGGCTGGGGTTGAATTGGGTGTACACTTGGCTGGGGTTGAATTGGGCGTACACTCGGCTGGAGTTTAATTGGGTGTACACTGGGCTGGGGTTGAATTGGGTGTACACTGTGGTGGGGTTGAATTGGGTGTACACTGTGGTGGGGTTGAATTGGGTGTACACTGGGGTGGGGTTGAATTGGGTGTACACTTGGCTGGGGTTGAATTGGGTGTACACTGGGGTGGGGTTGAATTGGGTGTACACTCGATGTGACTAAAGTGTACACTCGGGATGATTAGAGTGTACTCTGGAGTGAAGTTCGAATACTTTTTTGGTTGAAGTTCAACTCCAAAGCAGCATTACACCAAATTATTATGACAAACTATCACTATATAAAACACTAATAAGGCCGGTGATTTTCAATCAGTGACCCACGGATCAACACGCAGAATGGAAAATTGAATATAAAGAATTAGCCTTACAAGCAGGCTAAAATCGTTATACCGCCGGATAACCTACACAATTGGAGATGGTCGCGAGAGAGCGGTGCCAGCGCTGGCTTCAATATAAGAAAATTTTCAACGACCGCGTGAAAACCAAAAATAAAATTACCAGAAATAAATCAAACTACCACGAATAAAAACCTTTTCTACTTATTAAGCGATTGTTGTTAAAAAAACAAAAAGGAAATATAAACGAAATCCGACAGAAACGAGAAATATAGATATGGTTATATAATAACTCATTTGAACGAAAAGTGGCGCAGTTTAAGTAATTGAAGAATTAGTTTTTCTGACAAAATTAATTAGATTATTAAAACACAGATGCTAAAATAACTGGATAGGTTAAATTCGCAATAATAATTTTCTTCTATTTCTTTCAATTCAGTAGCGAGTAAAAAATAGCAAGAAAGAAATTCTTAAAGTGGCTGCACAGACTGGAGTGCCAGGATGAATCACGTGACCCAGTAAAGAACTTATCAAATTATTTCATTACCCCCTCATAAAGTGGCTGCACAGACTGGAGTGCCAGGATGAATCACGTGACCCAGTAAAGAACTTATCAAATTAATTCATTACCCCCTCATAAAGTGGCTGCACAGACTGGAGTGCCAGAATGAATCACGTGACCCAGTAAAGAACTTATCAAATGAATTCATTACCCCCTCATAAAGTGGCTGCACAGACTGGAGTGCCAGGATGAATCACGTGACCCAGTAAAGAAATACAGTTATCAGTGCTGGAATAATGTACACTTGCTGACAAGGCAGACGGTGTACATGGTGACTTAACCCCTCCCAGAGAAGCGGCAAGATAATAAGAGCGTTATAAGAAGTTTATAAGAAAATGATACTACTGAATCAAAAGTAGCCTAATAGCATATAAACGGAGTAAGCTATACAGTCTATACCCGTATCCAGGTATTTTAGCATCTGCAGTCAGAGTGTGAGAATTATAATAATAGATAAACTTAATCAGAAAGAAGACACAAACGGTGAGAAGTAATTTTCTGACGAATGAAGTTCTAATAAATAGGCACACGTTTCAGGTGTTAAAAACCGAAGAACTAAAATAAAAAAAAAAAATAAACGGAAAAGGCAGCTGCGGCAGCGCACAATGTTATTGGCGAGGGACTTGTCCTTCTTGCTAGAGTGGTGATGGTTGGGCAGGTGCGAGCTGTGGCTGTGCGCCAGGTGGATCTAAAAAAACGCACAGCAACAGCGGCGGATTCGGTCGGGGCGGACAATGCAATTAACGGTGAGCGAGGATGCGAAGGTATCAGGCTGATCTACAGCTGGATTATTTGGCTACTCATTGCTCAGCAACAACAGTTGTCCCGCGGGCAACTCTCGCAAATTGAGGCAACAGTCACACGCAGCCAGCGTGAAGGCAAGCAGCCTGAGGGTGCACAGCGGCCCCGACTTCCTCCCAGTCGTCAGGCATGTACACCCTCTGTGCCTTAGGGGGGCTGGCACGAATCGGCAAAAATTGCATGTCAAGCCACAAATTCACGTGGCCAAACACGGGAGTCGAACCCTGAACAGGATTTACCCGCTGCTGAGCAGATGAGTAGCGGCTCAAGGACGGCACGGAAATTTTTAATAAAGTACAATTAATAAATATAAAAGCTATTTTATTCAATGCAAAAACTAGCATTCGAGATGGGAAAGCAAAATAAAATTTAATTAACAGCATTGTGGCTAATTAAAGAGTAAAATTATAACATTATATACATGTATGGGGCAAAGTTGTAGGTTATTTGCACATTTGTTAAATTTCTATAAATTAAATCTTGCCAATGAAAAATTGAGGGCAAGAATTAGAACACAACCAGCAATTGAAAATTATACCGGATGGGATACCGGATGGGATACCGGATGGGATACCGGATGGGATACCGGATGGGATACCGGATGGGATACCGGATGGGATACCGGATGGGATACCGGATGGGATACCGGATGGGATACCGGATGGGATACCGGATGGGATACCGGATGGGATACCGGATGGGATACCGGATGGGATACCGGATGGGATACCGGATGGGATACCGGATGGGATACCGGATGGGATACCGGATGGGATACCGGATGGGATACCGGATGGGATACCGGATGGGATACCGGATGGGATACCGGATGGGATACCGGATGGGATACCGGATGGGATACCGGATGGGATACCGGATGGGATACCGGATGGGATACCGGATGGGATACCGGATGGGATACCGGATGGGATACCGGATGGGATACCGGATGGGATACCGGATGGGATACCGGATGGGATACCGGATGGGATACCGGATGGGATACCGGATGGGATACCGGATGGGATACCGGATGGGATACCGGATGGGATACCGGATGGGATACCGGATGGGATACCGGATGGGATACCGGATGGGATACCGGATGGGATACCGGATGGGATACCGGATGGGATACCGGATGGGATACCGGATGGGATACCGGATGGGATACCGGATGGGATACCGGATGGGATACCGGATGGGATACCGGATGGGATACCGGATGGGATACCGGATGGGATACCGGATGGGATACCGGATGGGATACCGGATGGGATACCGGATGGGATACCGGATGGGATACCGGATGGGATACCGGATGGGATACCGGATGGGATACCGGATGGGATACCGGATGGGATACCGGATGGGATACCGGATGGGATACCGGATGGGATACCGGATGGGATACCGGATGGGATACCGGATGGGATACCGGATGGGATACCGGATGGGATACCGGATGGGATACCGGATGGGATACCGGATGGGATATCATCCCAATCGTTTGCTTCTTCAGCTGATTCCCAGTACAGGTACACGTACCTCGGAAAAGGTGAACAAAAATATCCTCAAAGGTGCGCCTTCATAGTAAAACGACAGCAGGTGAAATAAAGGAACAGTGCCAAAGGAGGCTACTGGAGTTCTATTGGGAGTGGCAATCTGCAGAAAGCAAACACAGTTCTGTGGGTTCGCTAAAATTAATTTATGAAATAAGTTTTGTACAAAATAATTTATCACACTTTTCTACATACTTGTATTAAAATTCGATTGTGGGATAAACTTCCCACACAAAGGGGGTAGTCAGGAGGAAGAGGACTACAGGGGAAGGCAGCTGCATGCGGAAACATCCGATGTTTGAAAATACTGAAGTTTTAGGGCATCAAAAGAAGCGAGCCCGGGACTCACGTGGGTGCTGCCTTTAGAGTGCTCAGCGTAGCCTGTCATGATCACCATGACGTGCTCAGCCACGTAGGTGCTGGCGTCCAGCGGGATTGGCTGGCAGAGGCTGCCGCCGGAGTCGCTGGAATCGTTGGCGGCCGTCACCGCCGTGTGCATCATGGCGCCGATGAGCAGCCAGGAGAGCAGGCGGATGTGCTCAAGACATTCCAGGAATTCGCGCGGCCTGGGGGTTGGCGGTGATTGGTGGGCGGTGATTGTGTAGAGGTTCATAGAATGCTACTGTAAGTAGAACAATGCACACATGCTCAGCAAAACTTAAACTATGAATCATGTTACTATTTATAACGAGAGAATGAATCATGTTACTATTTATAACGAAAAGATGAGTCATGTTACTATTTATAGCTCGCTAAAATTGCGTATAAATACGAGCGAAAAATCCGAACTGAAACCTCAGACTCGGAGCCGCCTCGAAGGATCTTGAGCTTGCTTGAGCAGCTAAACGAGGCTACATCTCTGAGGGAAATAAATACCGTTCGGTAAGCCTTTGTTCGAGTCTTGATTATTGAGAGCTGTGTTATTGCCGGCCGTTACTGGTCAGTTGAATTACTGTGTTTATTGGATTTGAGGGCTCCCTATTCCTAAGTGATTGGATAGGATCTGCAGACCGATTCCGATACTCTTAGAGGATTAGTGATTTGATTGATTTTGATACCCTAGAGTAACCGATAGGGGCACAAGACTCTGATTCCGTTATTTCTAGAAGAAGACGCCCTTTCTGGAGGACCTCGTTATTGTTATAGAGTTGACTTTGAAGCCTTGAAGAAACGAGCTCGGAGATTCGGAGAACCTGCCCGACAAAGAAGAGGAGCCCGCACCAGTAAGTGATCACTGAATTTCGTTCCCAGACTTAAGGTCTGGGAGTGGGAGTTCGTGCGTTTAGGCACTAGACTTAATTCTCTCTCTCTCCCTTCTCTTTCTCTCTCTTTCCCTCTCTCTGTAGTGTGCTAAAGCGAACTCTTCAATTGGTTGGCGGTGATTGGCTTCTGCTGTTTGGTTGTCGCCTAGCTCCTAGGCGTGAACTATTGCCAATCAGACAGCTAGGCGAGGCTGAAAGCGCTAATTGCTCACCCCTGCTGCACAGTGGCGGGCGGGTGCCGTAGCCAGGACAGGTACTTATTGATGGCCCACTGCCGGCCGCCCTCGCCAATGCGGGCCTGGGCGAATTCAATGACGGCGTACTGCGAGACGGCGCTTTTCAGGTGCGCGCCCAGCGTGTCCTCGTGCAGAGACAAGCCGGTCTTCAGCGACTTCAGCTTGTGCACCGTGTGCAGGTCGGCGATGAAGGCGACGCAGTCGGTGAGGCTGGATCGCATCAGCTCAGCGGCGCCCGTGTTGACCGACTGGCAGCCGGTGAGCTGCTGGCCGAGGCTCTCCGCTAGGAGGCTGGGCTCGACGCAGCCGCCAGCGTCGATGAGCACCAGCTGGACCAGCAGCAGGAAGTTCTCGTCCGGTAGACTGCAGCGAAACTTCAGGGCCTGATAAAGGCGTTTTGATGAGTAAGGTTTGCAGCTGGATGCGTAGCTTTGAGTGTAGTGCAGGGTAGGCATAGCAGATTGCCGAGAGTGTGTACATTGAGGGGATGGAAGTTCATCGAGAGTGTACATTGAGGGGGGTGGAAGTTTAACAAGAATGTACATTGAGGGGTAGAAGTTTAACAAGAATGTACATTGAGGGGTAGAAGTTCATCGATCGATAGTGTGCATTGAGGGGGTAGAAGTTCAACGAGAGTACATTGAAGGAGGGTAGAATTTCAACGAGTGTACATTGATGAGGTAGAAGTTCATCGAGAGTGTACATTGGAGATAGAGGCTTAGCTATCTGGAGCGCGTATAGTGGGGTCAGAGTTTTACTAACTCTATCTATCTAGAACATACTAGATAGATAGAGACAAACTATTTTTAGTACATAGGATGTGGATTTGGGTAGAATTTGACATTCTTTAAATTCTCTCACCTGCACCAGCAGCATAATAGCGGTCCTAGTCACGTGCTGCTTGTCCCGCTCCTTGGTGAAGACCCGATTGCAGGCTGAGCAGAGCTCAACCAGGCTAGACAGGGACACGACGCAGTTGCACAGTAAGAATTCCAGCACCCTGCCAACTGGCTCCAGCACAGTTTTGTGATTGTTAATCACGGGCGAGCGGAACAGGCAGTGCAGAATGCGGAACACACACTCGTGGTTGAACTGGGCGCTGGACACCGGCAGACAGGGAGCCAGGCGGCGCAGGAAGATGTCGACCCGCTCCAGCAGGGTGGACCAGGAGGCCGAGGCGGCCGGCTCGGTGGGCAGGCACTCCAGGTAGGCGCTGACGTTCTCCATCAGCTGGGCCAGTGAGTCCGGCTGCGGGTTACGAGGGTGGCCTCATTCCGATTGATAGCCTATGAGCTGGTTTCAACAGGTTTTGAGAACAATTTTGCAAGCCAAACTATGCACTGCTGCAGGCCCTGTGCATTCTCTGGGTGACGTACAAGTCACCCACCGAGTAAAGAGGCCCATACCTAGCTCCTAACTGCGACTCCTCTCACCTGAGGCAGGCTCTTTCGCTCGTTAAGCGCCTCGAGCAACATTTCCAACGGGCGGAAGCAGTTCATTTCCTGGAAATCCACCAGCACGGCCACCATGCACTTGAAGAAGCCTTCGTCTAAAAATGTAAGGAGGTTGAGAGAGGGTCACTGACAGAGCTAAGAGACCTCAGCAAAGTCTGTTATTAGCAGACACTCACACTCAATCTTGGTCTGGAACAGCTGCACAAACAGGCCATTGGGCGCCAGCTGGTGAAACGAGCATCTCAGAAACTGCTTAGCAACGCTGTTCATATTGCCCGGCGCAATCACGTTAGGCTGGTTGGCCTTCCACGAGTAGGCATTGTGCAGTACGATCTTGGACACGGCTGAGAACATGCTCATCAGCATGGGGGCGGCCATCACGGGCTCGCGGTGGACGAATGCTCCCAGACACACGATAGCCAGCGAGATTGTGTCCTCATCGTACTGCTCAATGATGGCGTTACAGAATTGGCACCTGTTCAGCATGAACGGCTCGATCACCTTCTTAAATGACGGCTTCTTGCCAGCTCCGCCGCTGGCGCTGCCGCCCGACTGCAACTTCGACAGATTGTCTGCCCGCCTGGGACGCCTGGGGATCGTACGGCGGCGGGAACAGGTTAGGTGGGGACACTTTGCGACGCACGTTGTTTCTATAACAACGGTTTCTATTAAAAATTATTCAAATGTTTCGTAACAGTTGCTAGACAGTTTCCGATAGCAGTTTTTTTGACGCAATTTGTACATTGCAGTTGCTACGTTCTTCCCCATAGCAACCGTTGCTAAGTCGTTTCTACAGCAACCGTTGCTAAGCCGGTTATATAGCAACCGTTGCTAAGTCGTTTCTATAGCAACCGTTGCTAAGTCGTTTTTATAGCAACCGTTGCTAAGCCGGTTATGTAGCAACCGTTGCTAAGCCATTTTTATAGCAACCGTTGCTAAGCCGGTTATATAGCAACCGTTGCTAAGTCGTTTCTATTCAATATAGCAACCGTTGCTACGTTCCTACCCATAGCAACCGTTTCTAAGCTGTTTCTTTAGCAACCGTTGCTATGTCGTTTATAAAGCAACCGTTGCTAAGCTTAGGCAACTGTTGTTGAGTCGTTGCTATAGCAACAGTTGCTAAGCTGTTTCTGCAGCAACCGTTGCTAAGCCCTTTCTATAGCATCAGTTGCCATACATTTTCTAAAGCAACCACAGCTAAGCAACGTTCGTAGATAAAACTAGTGGCAGCACAATAGCAACGGTTGCTATGAAGTTTTATATTCGCATTTGAATTCAATCCGTAATAATTCAGACACTGGGGAACAGCGTGCAGCAGGCGAGTTCTCTTCAATGCTATAAACAAGTGGATAGGCAAGCATGCAGCCTCCCCTCAGAACCGCGACATCAAAGAGCGCCGGCATCTCAATTTAACTATAATAAAAGCACTTTTAGTACACTGTGTACCGACAGAAAAGGCAGCTTGACGTACTGGGTCGGGTTCAGCGAACCAAGGAGAGCAATACAAATTGAAGAAATTGTTGCTTGCTTTTGCAGAATCAAGCAAGACTTGCGGCGGTTACTGGGTTGTACAAAAAATTAATAATTGACAAAACTGTCTGGCACTTTGGGAGTTGAGGTTGCACTAGATAATGGATTTTGGCTGGCCATGGACAGACCGCAGTTGCTAAATGGCCCTTTTAAAGACTGAATCCACAGTTCAGATGCTGCACTAAATGCCAGAGGTTAATATTACCTGTTACCTAGATGTTTCCTACTTTTCGTTACTGGCTACTGAATCTGAATCTGACCAGTCTAGCTTAGAATCCCTGTCAGACCCCATCAAGTTGCATTGAAGTTTAAGCAGACTATTAAATATCAGGTATTATTAACTGCACAATAATAGAGCTCAAGCAGACTATAAAGTATGTAAAGGTTCATCTGGCTCTAAGGAACCGGTACAAGCTACAGTCCTCAGTATAGCTGTCGCTCATAAAGTTCCGGAGAAACTATGAAAATTTATTAATGACTTGGTGGAATCGAGAACCTTTTCCGGCGTCTCTTCCGGCTGGAGACGCCTTCGCAGACTGAGAGAATCTCCAGGCCGTTGAGCAGGGCGGCGATGCCGTACTCGCAGCTGTCGGTTGGTCGGCCAGCGAGCGGGGGCTTCATTCACCGATTGATTGATTGATTGATTGATTGACTGATTGATTGACTGATAAATAGATTGATTGATTGATTGATTGATTGATTGATTGATTGATTGATTAATTGATTGATTGATTGATTGATTGATTGATTGACTGATAGATAGATAGATTGATTGATTGATTGATTGACTGATAGATTGACTAATAGATAGATAGATAGATAGATAGATAGATCGATTGATTGATTGATTGATTGATTGATTGATTGATTGATTGATTGATTGATTGATTGATTGATTGATTGATTGATGGACTGACTAGTTGACTGATTGACTGATAAATTGATAGATAGATTGATTGATTAATTGATTGATTGATTGATTGGCTGGTTGGTTGACTGATTGATTGATTGATTGACTGGTTGATGATTGTTGACTGACTGATTTATTGATTGGTTAGGTATGTGTGGGAAAATGAACAATTGATTCACTGACTGCCAATTCATCAATAGGCTTCAGTGAATGAGCAGCTTTTAATATGGAAAACAAGTTAGAAAAGGTTCGCGCAAGGCTTTGCTCTCAGATGGAGCAAACTGGCGCCACAGCGATCTAAGTGTAAAAAAGCCATGAAACATCAGGTCACAGGCAAACAGGCATGCACGATCAATCAGTCAACTTGCAACCCACTGTCAGAAAAATTAGAAATGTTATCTGTGAAAAAACATCAACGCAAAAGTACTCGAAAATGAACCGGAAACACCCTGGAAGTCTCCAAAACCCTGTGACAGACTTGACTCACCTCCTGCCGGTGTCCTCCCGGTGGCTGATGAGCTTCTGCATCTCGATGGTGCTCAGCCCTGTCTTCCTGGCCTTCTTCTGCCGGAACTGCGGCCGGGCGTCGCCGTAGCCCCCACCGCGCCGCCGCCAGCCTCGCCGGAGTCGGGATCGGCCGCCAGCGCCTCCAGGCTCACCTGGCGCGGGTCCAGCCGGCGGGGACCTTCGTCGCTCTGCTGACTGCCCGCCTCGCCGTTGTCGCTGGAGCCGCCTGGCGAGTCGCCGCCGCTGCCGCCTCCGCCAGCAGCGGCCAAGGCGCCGCTGGTCATCGAGCCGACCGCGGGCAAGTCGGTGCTGAAGCTGATCGTCTTTTCCGGCTTCTGCGGCGGCGCCAGGGGCAGCCCGCCACCGCTGCTGCCGCCTCCGTTGCTTTCAGAGAAGGCGCGCAGCTCCTCCTGCATCTTCAGCTCCACGTTGGTGGACAGCGGGCGCCCACCCGAAGACGCCATCGCGCCGTTGCCGCTGACGCCGCCGAAGCCGCTGCTTGTCAGCGCGTCGCCGCCGCCGTGGCTGACAAACAGCAGCGGATCACCGGGCCGCCGGGCCTCCGTGCCCGCACCGGCACCGCTGCTGCCGCCGCCGCCAGCGCCGCCAATGGCGGTCTCCGAAATTGAGCCGGTGCGACTCGAGGGCCGGTTGGAGAACACCGACATCTCCAGCTGCTCCTGCGGCACAGAGGAAGGAGGACGGAGTGCTGCCTGTGGCTTGCTGGCGCAGATGAAATCAGCTAATAAATGCCCCACACTATCAGCCCCACCCACCCACACTTTCAGCACCACCCACCCCACACTTTCAGCACCACCCACCCACTCCACAATCAGCCCCACCCACCCACACTTTCAGCACCACCCACCCCACACTTTCAGCACCACCCACCCACACTTTCAGCACCACCCACCCCACACTATCAGACCCACCCAGCCAACACTGTCAGCCCCACCCACCCCATACTATCAGCCCCACCCACCCCACACTATCACCACACCCACCCCACACTGTAAGCCCCACCCACCCCACACTATAAGCCCCACCCACCCCACACTGTAAGCCCCACCCACCCCACACTATCAGCCTCACCCACCTCACACTATCAGCCTCACCCACCCCACATTGTAAGCCCACCCACCCCACACTGTAAGCCCACCCACCCCACACTGTAAGCCCACCCACCCCACACTGTAAGCCCACCCACCCCACACTATAAGCCTCACCCACCCCACACTATCAGCCTCACCCACCCCACACTATCAGCCTCACCCACCCCACACTATCAGCCTCACCCACCCCACACTATCAGCCTCACCCACCCCACACTGTAAGCCCCACCCACCCCACACTATAAGCCCCACCCACCCCACACTGTAAGCCCCACCCACCCCACACTGTAAGCCCCACCCACCCCACACTGTAAGCCCCACCCACCCCACACTATCAGCCTCACCCACCCCACACTATCAGCCCCACCCACCCACACTTTCAGCACCACCCACCCCACACTTTCAGCACCACCCACCCACTCCACAATCAGCCCCACCCACCCACACTTTCAGCACCACCCACCCCACACTTTCAGCACCACCCACCCACTCCACAATCAGCCCCACCCACCCACACTTTCAGCACCACCCACCCCACACTTTCAGCACCACCCACCCACACTTTCAGCACCACCCACCCCACACTATCAGACCCACCCAGCCAACACTGTCAGCCCCACCCACCCCATACTATCAGCCCCACCCACCCCACACTATCACCACACCCACCCCACACTGTAAGCCCCACCCACCCCACACTATAAGCCCCACCCACCCCACACTGTAAGCCCCACCCACCCCACACTATCAGCCTCACCCACCTCACACTATCAGCCTCACCCACCCCACACTGTAAGCCCCACCCACCCCACACTGTAAGCCCACCCACCCCACACTGTAAGCCCACCCACCCCACATTGTAAGCCCACCCACCCCACACTGTAAGCCCCACCCACCCCACACTATCAGCCTCACCCACCCCACACTATCAGCCTCACCCACCCCACACTGTAAGCCCCACCCACCCCACACTATCAGCCTCACCCACCCCACACTATCAGCCTCACCCACCCCACACTGTAAGCCCCACCCACCCCACACTATCAGCCCACCCACCCCACACTGTAAGCCCCACCCACCCACACTATAAGCCCCACCCACCCCACACTGTAAGCCCCACCCACCCCACACTGTAAGCCCCACCCACCCCACACTGTAAGCCCCACCCACCCCACACTGTAAGCCCCACCCACCCCACCCGGAGCGAAGCGCGCCCCTCACCCTGGCATCGGCGTCGCCAACGGTAACCGAGGCCAGCACCTGGTCGCCGGGGCTGTGCAGGCCGGCATCCTCGGACCCGCTGCCGCCGGAGCCCTGAATGTCGAACAGCGGCCGGCCGCCGGACTTGTTGCGATTTCGCATCCGGGTGACCGGCGAGGCGAATTTCAAATCGGAACCGTCGGCGTCCGGTTTCGTTCTCGGCTGGCGAGCGGAAGAATAGAGCATTAGCGGGGTGCGGGGAGTTCAATCGGGTTGCCAGGGCATTCAGTTATGTGGGGTTATAATATTTGATGCAAGAAATCGGCTAGAAAATATTTTTTGCTATGGCAAATCAGTTATGGGAAATTAGTTGCTATGGGTAATGAGTTGCCATGGGGGATGAGTTGCCATGGGGAATGAGTTGCGATGGGGAATGAGTTGCTAAGGTTGCTATGGGGAATGGGTCACTTTGGGTGGTAGGCTGCTATGGGCAGTAGGTTGCTATGGGCAGTTGGTTGCTATGGCTAGTTGGTTGCTATGGCTTGTGGTTGCTATGGCTAGTTGGTTGCTATGGCTAGTTGGTTGCTATGGCTAGTTGGTTGCTATAAAGAATTCGCACCTTGTAGAAAGGCGGCCTCGAAGATCTCGAAGACGAGGCGGCAGCAAAGGTGGGAGCCTCGGTGAGCGGCGACAGCGTCGGGCTCTCGTTCTCCTGGATGGTGTCGATGTCGCCGATGGACACTGTGCTGGCGTCTGCAGGACAGTTGTGCAATCAGTTACACGTTTGGATTCTTCAGTTTTGTCAACCACAGCTTTCTATGATAGATGAATGAAGAAGCCGGTTACTGGGCAACCTCAGTAAGCGATGAGAAATTTAAAAAATCAACAAGCGAATCCTACAAGCGCAGAGCCCCGTGGCTTTCGTTCACCATCGCTCGCCCAGGCCCAATCGAACTTTTTATGACAAGTTCGAGCTAAAGCAAAAGTGCAAATCGAAATTCAATTTCCGAACTAATCAATAAACCTGTGTGCCGTAATTGCAGATTTCGGTATATGAATTTGATAAATTGATTATAAATATTAAAAAGCACTGCAAAAGTGAATCAACTGTTCAGATAGTTGAGAAGGAGTTCATTTGATCAATTTATTGGGAATAGTGAAAATCTCCACCCGTCACCGGGAGAATCTCCCCGAAAGCAAGTGCAATAACTCATTTTTAAAAAATAACAGTTCGATGGAAGCGAATAAGCCAAAATTTCAATCGATAATGCTGATCGGAGCCCTGAACCAGGTGCCTTCCAATGGGACAAACCTGACTCCAGACCGACAAACAGAGTTCTGGCTGCAAGTGGGGGAACAGATCGAATTTGGTGCGAAATTTTTGGTTTTGGTTTTGGTGCAAAATCTGCTGCGCACTAACTGTCGTTGCGGAGATGTGCATGTGCAGACACTACTACTTGCAAGCTATACGAGCAGTAGCACACGTTGGACGTAAAACAATTTGATTCTGGTCAAATCCAACAGCAATTTAAGTAGAATTCTACTCTAAAATAATATTACATACATCGTTTCGAAAAAAACAGCTAAATAATACAGGCACTAAAGCCAGTTCAAAATAGCTCGGGATTCTGTGCTAGTCGCACAACACGACTCTTCATCTGATCTATTCAACATAATGCAATGCACAATGCACATACATACTACCGGCTAAAGTAGTAAAGAAAATCTCAAATTAAGAGGACCAGAAGAAATGAAGATGCATGCAATATGTCTCTGACATTGCATTGTTAATTTAACAAACTAAATCACGGTAACGTATTATCAATGATATGAATAAAATACATTGCGTTTGCTAAGTAAAGAAAAAAGGTAAAGAAAGTTAGTTATTTTAGTCTCTAAATAAACAAAGGTGTTACAGTGTTCATTTAATGTTTTGTTATATTCATCATAGGACAGAGAGAAAGAGGGAGACTCCACAGACTGCAGAATACACTTGAAGTCAATCATTACAAGGCCAACTTAATCTAAAGGATGGAAGACCTGGTTTGTTAGAAAATATTTTGTATTGAGAAAAAAATATATTAAGAAACGAGGTTTCAAGAAGTCCTATTTATTTCTTACATGCTTTTATTCAGGCACCAGAATTTAATGATTCCCACCCCACTATTTTATTATAAAATGTTGAGCCAGGGGAGCGGCTTCTATAAATCAATTCAGGGCTGGATAGAAGCTGGAGAGAGATAACATGGTAGATGGTACATTCGGTGGTGTAGCACTGGCTAAAATAGATAAACAGACCTTAAAATCACTCAACGGGCGCAGACTAGATAAGGGATTCCAAGTTCCAACTAAAAGAAAATTAACCATGGACCCACGATCTAGTGCGGGTCCACACTCCACATCCACAGGGTACAAGGGATGAGGGTTGTTGTCTTGCCATCGGAGGCGTCTGCCAAATTAATTAATATAACAAAGAATAAATTTTTCTAATAAACTAAAGGAAGCAAACGACAGCATCTGTTTCCCAAAGCCTACATGCATCGATAAAAATATAGGGAAGCAGTTTGTTCTACATTTATTCTAGAACAAGCTGTTGAAACCCGCGGATTTTGAACCCGGGGAATTCCAATCCCCGGAACTATTTTTGCATGTATTCTGAAATCTGAGCCCATCTGAAACAAAAACTTGTTAATAGTTAGTAGGATAGAGGTAGACATAAAATGGAGCACATTCGTGTAAAATTAGGATTTGAGGCAAACATTGATATTGTTGACTGGACTGGGGTACTTCACAGAATGTCAGGCAATGTCTGTCTGACTCTAAAACATGTATTGGCAAACTCTGGCCTCTCCCTGACTCTCCCTATGTCCCTTGGATCCTTTAAAATTTCTATCGTCTCTTCTGTTTCCTTTCTTCTCTCTCGTCCCTCGTCTCTCCTCTCTCTTCTCTCCTCTCTCCTCTCTTCTCTCATATCTTCAATCATCTCTCTTCTCTTTCATCTCTCTTATCTCTTGTCTCTTCTCTCTACTCTTTTCTCTCTCTCTCCTCTCTACTTTTCGTTTTCTCTCTCCTCTCCTCTCTCCTATCTTCTTTCGTATCTTCCCTCATCTCTCTTCTCTTTCATATCTCTTATCTCATCTCTTCCCTTTTCTTTTCTCTCTCCTCTCCTCTCTCCTCTACTTTTTCGTTTTCTCTCTTCTCCTCTCTCTCCTCTCTCCCCTCTTCTCTCGTCTCTTCCTTCTCCTCTCTATTCTTTTCTCTCTTCTCTTAACTCTCTCCTCTCTCCTCTCTACTCTTTCCTCTCTCTCTTCTCTCTCCCCTCGTCGCTCGTCTCTTCCCTCACCTCTCTTCTCTCTTGTCTGCATTTTTATCTCTCCTTTCTCTTCTTTTATCTTTTCTCTCTTATCTCTTCTCGTTTCTATCTGCTCTGCGCTTTCTCTCTCTCTCTCTCTCTCTCTCTCTCTCTCTCTCTCTCTCTCTCTCTCTCTCTCCCCTCTTCATTCTCCTATTTCCTCTTCTCTCTCCCTGTCTCTCCTCTCTCCTCTAGTCACTGTAATCTCTTCTCTCTTATCTCTCCTCTGTTCTCTCTACTCTCCCATCTCTCGTCTGTTCACCCTCATTTCTGCTGTCTCATCTGTCATCTTTACTCTCTAATACGTTCTCTCACTTATCTCCTCTGTACTCTTCTCTTTCACCTCTTCTGACTCCTCTCTTTCCTTACTCCTCTCTTCTTTTCTCTTCCCTCTTCTATACTCTCTCTCCTCTATTATCTTCTCTCGTCTCTCTGCACTCTCCTCTCACCTTTTTCATCTCTCATCTTTACTCTCTCATCTCTCCTTTCATCTGTCTCATCTCTACAATCTCATCTCTTTCCTCTTTCCTCCTCTTCCCTTTACTCTCTCATCTCTCCTTTCTCCCCTCTTCTTACACCCCTATCTTATCTCTATCTCTTCTCTTCTCACCCCTTCTCTCCCTCTCTTATCTCCTCTCTTTTCTATCCTTTCTACTCTCTCCTCTCTAATCTCTCCTCTCCTCTTGACCCTCTGTCATCTTCTTTCTGCTCTCTCATCTCTACTCTCTTCTCACTCTTCTCTACTCTCCTCTCATCGATCCTCTGTCTCATATCTCCCCTCTTCTCACCTTTACTCTTTCCTCTCCCTCCTTTCTCCCCTCCTCTCGCTTCTTCCTCCCTTCTTCTCTGCTTTCTCCTCACCACTTGTCTCTCCTCTTATCTTCCATGTTTTCTCTTATCCCCGTCCCGTCTCTTCTAATAGTCTATTCCTTCTCCTTTCCACTCTCATCTGGCCCGCACATAAGCTGGATTCTTTATCTGGCTTTTGAAGTAAAAGTCTGCCGATCCCTGCTTCGAAAGCCAGTTTGTGGGACGTAGTACTCTCATCGTTATTCTCATGCTTTGATCACGTCATATTTCTTGCCAATTTGCAGCCCTGAAAGGAATTTGTGAATCTTCAGCTCCACTGCAGTCTGCATCAGTCTAACAACCAAGGAAATACGCATTTCTTAGGCCATTTAAATTTCAAAGTTTAAGAGAAACTTTAAGAGAAACTTAAAATTTCCATGGTGTGCCTAATTTAGTAGGGTTGTATTTCATTGCATCGCATCGCCTTTTCATAAATATTTCGCTTTTACAAACCATGCTGGATTGCCTCGATTTGCCAATTGCCATCCACTGTTAGACTGCTGCAGAGTTTGCCTATACAGAGGGGAGGGCAGTGGTTAGAATTTCTCACTAAACTGTTATGGCTAAACGTAGCCTCTCCACTCGCGGGGGTACAGCGAAGGCTATTAAAAAGTTATTCCAAAACACTGTACATTCGCTATGTACATTGAGCCCTATCGCCTGACCCTTCGTCTGGCTCTGGGGGAATGAGTGAGTGAGTGGCACAAACAACAGAAAAAGCAGACAAACTTCACATGCTTACAGTTTCTTTTTCGGGTGAGTTACAGAGTTGAAACTTTACATTTAGATAGAGAATGGGTCAATGAAGAATTGTGTCAAGTTTGAAGTCAATCGCTTTACGTGGAGCAAACTTATGGCAGCTGAAAGTTAGTCAATTTTGAAACCCTTTTACACATCTGGGCCCAGATCGGTATCGGGAAAGAGAGGCAGGCGGGCGGAGGTTGGGGTGGTTGCTACGCTGAAAAAAAACAGCCTAACTTTAAAAGTGCACAGCACCGCTCAGGATTAACTTTGAGACTCGAAATTTTACATGATTGTGCCAAAATAGTTAAAGATTATCTGTGTCAAATTTGAAGAGAATCGGTAGAAGTGGAGCGGCGCTATGGAGGATTAAGTGAAAAAATCGCGCATTTTGAGCAGTTTTTTGTACTTTTAGGTAGGAAGACTTGAGTCTAGGAAATTTAAAGGTAGCCTAAGACATTCTCCGTAGTAAGTTTAGGGTGGGTGTAAAGTTTGGTGTAATTTGGTTGAGCGGTTTGGGAGTCCATAGCGAAGTAATTTGTCCACAGACAGACAGACAGACAGACAGACAGACAGAGTTTTGATTTTTATAGGTAGAGATATTCTAGGATCACTACAGGAGTGCAGGACCGATTCAGACTTCAGAGTAGACCAGTGTTTTTTTCTTTAGTACTCGTACGTGTTAGTGGAATGCCTATCTAGTCCGTTGCAATGCTCTGCTGTTGAGACTGGGAATAATAACACACGAAGTTAGAACGAGCATGGAAAGTAACGATCCACGAAGAGAGAAGGCTAAGGGCACGTGACGTGGGGGTTGGGTTTAGACAATAGTGTACATTGGACCCCCCAGGGGGAGTGATAACTGATAAGGGTAGAAAATCAGCACAAAGCGAGGAGAGGGGAGGTAGAGAAACATGTACATCTAACCCAGACGAAGACACCCAGTTTGTGACATGATAAATTGTTATTGTCTCGCAGTTAATTATCTTAAGATAAAGAAAGGAATGATGTTTGTTACTTAAATTTTATCATTAAACTAAGCAGGATCATAAAGACGAAGAGAGAAAAGACTAAAGGCACGTGACGGGGGGTTGGGTTAAGACAATAGTGTACATTGGACCCCACCAGGGTAAAGTGATAAATGATAAGGATAGAAAATCAGCACAAAGCGAGGAGAGAGGACGCCGGGACGGTAGAGAAACATGTACATCTAACCCAGACGAAGACCACCCAGTTTGTGAGATGATAAATTTTTATTGTCTCGCAGTTAATTATCTTAAGATTAAAAAAAGAGGAATGATACTTGTTCCTTAAAATTTATCATTAAACTAAGCAGGATCATAAAGACTAGTGCAAATAGAATTAGTTTTACTAGCTGAATGCAGCCCGGAACACACAGCACGCCAGACTATTGGTTTTCAAGATGCTCATATAAAACAGCCTACAAAGGGGGACATAAAAAACTGCCAAATAAGGCAAGTTGGTGCAGACAACTCGGATTCGGTGGAGCACAGAGCGGAGTGCTGTACCAACCTTTGGGTTTATCCAGCTTCTCCGAGCCTAAAAAAGCGAGTGTTAGTTGGCATAAAGACGGCATTAATGCACAGTCTAGACATGTCAGCTGTAAAACTGAAGGAACGCGTGCCAGCAGATATTGTTGAGTGTAGTGGGAGAAAAGATTGGAGCAAAGCTTTAAAAAAATTGCGTTGAATTCAATAGCATCTACTAAAAATAATTAGCACATAAATTTAAACAGCTATCAACTATCACTCTATCAAAGTATTTTAATTTTCAGGACGAAAAATATTTTTAAGTGAATAAAATTACAATTACGTTTAAAGGTGCCAAATTAAAGTCTAGCAGCACAAAATACGTAGAGTGCGCAAAGGTAGGGAGCCGAAAAGTACATTAGTAAAAGCAACACAGGCCGGCCTTATCCAGCATGCAGTTGTTGGCATGGGTGTCTAAATTTTCTTTTCTGTTTCGTTTTGTATCTACTCTTTAAAACAATATTTCATGTTATGATAATCAATACGTGTTACTAAGAGTAATATTTAAAATAATTGCCAACTGGTCCAGCCAATAAACATTTGTAGACATTACGTAAAACAAAAAATCAACTTTATCATAGCATTAAATTTTTTAACATAAACCCCAACCACATCCATAATGGAGCCATAATGCCCCACAAACCCCACCCTCAAACCCTACCCCACCAACCCTACCCCACAAACCCCACCCCCAAACCCTACCCCACCAATCCTATCCCACAAACCCCACCCCACCAACCCTACCCCACCAACCCTACCCCACCAACCCTACCCCACCAACCCTACCCCACCAACCCTACCCCACAAACCCCAACCCCCAAACCCTACCCCACCAACCCCACCCCACAAAACCTACCCCACAAAACCCTACCCCAGATAATAACAATAACTTAACTGATTACACCTGCTCTAATGGAATGGGGAGATGGGAAACCGACAGCTCAGCCGCGGCTATTGCGCGGCACATCTGAAGGCTGTTCATTTAAGGACTGGGGAGTCGCCACACACACCCTCATTTAACCCAGATAATGCTGGTATTTACAGCTGGGTGAACTGAAGCAATGCAGTTTGAGTGTATTGCTCAATGACAAAAATTGTTTCGAATGGGTCGAGAATCGAACCCGAACTTTCAGTAGAGTCCGGCGCTCTAACCACTAGGCTACAACCCCTACCCTACAAGAGCTACTCTAAAAGCCTCACATAACCGCAGCTGTGCCTCAATGGTACTGCAAAATGGTGGCTTTACAAAAATTTGAATTCCTTCGGCGAGAAAAAATCGATCAGCAAGGACAAAAAACCGAAAAAAGCAACTCAGAACACCTTTCTCCCCCGGTGGTAGCGCAAACTCACCCCGTGGCCTGTGCGAATGCGAAGCCGGAGGTTCGAAGGCCTCCTCAGCGTTCTCCTTGCACACGTGAACCTGGGCGTCTATCGTGTTGATTGCGATCTTCACGAGCACCTCCATGATGGACGCGAAGTTGGGCGAGTTGTACTGGTACTGCGGCGGCCAGAGCGGGGTGGGCGAGTGAATTGAGACAACAATACTAGTCACCACTCATTCATAAATAATCGTACGAGTTGCGGGCAAACTGGCAAAGCGTGAAAGCAACTCTGCCTTTATTTAAAGGGTCAACCACCGCCCGCAATTCCCCTCAGTTTGCCAGTCAGCCCTCGCCGCAGTCTGAAAGTTGTAGCAAATCTCAAAGCCTACCTTATAGAGAATGATGAGCAGGGCATTCAGCCAGTGGTTCCTAGTGTAGGGCTCCAGCAGGCAGAGGCTGTAGTCTGGTGGCTGGTTGTCGCTGGCATATCGCTGAGGCGACGGAGCGTACTGCAGCACGGCCAGGGCCACGTGAAGTACATTGTTGCCAACCTCAAAGTTGCAGTCTAGCACGGGCGAAATGCCGCCAATGAATGCGTGGAATACCGTCAGGCTCCTTGAGTTGGGATGCGAGAAAATAGTTTTTGAGCTTAAGTGATGATTGTCATCTAGGGCGGTTCAGGGGCGATTGTCATATAGGGCGGTTCAGGGGCGATTGTCATCTAGGGCGGTTCAGGGGCGATTGTCATCTAGGGCGGTTCAGGGGCGATTGTCATCTAGGGCGGTTCAGGGGCGATTGTCATCTAGGGCGGTTCAGGGGCGATTGTCATCTAGGGCGGTTCAGGGGCGATTGTCATCTAGGGCGGTTCAGGGGCGATTGTCATCTAGGGCGGTTCAGGGGCGATTGCCATCTAGGGCGGTTCAGGGGCGATTCTCATCTAGGGTGGTTCAGGGGCGACTGCCATCTAGGCCGTGCACAAAGCTTTCACGCACCTAAGCTTGTAGGGCGGCACGCTAAACGTCTTGTCAGCCTGGTTGTACCCCAGCAGCGTGTTGAGGTGCCGCAGCACCAAGCTCTGAGTCTTCGTGTTCTGCCTGTCGTCGCTCTGAGTGGCGAGGTCCAGGTTGGCCATGAAGTGCAGCAGCAGCGCCACCAGCTGGTGCAGGGTCTCCCGGTCGCCGCCCTCGAGGTCCAGGGCCCGCTGCAGCTGCGCCGCGAAGTTGCTCTCTTCATCAGTGAACTCGCGGAATTGGCCGCCTGCGTTCCAATTCGGAAAATTGTACACAATTCAAATCTGCACCAGTGGGAATTCTCCCCGCGTTAGGGGGAATTTTCCGAGACCGAGAATCCCGAACTACGTAATTCCCCAGATCAGAGGTATAATTAGAATTCTTGCGAAACGTTCTCAGAAACCAATGTAGAAAAATTGCAGTTGGCCAAGTAGTGGACAGGATTAATGCATAGTGCAGAGACAGAACAAATTACAGTTGAATAGGAAAATTATAATTTCAAGAGGCAGTGATAAATACTAGCCAATGAGCTGATGCTTTTGCTTGAGAAATTTTCTGGCTAAATCATTGTACCTGCAGTAGCCAATATTGATTAGAAATAAAATGATAGCATTAGATTCGTGATACGCTAGAGGGACACTAGTTGTGATATAGAGGAGAATTAAAGAGTAAGAAATAGAAGGCAAAAGTACATGTCCGAAAGTTTCCCTCCACCTAATACAATAAATTAATACAGACAGGTGCTATAGCAAAATAATGTTTATTAATAAAAAAGAAACTCAATGCGCGCGCAGTTGCGACTTCTGACTCGGTTTTTATACCTCAATAAAATAATAATTATAGCTTGCTTTCGAGTTAAAGTACACAAAGCCTAACCACCCTAACCAGTAGTTTTCAAACCGACCACAGGAATTCAGCAACAGCTCAATAAAAAACTAAAGAAACATGTAAACCACAGAATACACCAGAATGCTCAATCAAGCTCCCTGCGAAAAAAAGTTGAGGCAAAAACTATTTGCTAGCTACGCTACTTCTAAGGTGAAGTGATTCGTGAGTAGTGCTGGCTTTTTCATCAACCTAGTGTATTGAGATCGATTTTGCCATAGACGATGTTTTTCGCTTGTCTTTCTGTCCATCTATCCTATCTATTGGATGCCTAGTGTACAATAACTCAGCTTAGTTGCCTGCGTTCCTTAGATTTATACCCCTTTTGGCCGCTCCAAATAAATCGATGGTCCAATGTTAAAGTCGTTTGGCTGACAGCTACTTTATTTAATTGTAAGTGTCCCGTGATTCTCATTTTCACGCCTCTGTTGCGCCATGCCAACAGTTTCACGTCGGCAGTGCGCACCATACGGCTGTGAATCCTATGCGTATAGAAATCAACCTGGAGTTCGTTTTCATAAGTTTTCAATCAAGAGTCCTGAAAGGTACGTGACATCAGTATTATGATATGCGATGCGAAGAATGGGCGCGCCGACTCTACAGAGCCGACCTGCTAGGCAAAGCTAACGAGCACAAGTGGGCATGTGCCGTCGTGTGCAGCCTCCACTTCACTGACGAAATGTACAGCTGCCCAAGACTTCGCCAAGAGCCGGGCACGCAACTATTGACTACGGCGTTTCCTGCTAGAAATCTGTACAAAGCGATTCCACCAGTCCTGCAAAGAAAATCTTTGACTGTCCGAGGTGAACCTTTAGACATGTCTCCGAGAAAGGACGCTCCGCCGATTACTGTGCCATTACCCAAGCCTACCCGTCGAAGAGTTGCGACCATGCTGCAGCTAAGGCAGAAACTCAAGGCTCAATTTTCATATACGGCTATATCACGTACCCAATTGCCTAAACTGCTGCTCATACTGCTGTTTTTAAACTGTTCTAGTTTGCTTTTAATGTTCACAATTAATATCTACATTTTCATGTCGCTACAGCTGCAAATATACAATCGGGACCTTCTGTCCATAAAATATTCCCCCTCGAATGGACGTACAAAAAGGTGACTACTTCTCAAATTTCAGTACTACTTATCGCTTCTTCACCTCAGGAGTAGTGTCTATGGTTTTATATTTTGGCTTTCGATTTGGAAGCTGATTGAGCATTATTCTGGTGTATTCTGTGATGTAAACTAAAAATTAATGACACAAGTTTAAAAAATAGCAACTCATTTTTAGAGCAAACTTTTGCCAGTTTGCCTTACTGACAGTAGCAACATCAGCATCTGCGGCGCTAAATAGCAATAATTGGCTAAATAAATTTCTATCCAATGCTAACCGCCTCTCTCAGCCGCGCGCGGCAAATCGAAATGCATTTTCTCTCTAAAGTGGAGAACAGGTGTAAAAAACAAAGAAGAGAAGCGCGGCCCGCCGCCTGCATTTACCCTGCTGCTTGGTGGCGCCTTGCGGCCTGCCAGGCTCTGGGTTCGACCGGGGGAAAATGAGATATTAAATCATTAATTACTGGCAATTAACAACAGGCATTTGTTAGTTACACCAAAACTCTGACAGCGAATTTTAACGCCGAACTATCGCGAAAAAAACATTGGGAATATAAAGCGTAATGTTGATTGCATCATATGGCTGCGCAAATCTGATGGCAGTTATGGACAAATATCAACACAATGCGTGAATGCGGTGATTGACTGCTCGATACACTTAAAGAATACAGACAGAGGACCAATGACCAAGAAGCAGTGATCAATGACTAATTACTGAAAACTTATGACAAAGAATTTACTTTAAAAAATAAAGATTGAATGAACAATGACCAATGACCAAGAAGCAATTACATATGACTAAAAAACAAGATTCGATAACCAATAAATAAGAATCAATGAGCAATGAAGGAGAATCAATGACCGATGAACGAGAATCAATGAACAATGAACGAGAATCAATGAGCAATGAACGAGAATCAATGACCAATGAACGAGAATCAATGAGCAATGAACGAGAATCAATGACCAATGAACGAGAATCAATGAGCAATGAACGAGAGTCAATGACCAATGAACGAGAATTAATGACCAATGAACGAGAATCAATGACCGATGAACGAGAATCAATGAGCAATGAACGAGAATCAATGAGCAATGAACGAGAATCAATGACCAATGAACGAGAATCAATGAGCAATGAACGAGAATCAATGACCAATGAACGAGAATCAATGAGCAATGAACGAGAGTCAATGACCAATGAACGAGAATTAATGACCAATGAACGAGAATCAATGACCGATGAACGAGAGTCAATGACCGATGAACGAGAGTCAATGACCAATGAACGAGAATCAATGAGCAGTGAACGAGAATCAATGAGCAGTGAACGAGAATCAATGACCGATGAACGAGAATCAATGAGCAATGAACGAGAATCAATGAGCAGTGAACGAGAATCAATGAGCAGTGAACGAGAATCAATGAGCAATGAACGAGAATCAATGAGCAGTGAACGATAATCAATGACCGATGAACGAGAATCAATGAGCAATGAACGAGAATCAATGAGCAGTGAACGAGAATCAATGACCGATGAACGAGAATCAATGACCGGTGAACGAGAATCAATGAGCAATGAACGAGAATCAATGACCAATAACAACCAGAGACCAGCAAACAATGGCCAGCTCCACAGATCGGCCACAATAACTGAGCACACGCGTACAGCGCAGGGCAGCCCAAAACCTGACATGGTGAGCTGAGCAGGGCGGACTCACCGGACAGCACGAAGCTGCTAATTGCGCCCAGGGCGTTCTTTGATTTTCGCCGGCCAACGGAGAACAAAGGCGCCGACGCCTGTCTGGAGTACTGCTTGTCCTTTGGCACGTCTGCAGGCGGGCGCGAGGCGCGAAATTCAATCGGTTAGTCACAGTTCGAATCAGTTTAACAAATAAATGTTTCTTGTTTTAATTTCAACAGCTAAACTACCTCACGCTAGCGCTATACACTGTGCAATGTCATTAATACCTTAATTAAACATTTGATAAGTCCTGTCGATAATATTTCATAATATCTTGATTGCTGTGGCATGAGTGAATTTCAGTGCACTATGCATATAAAGTAGATAATATGTCCCATCAGATTGTCATGAGTAGTCAAGTTGGGACATACCGTGGATAGGGCAGAATTTTTTCTCCAACTGATAAAATAAAAAAGCGTTTCTCCCTTGCCCTCCTTACGAAAAAATTCTGCATCAAGGAAGTGTCACACCGGGAGGATAATAAAAGTACAACCCGATTCTAATCCCGCTCCCCGCAGTCCTACTCAACATGGGGGATTTGGGAAGGGTTGAGATAGCGCGGCTTGGGAGAGGAGGCGGAATGGGATGGAAGGGGAAGGGAAAAGGCGAGGCAGCTGAGCTGAGCTGCTCGAGCGAGCCTCACAGCGCGACCTGGGAAGACCGGGAGACCGGAGGAGAGGGTGGGGAGGCGGGGCGGGAAGAGAGACGAACCGCTCCGCGATCCCCGCTTAGGTTTCCAATCAAATTTACGGGCGAGTTCGCACTAAAATACACTCATAAAGTTCCTGCAAACGACGTGGAAAAATAACGGGCTGTAGCACACGCAGTCTGAAGCCAGCACGGGGTTGATCACTTCAAACGGGAGGGGGGCGCCTCTCTGAAAGAGGGCGGTTTCGCATTCGGTTCCATGATGACTCACGAGAGTTCGTGTATAATGCTGATAAAAACTGAAATTCAAGGCCTCTCCAAGTGTTAATAGAGGTTTTCTCACTCTGGTATTCAGGGTTTGAGGGTCACTCAGTATTAAAAACAATAACAATTACTCGTACGAATGCTTAAATAATCGGGGATTTCTTGTAAATGAGAATTCGTTCCGGCCAACCGGTGGATTAGCTGAGCACTGCATATCAGAAACCAAATCAAGGAGCAAAAGTCAAACCAAAAACAAACAAACAAACAAATCGATGGAGGCGGGGGATGCAGATGCAAATGATGGGGGGCAGGTTTCCAGAAACCTCCGACTTCGCTGGGCAAATCGCAGGAGCTTGACTGATGCGGTTGCTCCGGGTGTTGCTGCTGCAGGCTGGCAAGCAGCAGCCGGTTGTAGGCCATGAGCGGCATTTGCCTGCTCAGCCTGCTGCGAGGCGGCAGCTCGGATGAGTTCATGATGAGCTCAGATGGATTTGGCAGCACGCCGAGCGACCAGGACACTAATGTTATATGGAATGCCCGAGTCTTCATTCATTTGGATCAATTAGTTTCGCATGGCTTGGGAAAAGCCAGCTTGTGTAGATTAATAATCAAATAATTCAAATTTAACCCCTGCCAGAATATTGTCTCTATTTACAGACGCAAGTATAAACACATGTCAAAAGAAGCTAGTTATCGTTAGAACCAATGGAATTAATAAAGTAATTAGGAAAACTTGTTTGCCATTTTTCAGTTAAATTTCTTTTCATTTACAAGCAGATTATTAGTATAATAATAATAATAGGCATAGTAAGTTGAAATAACGCTGACCACATGCCATAATAGTTAGCTAAGTATGAATCTAAATATACTAAATATTGTGCTAAATAGGCTGTACAGGGAAAGTTAGCAAGACTGCTCCGAACATTTTGCTATTACTAATAATAGCAAAGAAACAATGGTCTATTTCTATGTCTGCAGTTTAAAGCACAGTTCGGGGAATAACTGACAAATAATATTCAAATGCATTGCGCTATGAATTTTGATAGTCTTTCACTCTGCTGCTACAATTGAAATCAGATCGAAGGCCTAATTTTGTCACTGCATGTAAATTCCAAATGGCTGAGAGCTATGCTAACATAATTAAGTTGAGATACAGGTGGATAGAACAAGATGGAGAAAGACAGATAGAGATGGACAGCCGGTCAAGCGGAATAATTAATAAGCAGCAACAAAAGTACACCGACAATAAGAGGAAGCGACACGGAAGCTGAGATTAAATATTCTGTCAAGTAAAAAAGTTAATTAAAAAGCGTCTCGTAAAGAAAAGCTGAATATTGAATATAATCATAGTAATAAATTATGGAGAAAAAGGACCAGCGGGCGTACCTGCTAGAGAGTCCGACGAGACGTTTGGAATAAAAACAAAAGTGAGAGAAGCGGGTGTCTTTTTAAAGCGGAACCAAAAATACGAGCAATGTTCTGTGAAGCCAGCTAGAACATTTAAGAAAAATTTCCTACAAATACGAGCATATAGTAATTCGATAAATAAACCAATTCACATTCACTTGAACTGATAAGAGAGTACGAGTAGCTATCATCATGCAAAAATGAGCTACATACAAAAAGCTGTAAAATAATAAAAATTACAGGCTCGGCTTTATTTAATTTTACCGATGTAAAATCGAAGATTTATGAAATCGTTGCCTCAATTAGCCTCCAGGGCTCTGCTTAATGACTTGGAACGACCAACCCGCTGTTCCCTTCCCCGCTGGTCAAACCAACATTTCCAGCAATATTGCAGATGCAACATGGCATTTTTTGCGCGCAATGCAGTCAAAGTTGACGCAATCAGTTTTAAAGTGCGGGTCACGTTCGTCTAAATTAAACTAGTAGCTAAGTCTATGGATTCAAAGGTATTCCTAATTAATGAAATTTTCTTGTATAGACAACTACTCGTAAAAAAGAAAATTGGAGAGCTCTCAAACAAAAACAGAGATTAGCCCGAAAAAAGCTGCTAAGTTCAAGGACGGAGGGGTGGGTAGGAGTGAAACAGGCGCGCGAGGGGAGTAGAGGAGGGAGGTGCGGTGCACACGCGCGCTTTTAATGCTCATCGGGCAAGATAGCTACTGTAAAACTCTCCCGAGGCGCCGCCAACTAACTGGATGGATGTGGGCTGGTCAGGTCGATGGTAAAAAAAGTGGCCTCTCTGGATAAAACGGTTACTCGGTAGCATACTCTTCGTCTTATTAATTATTTTGCCAAATTTTCAAAGCAATATTTCAGGTGTATAAGATTGTAAACCAGACTTTGACTAGTATGCCTTGTCTGCCTCTTGTGGGAAGACCGCCTTGACATTGTCTACGAGAGTCCGAGAGTTATCTAAGGATTCCTCAAGATGTTTTGGACAACCCACCTCCGCCTTGCCTTTCTGGCCCATCGAGAGTGAAAATTATTTAATAATGTACATTTATTCATACATGCGCGGCAATTTCTCTCCAATTCTAGCCTTCTCAGTACACTTGCCTTGCCCTTCCGCTCTGTCTGCCCTATTTCTGCACATTTTTAAAGTTTCCTTATCAGCAGTCTGGGCCACTTCTCTCTCAATTCTATCCATATGTACACTAACCTCACGCCTTGCCCTTCTGCCCTAGTGTACATTTTAAGGTTTCCTTATCAGCAGTCTGGGCCACTTCTCTCTCAATCCTATCCATATGTACACTAACCTCACGCCTTGCCCTTCTGCCCTAGTGTACATTTTAAGGTTTCCTTATCAGCAGTCTGGGCCACTTCTCTCTCAATTCTATCCATATGTACACTAACCTCACGCCTTGCCCTTCTGCCCTAGTGTACATTTTAAGGTTTCCTTATCAGCAGTCTGGGTCACTTCTCTCTCCGATCCTACCCCTACATGTATATACACCAACCTCACGCCTAGCCTTTCTGCTCGTTTTCTGCCTTAGTGTACATTTCGAAAGTTTCTAATCAGCAATCAGCAGTTTCTTATCAGCAGTCTGCAGACTTTCTATTAAATCTATAAATCGTTGTATGTTTGTATGCACACTCCTGATCGGACTATAGCCTAAATATATAGTGAAGTAAACAATAGTACACTGTCAAGCAAGGGAAACTTAAAATAATAATTCGATTCTAAAACATCACGCAAATACAAGAGCAGTATAAATTCTGAGCACTTCAAACATATTGTGTGGGAAAATTGAGTTGGGATCAAATCTATAATCATATCGTATGGACTCCAGCTCCAGAGAGCCGTACATATTTAGCCTTGGTCCCAGGCGACTCGAAAAAATGAAACAGTGTGCTTTCGCTTTTTGAAATTATTCATAGTTTGAGTTCGTTATCAAAAATTTCTAAACTCAAAAAATATCTCGACGACAATCATGCGACAATGACGATACTCGTTGAATGCTAATTTTTATATCCATATCAAAATTCTACCAGCTTCAATTTACCAGTAATCAAAAATGAAACCCTGCTGTTTTTGCATATGGAACATAAAATGACAAACAGAGAAATAAATAAGCCGAGCCATTATTGGAATTCGTGAGCACTATTTTAGACGAAGGATGAAACCGAGTGGAACCAAAAAGTTGATAAAAATATTGATAATAAATCTGCACACGGAGCATAGGCGAGGCTGTCAATAATAAAGAACCGATCAGCCGCTTTCTCTTTCCCGCAGTGGCGGTTTTGGAAATTCGGGTTTGGGATTGGTGTTTGTGCGGGATGGCGGCGGACGGCGGTCTGAGCGGCCATGCGAGCCAAAAAAATAGAAAGAAGAGAATACGAAGCCATGCAATGCGGCGGAGGACTTACACACGTGGGGCCACAGCGGCAGCAGCAGCTGCTTTGTCTGAATTGAGTCTGCATTCATGAGCAGGGGAAGCAGAGTGTAACAATGAGGCATATAGAGCAGGCTTGTCTCGAATTATAATCCTTTATATATATCGAACGCGAGTCGTGCAACTGATTAAGCAAAAATAGCGATTTTAAATTAATGAAAACTAGCACGCAGTTGAATTAATAAGAAAGTGCCACAAGTGGCCGAATACCAATGGCTGAGCGTGATCTCAAATGCAAGCCACGCGCTGAACAAACTTAGGCCGTCGGTTGCGGCTCCAATTTTGGAATTGCTATTCATTTCATTGTGAGACTTTCAGTCAGGTGCTGCTACTTGCAGGTGAGATCAATCAATTAATTGCCTGTAGACACTGAAGTTTACGATTACTTTTAAAAACAGAACTGCATAAATTTGACAGTAAAACTGTCAAAAGCGCCCCAGGAACTTTTTCTACTGCTGCACTTCTTCGTGACTTGAAGCTTGCAGCAGATGTGTCGAGTACGATTCACAAAGAGACTCACGGGACATGTAAACTATGATATAAAAATTACCTGTAGACTGTGCCATATGACGTAGTGTAACTGTTGATTGTATGCTTCACTATCGCATGTAATATTAGATAAACAACAATGCCGTGTACTGTTAGTATGTACAAGCCAACCCTCCGCAGCTGACAATCGTTTCAGAACAAGGAGAGCTGCCAGCTGCTGTTTGAGAAACAACGGGCAAATCGGCACACAGTGCGGCAAATACAACAGAAATTTTGCCAGCAATTGAGAAAGAGCGAGGTAGAGAAAGCTTACAGTTTAAACCCCCGGGACAGAGGCACAAAGACCTACGATCAGACTGTGGAACCGAGACAATCACGCTTGCGTAAGACTCTGTAGCTAAAAAAGCACACGCGTGCAAAACTGTCAAGATCGAACTCGTGTGTGCAATGGCGGAGTGGAGTGCACGGTAGCGAATAGCAGGTGTGTGTGAGTGCGGCAGCGGGTCCCGTGAGGCAACACAGGTGCACGCCTTATTACTTAGACATAGGAGCTTGGCCAGCCAACCACGTTGTGCGGCTAACGCTTGAATTCTCTACGGACAAATTTATATCCCATTGAGAACTTTTAGCATTTAATTACTAATGGGTCTAAGGTGGCTGGCCGTGAAACAGCGCCTCATCACGGCTGGTGGTTGCTGAGTAACGCAGCCAACCGCTGCTGCGGCTGCTGCGGCTGCAGCCTCATCGACTAGCGTCATCAGCAGGTGCTCCTGCCGGTCCTGCTGCTGATGCTGCTGCTGCGGTTCCTGATCGAAATTTTCCTCTGCGATAATAGTGTAGCAATTTTTATTGTATTCAATCGCATCAGACTTCTATCCGTGAACGGTCAGAGACGTAGACCAACAGTCTAGACTGTGGAAATGGGGGAGCGGAGCTTATGCTTCTATTACGCGAAAGGCCTTGTTGTGTGCTGTCTGAAGATAAGGAATTCCGGGCCGCTGTACACCCTGCGTGAGCGTATGTCTGTTGGAGAATTTTGCAAAGTGGGCCTGCCGCTCCAGTCCTTGGGACTCCCTGCTTAAACTGCCAATGAATTTATTGAAGAATGGCTACTGTAGTGAGTTTCGCTGCAACTGTGAAGAAACTGAAAACGAAAAACTCAACCCTCTTTGTGAAAACGGATAACAGTTACAAATAAAATTAAAAACAAGACTTGTTGTACAACACGTTGAAAACAAGCGGGTTCGCTGCTTCAGCCAAGTGCTCTCCCAGTCAGCCCACTCACTATTGAAGCGGATTTTTCGAGAACTTAAAGTAACAAAAACAGTCACGAAATCCTTGGTTCAACTAGGTCCAGCAGTCTAACTAGACGATTTTTAAAAAACCAAAGCTTCGAAGCCCGCGTGCAATTCCCAAGGACAGGACAGGACAAAGACTTGTGCAGAACAGACGGACTGATTCGCAGGCACGTATAGTAGTAGGATGAACAGATGCAACATTAGAAAATATTTCTCATAATAATAATTAATAATAATAAACAAATAATTAAAAATAAACAGAAGCAGTCCATTCACCGGCAACAGAAACGCAAATATGCTAGATAAGTCGTCAGGTTATCAGAGCCCCCACCCCCGCAACCAGTGCTCTCCTCACCTTTGTGCCCTGCGGCGGTTGCTTTGCCTGGCCGGCTGAGCAGGTGCATCGGCACTGAGCAGGCGCGTCTGTAGGGCGGCTTCACGAATGCCGAGGAGCTCACAGAACGGACGCTGTCAGTGCGTGCCACGGCGAATCTGGCCCGGTTGTACTTGCGCATGAACGCCTCCGAGTCCCGGTTGCTGTTGCCTGATATGTCTGCGGGGCGGGGGAGGCTCTCTGTCCGCACAGCTCAACTCTCCTCCCTCTATACTCCCTTCACCTCTACCCTCCCTTCACCTCTACCCTCCCTTCACCTCTACCCTCCCTTCACCTCTACCCTCCCTTCACCTCTACACTCCCTTCACCTCTACCCTCCCTTCACCTCTACCCTCCCTTCACCTCTACCCTCCCTTCACCTACCCTGATACCCTCCACCTCCAGCCCTCACCAGTAGCGCAGGTGATATCGCCCCGGCTCTCCAAGTCGAGCTGGGCCTCCAGCGACAGGGCGTCAAATCGCGCCATGAAAAAATCCCAAGTCAAGACCGGAGCGTCCTTCAAAGCGCAGCTCAGTTGGTATATTCGCTGCAGTATCAGTGTGCGATCGTTAATAACGGAGTCGAACTGGGCCTCCAAACACTGGATCATACACCTGAGCGAGCTCTGCTTCACGGTCTCCAGGTAAAGCTGCGCTCGCTGCGCCACGGCTGTATTAATGTCATCAAGAGAGCCGATCAGATTGCTGAACGCGTGGGCCAGCGACGTCACGACTATGTAGGAGGCCTTCGGGCAATCCGATGACATCTCCCGGCAGATCACGGTCACCTGGGATGCGAGATTTGAGTGCAATAAGCGATTGAACAGGTTTGAACTATTATTTATGTTTATACGGATACGTGTAGGGTAGGTGATAGTAAAGACTTGGTATAAGAAATGTGAATATTGAACATTTCTACATTTACACTTGAAGATCAAGGCAAAAGAAATCAAAGAGGCACAGATCAGAGAGGCACAGATCAGAGAGGCACAGATCAGAGAGGCACAGATCATAGAGGCACAGATCATAGAGGCACAGATCAGAGAGGCACAGATCAGAGAGGCACAGATCAGAGAGGCTCAGATCAGAGAGGTACAGATCATAGAGGCACAGGTCAGAGAGGCACAGATCAGAGAGGCACAGATCAGAGAGGCACAGATCAGAGAGGCACAGATCAGAGAGGCACAGATCAGAGAGGCACAGATCAGAGAGGCACAGATCAGAGAGGCTCAGATCAGAGAGGTACAGATCATAGAGGCACAGGTCAGAGAGGCACAGATCAGAGAGGCACAGATCAGAGAGGCACAGATCAGAGAGGCACAGATCAGAGAGGCACAGATCAGAGGCACAGATCAGAGAGGCACAGATCAGAGAGGCACAGGTCAGAGAGGCACAGATCAGAGGCACAGATCATAGAGGCACAGGTCAGAGAGGCACAGATCAGAGAGGCACAGATCAGAGAGGCACAGATCAGAGAGGCACAGATCAGAGAGGCACAGATCAGAGAGGCACAGATCAGAGGCACAGATCAGAGAGGCACAGATCAGAGAGGCACAGATCAGAGAGGCACAGATCAGAGAGGCACAGATCAGAGAGGCACAGGTCAGAGAGGCACAGGTCAGAGAATGAGGGAGAGATCAGATTGAGAAAAAAAGCAATCGTGATTTTGCATAAAAATTATCACGAATTTTCCTGCCCTAAAAGCACCAAGCAACCAGTCAAATATCAACCCCATCCCAATATCCAGCGAGAGAGCATCAGGCACCTTCTCAACCGCATCAAAGCGGGTGCGCCAGCTGTCGCTGGTGAACTCCCGCTCCAGGATGGACCAGAACACCTCGGCGCCAGAGTGCAGCGCCAGGCAGTGCAGCAGCAGCGACACCAGACCGCCAGCCAGCGCCGAGTTCTCCGCCTTCAGCAGCTTCCACAGCCTGTGTTGGCACCCGGGGGAGGGCAGGTTCAGTCGGGAACCAATTGCTCTTTGTCCATAATAATAATCAATAAAAATTACGGATATACTCACGTGGGAATAAACTGGTACTTCAATACAAACTGCACGAAGTCTTTGTTCTCCTCTTGAGCTTTGTAGAGCGCGTGGCAGTGAAGACAGAGGTAGCTGAGAGAGGACAGAATACTCAGCGTCACCTCCATGTCCGTGTGCGACTCGAGTTCCTGAATTTAGCAGTTCAGAAACCAGTGTCAGATACTTTTTGTTTTATAAAATTCGCACGGCCAATTTGGACCCCGATTCGTGACCGTAGTTAAACTTGATTAACGACCTTGGTTGACCTCGATTCCCTGACCTTAGTTAACCTCAATCTATGACGATAGCTGACCTCAATTCCCAACGACTATATATAGATTTGCAGCCAGGCAGCTCACCTTGAGCAGAGCCCGAACCAGACGCAGGTGCACAGCCAGATGAGCATCGGCAAACGCGGGCTCCTGCTGGTCATCGGCCGAGCCCGATGGCTCATCGTCAGCCTTGGTTTCGTCCTCCTCCGGCAGGCAGTTCTCGTCCATAGGGAAGGCCTCCCAGCTAGGCGGGGCCGCCCCGCCGCTGCCGGCTCCCCGGCCGCTGCCGGCGGAAGTCGAAGCCGCCGACGTCGATGCGGCGGCGCCGCCGCTACCAGAAGCTCCGCCAGGCGCCGACGCCGATGTCAGCACTGTCACTGAGGCTTCAACAGCTGTCTCGGCCGGCGCCTGCGACTGCGAAGTTTTCGACGAGCGTCGATCGTCCGACGTACCCGACGCCTGCGACGTCGGCGGCTGCTGTGGCGTCACCTCGGGCAGGTCCTTCACGGGCAGCCGCTTGGGCTTGGCCGGAGCGATGAACTTCAGCACGCAGGCGGCATACTGGTGCCACTGGCGGCACTCGCGGCAGAACTGGCAGTCCACAGCGGCGGAGTCGTTCCGGCAGCTGTGCTTTCCGTCCCAGACTCCGCTCAGCATCAGTAGCAGCAGCCCCATCAACTGCTTGGAGGTCTCGTTATTGAGATCCCAGCCGCGCGACGGCGGGCACTCGAGCACGGTTGGCAAGTCGCGCTCGTCGACCAGGTGCTGAAGGCTGATTCGCAGCATCTCGATGAAGCACGGCAGAGCCCGGTAGCCGGCCGAGGAGGCCGAGGCGGTGGCGGCCCCGGGGAGTGGCGCTGAGGTCTGGCTGCTGGCGCTGCCGCCGGTCGCGCCGGCCGCCGCATCATCCGGCCGGGTGTTCACGTCGCGATCTTCGTCCAGCTCGGCGGCGGCCGCAACAGCGGCAGCGGCAGCGGCGCCAGGATTCAGTAGAGACTCGACTCCCTTGCGGAACATCGGCAACAGCTCCAAGATTTGGATCGGGACGCGAAGGTCCGTCAGGATGCGCAGCCAGGAGAGCACCTGAGAGGCAGAGGCAGAGATGAAGAATGAAATTATGACTTTTCTGCGATTTGGGATCAGGATGTACGATGGGATTTGGGATCAGGATGTCCGATGGAGATTCGGGATCAGGATGTCCGATGGAGATTCGGGATCAGGATGTCCGATGGAGATTCGGGATCAGGATGTCCGATGGAGATTCGGGATCAGGATGTCCGATGGAGATTCGGGATCAGGATGTCCGATGGAGATTCGGGATCAGGATGTCCTAAGGGATTTGGGATCAGGATGTCCGAAGGGATTCGGGATCAGGATGTCCGATAGAGATTCGGGATCAGGATGTCCGATGGGATTTGGGATCAGGATGTCCGATGGGATTCGGGATCAGGATGTCCTAAGGGATTTGGGATCAGGATGTCCGAAGGGATTTGGGATCAGGATGTCCGAAGGGATTTGGGATCAGGATGTCCGATAGAGATTCGGGATCAGGATGTCCGATGGAATTTGGAATCAGGATGTCTAATTGGGATCGCAAACGGGGAATAGAGCATTAGCAGCTAAGATTTGCACCTGATCTTGCACCGCCACGGTGGTCTGATCGAACCGCTCGGCCGCAAAGTTGAACAGCTTAGAGGCCATGCAGGGGAACGGGCCGCTGTGCAGGTCGTACAGCTTGCGCATCACCATGCTGAGGCGGGGCAGCTCTTCGGGCGGCACTTCGGTGCGAATGGCCTCGAGCCAGAACGGCATTGTGTAGTTCCACACATCGAAAGTGATGATGCAATCGTATTGAACCAGGCTGAGCAGCCGGCCGAGGCCCTCCTGGATGATGTCGGTGCGGCTGCTGCTTAGGTTCCTGAAAGGTGGCGTGACGGCTTGATAGTAACAGACTTGACTCGTGAGCAGCTTTTTGAGACACTCGACAATCCAAAAGACTCGGGAGATACAGCTGCGTCTCAAAAGAAGCTCAAAATGGCTCGAAAAGTGCTTGTGGTAAGCTCAGATACGGCTTAAGTCAGCATACTTTAATCTGCCAGACTTTTACTTCCATCTGAGCTGCATGGAGGTGGGGTGGCTGCATGGAGGTGGGGTGGCTGCATGGAGGTGGGGTGGGTGCATGGAGGTGGGGTGGGTGCATGGAGGTGGGGTGGCTGCATGGAGGTGGGGTGGCTGCATGGAGGTGGGGTGGCTGCATGGAGGTGGGGTGGCTGCATGGAGGTGGGGTGGCTGCATGGAGGTGGGGTGGCTGCATGGAGGTGGGGTGGCTGCATGGAGGTGGGTTGAGCGCATAGAAGTGGAGTGGATTCTTAAAGCAATAGGAAACAGTAATTACAGACCCAAACCCACCAGTAGCCTCCAACTCTGGCATAATCTGGCGGATGAGGCAGTAGTACCGACAGTACAATCTCCAGGTGCAGACGGTACACCTCATTGAGCCACTTGGTGACGTACTGAAAGAGGATAAAAATGACCTGCCTTGCTTGCGAAGAAAACTTTTTGTACGGAGTTTAAAAATGGATTTTTGCGTTCGATTTAACTATAGCTAAAGTAGTTATTCTGCCGTTTACGGACACACATATCTCACTTCAGGGAAACTCTAAGAAGGCACTGACACCTCACAGGAAGGCACTGATACACCATAGGAAGGCACTGATTCTCTAGGAAGGCACTGACACCTCACAGGAAGGCACTGATACACCATAGGAAGGCACTGATTCTCTAGGAAGGCACTGACACCTCACAGGAAGGCACTGATACACCATAGGAAGGCACTGATTCTCTAGGAAGGCACTGATACCCCAGGAAATTACTGATACCCCAGGAAGGCACTGATTCTCTAGGAAGGCACTGATACCCCAGGAAATTACTGATACGCCAGGAAGGCACTGATTCTCTAGGAAGGCACTGATACCCCAGGAAATTACTGATACGCCAGGAAGGCACTGATTCTCTAGGAAGGCACTGATACCCCAGGAAATTACTGATACCCCAGGAAGGCACTGATTCTCTAGGAAGGCACTGATACCCCAGGAAATTACTGATACCCCAGGAAGGCACTGATTCTCTAGGAAGGCACTGATACCCCAGGAAATTACTGATACCCCAGGAAGGCACTGATTCTCTAGGAAGGCACTGATACCCCAGGAAATTACTGATACCCCAGGAAGGCACTGATTCTCTAGGAAGGCACTGATACCCCAGGAAATTACTGATACCCCAGGAAGGCACTGATTCTCTAGGAAGGCACTGATACCCCAGGAAATTACTGATACCCCAGGAAGGCACTGATTCTCTAGGAAGGCACTGATTCTCTAGGAAGGCACTGATTCTCTAGGAAGGCACTGATTCTCTAGGAAGGCACTGATTCTCTAGGAAGGCACTGATTCTCTAGGAAGGCACTGATAACCCAGGAAATTACTGATACCCCAGGAAGGCACTGATTCTCTAGGAAGGGCACTGATACCCCAGGAAAGTACTGATACCCTAGGAAGTCACTGATTCTATAGGAAGTCACTATGACACCCTAGGAAGTCACTGTGGCACCCTAGGAAGTCACTATGACACCCTAGGAAGTCACTGCGACACGCAAGGACGGTCAAATGAAGACCCACCTCGCTCTTGATGCTCTCAAGCGTGTCCTGCAGCCGGTCTGAAAAACGTTTAAAAAGGATAAGAGTGTTAGGGCGCACTGATGTCGCAGCTCGGTAAACTTGTAAGAAATTGCTGAAGCACAGTTCTGTGGCAATGTTGCGCACAATTAAGTAGCAAAGCTCGGCTTGAACTGGTCTATGAAAACTGCGAACAAGTTGGTAACTAGAGATCTGTTGCTGCAAAAATATTTTAGCTTACATGTATGATACAATGATTATTAACGTAAGGCCAGAAGCTGACAAAATAGTCTGAACGCGCACAATAGCCTGATGATGCCAGTAAGCGGTGTGTATGCAGCTTCGCGATATGCTGATTAAAAAGCAATTGGGGTTATTTGCTTGCATGTGAAGCCAGTGGGAAAGAACACGGATCGGGATTAAACAAACTCTCAGCCGGCAGCATCTCGCAGTCATACGGTTGCAACTTTGCGTCAAATAATATCGGTATTCAAATTTAAAAAACTGATTTTTCTACCTCAGCAATGTCAGTAGTTGCTCTGGTGTAAACCGTATACAAAAATATCGCATACAGAGTACAAAAAACAAACGTATTAGTTGCATAATATGATTTTTTAATTCACTAGTACAAAGCAAACACATTTAGGCGACTCTTGTAGTTAATTGGCAACGGCGCGGCCCATTTCTTGGTGCACAGCAACTATATTATTGGCTTATTGGCGCTTGTCAATTCTTGCTGCAAGGTTTGTACAAAGCGGATCAGGGGAACTTGCCTCTGCTGCCGATGCGCGACCACAGGTTAAGAAAGCTTACAATCTGCTCTGCAATCTGAGTGACTTAGCTCTGCAATCTGAGTGACTCTGCTCTGCAATCTGAGTGACTCTGCTCTACAATCTGAGTGACTTAGCTCTGCAATCTGAGTGACTTAGCTCTGCAATCTGAGTGACTCTGCTCTGCAATCTGAGTGACTCTGCTCTGCAATCTGAGTGACTCTGCTCTACAATCTGAGTGACTCTGCTCTGCAATCTGAGTGACTCTGCTCTGCAATCTGAGTGACTCTGCTCTGCAATCTGAGTGACTCTGCTCTGCAATCTGAGTGACTCTGCTCTACAATCTGAGTGACTCTGCTCTGCAATCTGAGTGACTCTGCTCTGCAATCTGAGTGACTCTGCTCTGCAATCTGAGTGACTCTGTCCTGCAGTCTGTAAATCTGCTTTAGATTCTGTATGTATGATTTAACAAAGTGTGTGTCTTAAAATCTGTGTGAAGTTTACAATTTTTGTAACTATAAACGCGATAATACGCAACTACTTGACAGCACAATTGAAATAACAAGTCAGATGTGACTGACAGTTAAGCTTTGCTCTACTGCCCATTATTAAAAACAACTGTTGTGACTTGTTAAACTTTTACAAAAGCAATTCTCCACTTCAAATGGGTCTAGTAAAACGGTGCGATTTGCACATCAGGTGAGTGACAAATGTAGGAAAAAAGATAGGTGGCTCCAGATAAGCCAGAAAAGATTGTACAGATGAGTCGGAAGAGAAACAGAGCGTGGCTGCAGAGACACAAAGAAGCATAGTGCTCAGAAGAATAATTCCAGAAAGCTGTGAAATTTTGAAAACTATAAAAGCACACAAAATAAGGCACGCTGAACAAAACTCAACGTAACAGAAAGGCGAACTTTCTTCGATTAGAGGGGAAATGGGACGGAAAGGCAAATCAGAAAATATAGGGAACAAACTTGTGCCGGATGTCGACACGCCGGCAAAGCAAACTTTAACAATGCCTTCGCGCATCCAGCTGCCCCGAAGCAGGCTGTGCACTGGAACAGAAAAAACAAACGAGCAGAACAGGAGGGGGCAAGGAGGTTAAACCGTGTTTGCTGGGCTAAATGTTATAAATGACCAAGCAATATCTCTACTTTGTACAGCATTCTGCCTTTGATTTAGCCCATTTTTAGCTGTAATTCCAATTCGTTTAGACCATAGACTACCGGTATGCCATCCAGCCTGACATAGACTATGCCATCCAGCCTGACATAGACTATGCCATCCAGCCTGACATAGACTATGCCATCCAGCCTGACATGGACTATGCCATCCAGCCTGACATGGACTATGCCATCCAGCCTGACATGGACTATGCCATCCAGCTTGATATGGACTATGCCATCCAGCCTGACATAGACTATGCCATCCAGCCTGATATGGACTATGCCATCCAGCCTGACATAGACTATGCCATCCAGCTTGATATGGACTATGCCATCCAGCCTGACATGGACTATGCATCCAGCTTGACATGGACTATGCATCCAGCTTGACATGGACTATGCATCCAGCTTGACATGGACTATGCATCCAGCTTGACATGGACTATGCATCCAGCTTGACATGGACTATGCATCCAGCTTGACATGGACTATGCATCCAGCTTGACATGGACTATGCATCCAGCTTGACATGGACTATGCATCCAGCTTGACATGGACTATGCATCCAGCTTGACATGGACTATGCATCCAGCTTGACATGGACTATGCATCCAGCTTGACATGGACTATGCATCCAGCTTGACATGGACTATGCATCCAGCTTGACATGGACTATGCATCCAGCTTGACATGGACTATGCATCCAGCTTGACATGGACTATGCATCCAGCTTGACATGGACTATGCATCCAGCTTGACATGGACTATGCATCCAGCTTGACATGGACTATGCCATCCAGCCTGATATAGACTGCCATCTAATTTTTCACTTAATCACGAGTATTCTTCGCAAACTTTGACCCTTCCTGCGCCTCCTGCATGCGCATTCCGGTCTCCTGTAGTAAAAAGCCATGCGCCATTGAATACAGACATTTGATTATAATCAGAATATTCAAATACCAACCGAACATGCGATTTTATACACTGCACGCTCATACGAGATCAAAGATTGCGTTTCCAAAAAGAAGTTATAATCTCGAAACCCTGCGTGCAATTGTCAGTCAAAGAGGTATGCAAGCTGATCAAACCCGAGACAAGATGCATGTTCAAGCGCTTTCATTAACCTATCAACATCATTATCAGCAATAAAGTTAAACATTTCAAGCAGGTTGGCACACAAGTTAAAACAAGTTCTATTAATTGACTTAGATTGGGCTTTTATAAAACACGAGTATCAATCAGGCGAACGGAGACCCAACTAACCGAGCACTTTGTGACTTTGTGAGCATCGTTGAGCGACTGAAAGCTGACAAAAAAACTACCCCGACCGTTCTCTGTGGAAAGCACCAAAGTCGAACAAGTCAAGCGTCAAAAAGTGAGGTGAAGGTGAGGTTTTTATTTACAAATAGTCTCTAAGTTAATGAAATAGAAATCAATTGTGAATTTTGATTAAAACTATGACCGCGAGAGTGCGGAAGCTACAAAGCTAAAAAAGAACTTGAGAAGGTTAAAACGGCAAGAAGTGACTCAGTGAGAAGCAAGACCGGGAAACTGAGATATAAAGAAGAAGCCTTGAGAAAAAGACGTAGATATGACACAGGAAGAGAATAACTTCAGTCAGTAGAGAACAATTCCTAAACATAAAACAGCAGCCTGGATGCCCTGGATTTTATTCGAACTGCAAACACACAAATGCAAAGGCTTGAATGAAAGCGTTGTTTAGTGCCAGCAGGCGCAGCCATACAGAAGTGAGAAAAATGCATCAAGAAAGAAGGTCACAAAGCTTTTAAGGAAATGGCGGCGGCACACAGCAACAATTGGCGGCAAAGTTGGTTCATTTGGGAGCAGTTTCAGTCTGAGAGCCAACATGATGACATTTTTTTGCTTTAAAAGAGAAACAGGCAGCAATTTCCAAAAGCGCGTCCTCAACTTGTGCTGCTTCATCTCTGCTCTCTGGCGCTTACCAGTTGCCTTCTTCGGAGAAGGCTGGGGTGGCGGGTCGAAGTCTAAAGACGCGCCAGAAATAATTGGCACTACGCCTGCGAAATGTGCGGAGGGAGAATGTCGGCGGGGATAGAGTGTGCAAAACTTGTGTGCGGGGGGGAAACGCAATTATGATCGATAGCGGTGCGTTCGGAATGGAATCAATACTGACAACATTTTTGACAGGAAGGAAGCTAAAACTGTAAAATTATTTCCACATTGGTTAAAGTTCGTAATAAACAGTTAAAAACAATATGTTGCACACAATTGCAAGTCGCAATGCCATCACCGATCGATCGCACAATATATTTTCTTCTTGCAAAACTCTGACATCCATGATTCCATGTGAAAGGCTGGGTGAGAGCTTAGAAGAAAAGCTAATGCACATAAGGAGCAGAGTTTCGACTTCAGTGGAGTCATTATCATGTACACCAGTATAGGAAAGAACTGAGAGGTTGGGGCGTTCAGAAAATCAATAACACAGGCTGCCTCACAAGCTTTACGCTCGTACACCATGCTAGTAAGAGTTTGGGCCTAAAAGAGATAGGATTCAGTGGGCGGGTAGGGTCAAGGGCAGAAAATCGATAAACTTCACCCACCACACACGCTATGAACAGGAGAGCCAATGCGCTAATAGACTTTAAAGACTTGGGCTACTAGAGAAAGGATTGAGGGAGAGGGGTGGGGTTGAGGGCAGAAAATCGATAAAATTCGATTCCAATGCGCTAGTAAGCAGAGATAGGAAACCAGAAAAATCGATAACTTTCACCCAGGCCACTAGAACTGGCACTGACACGGATCATTTAATGATTAGGAAGAGGGCTTCACTGGGGGTTTGAGGAGCCGATAAGCGATATAATCGATTTAGCCCTCTCATTTCAACCGCTCACGCTCACGTCTCACCGCTCAGACGTTAGCGAGAGAATATTTTATGCTTCTTACGATTGTGTGCAATCATTAACCGGTATTTTTCGGTTTGTCCATCAAAACAAACTGTGACTTTGCGTAAGAGATTTTTATATGGTTTTAGCTTCCATCAGGCGAGAGATTACACTTTAAAGCGATTTTCATAAATAATTCGTGGGATATTTCACCAATTTTACTAAAGGGTTTGCATAACGAGTGGCCGTTCTGTTCAGGTTAAGACGAGTTACTCACATTAGCTCACAAGTGAAACAAGTGAAAAATTAGACAGTCATGTATACATACAAGTTTAACTAACACAGCAGTAATATAGTGGCTAATCACAATAATTAGGCGTATTCGACCCCGGGACACGAGTGACACAAAGTAGCCAGCGTTGCATGAATGGCACAGGTAATAAAATTTATTATGGCCCAGGGATGGTGATCGACACAAAAGAATTTAGCATGCGAAAAAATGTCTTCACGATAACGCAGTTATAAATACGAGCGATTGTACATAAGATCGAAATCGCTATTTGGTTAGTGGTTTGTTCTGAAATTAGCCACGAGAACTGCTGACAATGCCGGCAGAAAAATAGTCATTGATAAAGCATGCTCCTGTTTGCTTGGCACAGGCCTACTGATGGATGTTTGTTAAATTGCTGCACAAACTCTACAATAAGCTTCCACACACAAGAGCATGTCATTCGGACAAATTCCTGAAAAAAATGCATGGGGAAAAACTGAAGTCCGAGTGGGAGATGGTTGAAAAAGCTGTGCTGAGTAGGTTCATAACGCGGTGCCGTGGAGAGCTTAAGCTTCGTGTATAGACAGTTGTTGCTGGTATAGCCATTTATAGTAAAATAGTTAGAGCTATAGTAAATAACTTATCAAAGTTTTATTAAAATATCTAATAAATTTAGATCAGGTTGTTAGCATTTAAGTTTGAAAAGTTATTCGGACTGATTAAAATTGATTGCCAGACCGGTTATTGGCTTCACAAGGAAAGTTTTATTAGTAGCTGTGAACCTATTAAACTTGGCATGCTTTGTTTCATTTAGTAAGTAGAACTAATTATCATTAAACTAATTTTCTGACCTTTGATATACCTATCTAGTACGCAAGTGGTAATTCATCACACAAAAAGAGCCAGAAGCAAAGCACGAATTATAATTTGATGATTATGCAAAATCTAGCTAATCTTAGAGAGATAGGTAAGAAAAATTGAAAAGGAGCAATGCGTACTTCTAATATGGATTGATTTGCCGGGGAATTGGCAATTTCTATGGGTCTTTTAAGGGTTGTGAAAATTATAGTAGGGTTTGTTTGGGCGTACATTGAGGTGGGTTTAATGTGCACAATAGGGTGGGGCTGTTTGTATGCACATTGGGGTGGGGCTATGTTTGAGTGTACATTGGGGTAAGTAGTGTTTGGGTGTACATTGGGGTAAGTAATGTTTGAGTGTACATTGGGGTGAGTAATGTTTGGGTGTACATTGGGGTGGGTGGAGTTGTGTTCAAGCATACACCGGGGTGGGATTCGGACTATAAGTGTGTGTGTACATTGTGTGCATAGTTTTTTTCGTGGGTTTTTGTTCATTGGATGTGGAAGTTTACAGAAAATTCTCAATAAATAGAGGTATAAATAGAGAAAGACTGGGTATTTAACGAGAGGCAGAGAGAGAGAAAGAGGGAGAGATAGAGAGAGCTAGATAGAAACAGAAGCCTACAGTACAAACAGCACCAGTTACAGAAGCGGTTATCTTGTTTGTATTGACAGTACTATTTTAGTGACTAAAGCAGTGGCGATTGGACACGTATGGATATTACTAGGCATTTGATTAAAAAAAGCACATACACTTGTCTGACTGTGGATTACACACAAATATCGTATATTAAATATATATCCAATATACCAGTTGGCCAAAATGAGTGGACAAAATTTAATAGGCAAAACACAATTTATTATAATTAATATGATTGCAGAGACGTGAAAAATAAATAACGTAACGGATTTTTTAAAACAATATTGGCGAATCGGCATAATAAATATGAGTATAAACAAAATGGCTATGCGATTTGCATAACACGCTGTGCGGGTTTAAATTACATTTTTCTTGCAACGATAAGGCAGATTTTGTATTGCCGGTCACTGGAAGCGAGGGCGTTGAGGAAATTAGCAGAAATTAGCTACTTTAGACCAATATGAAGCGAATAATTATTGGGATTTAATTCGCGCATTGTTACTAATTAATTTATTTTAAAGCATTGCTTTGCTACTCAGGTCAAAAATAGCATTGGCAATTCAGCCTCCTACATAACGAACAATTCTTGTTCATAAAAACTAGTGAGCCCTATATGAGATATATAACTGAATTTATGCAAAACGCACAGCGATGTTCACGAATTAATAATTCAATAACCAAAGAAGGGACACAACCACAAGAAATACAATGCACACCACTGATTTGCCAGGGCATTGGGTGTGACAGTAGATAAGAGAGAAATGAAATAAGAGGGGTGGGGCCGCGAGGACACAATGTACACCGCTGATTTGCCAGGGCATTGGGTGTGACCGTAGATAAGAGAGAAATGAAATATGAGGGGTGGGGCCGCGAGGACACAATGTACACCCTGATTTGCCAGGGCATTGGGTGTGACCGTAGATAAGAGAGAAATAAAATAAGAGGGGTGGGGCCGCGAGGACACAATGTACACTGATGATTTGCCAGGGCATTGGGTGTGACCGTAGATAAGAGAGAAATGAAATAAGAGGGGTGGGGCCGCGAGGACACAATGTACACCCTGATTTGCCAGGGCATTGGGTGTGACCGTAGATAAGAGAGAAATGAAATATGAGGGGTGGGGCCGCGAGGACACAATGTACACCCTGATTTGCCAGGGCATTGGGTGTGACCGTAGATAAGAGAGAAATGAAATAAGAGGGGTGGGGCCGCGAGGACACAATGTACACCCTGATTTGCCAGGGTGTTACCACAAGATAAGAAGAGAAAGGAATGAAAATTATACTATATCGTATAATTTTATATAGTATAAAATTACACTATATCGACAGATAAGTCCGATAGTTTCTATTGAACATCACGTGACGCTTTGTAAGTAATTCACAAATCGTGTATCAAAGCAATATAACTATTACTACAAAGTCAAATAAAAGAATTGATCTAGGATTGCAATATATACGTAGGTTACAGTGATATAAAAAGGTTTATTTTTTATGTGTAATTCTTGACCAACCCTTGCTGCAATTGCTTAGTATAACACTTTGGCTTTGGGTAGCACAAGGAACTCCTACTAATTCTAATTAATAAGCAGTGTAGGAAAAAGCTACCAATTTTCAGGGACGTAAATGTTTTTCAATGAAGCATTCGTTAAAACTATTTTTTACTTACTGTATGCTAAATATGAATAATTGAAGGATAATTACTGTACATATTATGCAGGGGTGAATGCTATGTTTAGAGGAAAAATGAAACCAAAAATCCCAAATGGATCTTGACTTGATCATCACAGGGTTTAATCTACAAACAAAATAAACTTTAATCACTGGCTGAATACCATGGGAAGCTGCATTAGTACTAATCAGCGAAGAACTTAAAGTATGCGGTACAACGAAACATTCATAACAAAATCTGCCTTAAGTAGCTCGTAATGCACTTTTTTCATTTCGAGCAGCTGTTTATTAGACCTACTTCATTTCCTGATATTAATAAGAAACACAAAGTTGAATTGATTGATGCAAGCGGGTTTTGATTGGGGCAGGGGTTCTGATTGGGGCAGGGGTTCTGATTGGGGCAGGGGTTCTGATTGGAGCAGGGGTTCTGATTGGGGAAGGGGTTCTGATTGGGGAAGGGGTTCTGATTGGGGCAGGGGTTCTGATTGGAGCAGGGGTTCTGATTGGAGCAGGGGTTCTGATTGGAGCAGGGGTTCTGATTGGAGCAGAGGTTCTGATTGGGGCAGGGGTTCTGATTGGGGCAGGAGTGCTGATTGGGGCAGGGGTTCTGATTGGGGCAGGAGTGCTGATTGGGGCAGGGGTTCTGATTGGGGCAGGGGTTCTGATTGGGGCAGGGGTTCTGATTGGGGCAGGGGTTCTGATAGGGGCAGGGGTTCTGATTGGGGCAGGGGTTCTGATTGGGGCAGGGGTTCTGATTGGGGCAGGGGTTCTGATAGGGGCAGGGGTTCTGATTGGGGCAGGGGTTCTGATTGGGGCAGGGGTTCTGATTGGGGCAGGGGTTCTGATTGGGGCAGGGGTTCTGATTGGGGCAGGGGTTCTGATTGGGGCAGGGGTTCTGATTGGGGCAGGGGTTCTGATTGGGGCAGGGGTTCTGATTGGGGCAGGGGTTCTGATTGGGGCAGGGGTTCTGATTGGGGCAGGGGTTCTGATAGGCAGGTAAGAAATTTCAATTAAGAAAAGCGATGGAGGAAAAGACACAGATGATAGTTTAACACACTTAAATTAAATGAAATCAAGCGCAAAAGGTTGATATAAAAGTACATAAGTACTTTCTTCGATCTGTGGCCGCTTCACGGGATAAGGAGGACGAATGTTAAAACAAAAAGTTGGGTAGTTCTTTACAATTAAAAAACATATTAAATGATTCTGTTCCCAATAAAACAGAGCACTCCTGGCGCTCTGAAAATCAAATCCGTTATATATTCAGCTGTGCGCAGTGCAAATTCTCGATTCAATTCGCACTTTCAGCCACAGTTGATAAAACGTATTGGGAAAACTAGGATTCATAAGAACAGCGCACCCTGCCTTCTGAGTCTTACTCAGGCGGGGATTGACCCTACTAGGAAACGGTGACCTCACCTTTGGAGTCCTCCGCTAGTTTGGTGTTGTCGAACCACAGGAACAGAGCGGCCAGGATGCGGCCCAGGATCTCCTGCAGAATAGGTGAGATTGCAAACACTGTGAGATAGATACACAGACACTCTGTGATAGATGCACAGACAGACACTGTGAGATAGATACACAGACACTCTGTGATAGATGCACAGACAGACACTGTGAGATAGATACACAGACACTCTGTGATAGATGCACAGACAGACACTGTGAGATAGATACACAGACACTCTGTGATAGATGCACAGACACTGTGAGATAGATGTACAGACACCGTGAGATAGATGTACAGACACTGTGAGATAGATGCACAGACACTGTGAGATAGATACACAGACACTCTGTGATAGATGCACAGACAGACACTGTGAGATAGATGTACAGACACTGTGAGATAGATGTACAGACACTGTGAGATAGATGCACAGACACTGTGAGATAGATGCACAGACACTGTGAGATAGATGCACAGACACTGTGAGATAGATGCACAGACACTGTGAGATGGATGCACAGACACTGTGAGATAGATGCACAGACACTGTGAGATAGATACACAGACACTGTGAGATAGATGCACAGACACTGTGAGATAGATACACAGACACCGTGAGACACTCACAATACTGACTGTCTCTCTGGGTTTGCACTTCTCAACAATGAGAATGACACCATAGATGGAGAGAATCTTCCTGTCCTTGTCGCTCAGGTTGTCAGGGTAGGCGTCCTCAGGTAGACAGTACCAATTATCCTCATCTCCCTTCTCCTTGCTGTAGGTCTTAACCTTGGGCACCTGGGCCTCCAGTATGAGGCTGACAATGCTCTCCAGCATGTACTGCTGCAGTTCAACTGGACAGTCCCAAATGTCCGGCAGCGGAGTCTGGGTCACGTGCTGCCTGCCAGCGTGGCTGTGCCGGTGCCCGTGGCACTCTTCGCAGAGGCGGATAGGGCGGCCGCCGCTGAGGTGGGCGCACTCGGCGCTGAAACAGGTGGAGTGCACCCGGCTGCCGGGCCCCCCGCTGCGGCAGGTTTTCGACTCGCAGGCCAGCGGCAGGGCCTGAGTTTGGGTAGACAGTTGTAGCCTCATCTATCAGGCTGCAGCCTCATTCATCAAGCTGTAGCCTCATCTATCAAACTGTAGCCTCATCTATCAAGCTGTAGCCTCATCTATCAAGCTGTAGCCTCATCTATCAAGCTGTAGCCTCATCTATCAAGCTGTAGCCTCATCTATCAGGCTGTAGCCTCATCTATCAAGCTGTACTCGTAGCCTCATCTATCAAGCTGTACTCGTAGCCTCATCTATCAGGCTGTAGCCTCATCTATCAGGCTGTAGCCTCATCCATCAAGCTGTAGCCTCATCTATCAAACTGTAGCCTCATCTATCAAGCTGTAGCTTCATCCATCAAGCTGTAGCCTCATCTATCAAACTGTAGCCTCATCTATCAGGCTGTAGCCTCATACATCAAGCTGTAGCTTCATCCATCAAGCTGTAGCCTCATCTATCAAACTGTAGCCTCATCTATCAAACTGTAGCCTCATCTATCAAGCTGTAGCTTCATCCATCAAGCTGTAGCCTCATCTATCAGGCTTTAGCCTCATCCATCAAGCTGTAGCCTCATCTATCAAACTGTAGCCTCATCTATCAAACTGTAGCCTCATCTATCAAGCTGTAGCTTCATCCATCAAGCTGTAGCCTCATCTATCAGGCTTTAGCCTCATCCATCAAGCTGTAGCCTCATCTATCAGGCTGTAGCCTCATCTATCAGGCTGTAGCTTCATCTATCAGGCTGTAGCCTCATCTATCAAGCTGTAGCCTCATCCATCAAGCTGTAGCCTCATCTATCAGGCTGTAGCCTCATCTATCAGGCTGTAGCTTCATCCATCAAGCTGTAGCCTCATCTATCAGGCTGTAGCCTCATCTATCAGGCTGTAGCTTCATCTATCAGGCTGTAGCCTCATCTATTAAGCTGTAGCCTCATCCATCAAGCTGTAGCCTCATCTATCAGGCTGTAGCCTCATCTATCAGGCTGTAGCCTCATCCATCAAGCTGTAGCCTCATCCATCAAGCTGTAGCCTTATCCATCAAGCTGTAGCCTCATCTATCAAGCTGTACTCGTAGCCTCATCTATCAGGCTGTAGCCTCATCTATCAGGCTGTAGCCTCATCTATCAAGCTGTAGCCTCATCTATCAGGCTTTAGCCTCATCCATCAAGCTGTAGCCTCATCCATCAAACTGTAGCCTCATCTATCAAACTGTAGCCTCATCTATCAAGCTGTAGCTTCATCCATCAAGCTGTAGCCTCATCTATCAGGCTTTAGCCTCATCCATCAAGCTGTAGCCTCATCTATCAGGCTGTAGCCTCATCTATCAGGCTGTAGCTTCATCTATCAGGCTGTAGCCTCATCTATCAAGCTGTAGCCTCATCCATCAAGCTGTAGCCTCATCTATCAGGCTGTAGCCTCATCTATCAGGCTGTAGCTTCATCCATCAAGCTGTAGCCTCATCTATCAGGCTGTAGCCTCATCTATCAGGCTGTAGCTTCATCTATCAGGCTGTAGCCTCATCTATTAAGCTGTAGCCTCATCCATCAAGCTGTAGCCTCATCTATCAGGCTGTAGCCTCATCTATCAGGCTGTAGCCTCATCCATCAAGCTGTAGCCTCATCCATCAAGCTGTAGCCTTATCCATCAAGCTGTAGCCTCATCTATCAAGCTGTACTCGTAGCCTCATCTATCAGGCTGTAGCCTCATCTATCAGGCTGTAGCCTCATCTATCAAGCTGTAGCCTCATCTATCAGGCTTTAGCCTCATCCATCAAGCTGTAGCCTCATCCATCAAACTGTAGCCTCATCTATCAGGCTGTAGCCTCATCTATCAAGCTGTAGCCTCATCTATCAAGCTGTAGCCTCATCTATCAGGCTGTAGCTTCATCTATCAGGCTGTAGCCTCATCTATCAAGCTGTAGCCTCATCCATCAAGCTGTAGCCTCATCTATCAGGCTGTAGCCTCATCTATCAGGCTGTAGCTTCATCTATCAGGCTGTAGCCTCATCTATTAAGCTGTAGCCTCATCCATCAAGCTGTAGCCTCATCTATCAGGCTGTAGCCTCATCTATCAGGCTGTAGCCTCATCCATCAAGCTGTAGCCTCATCCATCAAGCTGTAGCCTCATCCATCAAGCTGTAGCCTCATCTATCAAGCTGTACTCGTAGCCTCATCTATCAGGCTGTAGCCTCATCTATCAGGCTGTAGCCTCATCTATCAAGCTGTAGCCTCATCTATCAGGCTTTAGCCTCATCCATCAAGCTGTAGCCTCATCTATCAGGCTGTAGCCTCATCTATCAGGCTGTAGCCTCATCTATCAAGCTGTAGCCTCATCCATCAAGCTGTAGCTTCATCTATCAGGCTGTAGCCTCATCAAATCAAACTGTAGCTAACCATCCTTTACCATCATTAAGCCCCAGCATCCCTCATCAACATTTAGCCTCAGCATCCTTCATCAACATTTAGTCTCAGCATCCTTCATCAATATTTAGCCTCAGCATCATTTATCAACATTTAGCCTCAGCATACTTCATCAACATTTAGCCTCAGCATCCTTCATCAACATTTAGCATCAGCATACTTCATCAACATTTAGCCTCAGCATCCTTCATCAACATTTAGTCTCAGCATCCTTCATCAATATTTAGTCTCAGCATCCTTCATCAATATTTAGTCTCAGCATACTTCATCAACATTTAGCCTCAGCATCCTTCATCAACATTTAGCCTCAGCATACTTCATCAACATTTAGCCTCAGCATCCTTCATCAACATTTAGCCTCAGCATCCTTCATCAACATTTAGCCTCAGCATCCTTCAACATTTAGCCTCAGCATCCTTCATCAACATTTAGCCTCAGCATCCTTCATCAACATTTAGCCTCAGCATCCTTCATCAATATTTAGTCTCAGCATACTCCATCAACATTTAGCCTCAGCATCCTTCATCAACATTTAGCCTCAGCATCCTTCGTACTGCCCACAAATCCCAAACGGCGAGGAAAATGTGTGCACTGGGCGCTTCGTCGACTGCCTAAGTTTCCATGCCCGCACACCTACCAGTGCAGCAGTATCAGGTACATCATTCAGCTTGCCTTCATGGGCCCCAGCACGTCAATGAGCAGCGCCCGGTCGTGCTTAGCCAAAGCATCTGCGCAGTCCAGGCACAGGTAGAATGGCGGGCTCTTGTTCTCCTTGACCAGGCACAGCTTGGGCGAGATGGTCATCTTGGCGGCACTCCGGCTGGCCTTGTTGTTCTTGTTCGGGCACTCGGGCCTCTCGCACACGATGGCCTGCCAGGGCTCGTGTTTGTACTTGGACAGCCGCAGCGCCTGCAGGATGTTGGCGTTCTGCGGCAACAGCTCGGGCCAGTAGTGGAACAGCATCGTCACGGCGGGCAGGCGGGTCTCGGTGGGCCCGTGAGCAGCAACGAAGGCCAAATCGCGTGATAGGTCGCGCTTCAGGCCCATCAGGCACTCGACTACTTGACTGTGCAGCTCTGCAACGGGTCGGCATGGCTAGCTGCTATATCTAAGCGACTGACTGGTCAAATGCACAGCGCATCGGCAGCTACTCACCCGGCTTCTCAACATACTGAAACACCATAGTGAGAATGGCCGGCAGTGACTCCGTGGCGTACGATTCCAACTCCTCGCTCCAGCCTGGAGTGAGTGGGCGGACGAATTGGGCTGAGTCCTGTCGAGCTGTCATCGAATCAAGGGAACCCTCGCTCCCTGTCTGCTTTGACCTATCTTCTCTCCCTACCCTTTGTATTGTTCTGATATCTTCCTATTGAACTGCTGTGTCAAGACTCAACCCGGTCATTCCCCTGTCGTTTTCTCTGTCTATCACTGCCTGTCTTTAAACCCCTCTTGTCCATCACGGTCTGTCTTCAAACTCATCTTGTCCATTACTGCCTGTCTTCAAACTCATCTTGTCCATTACTGCCTGTCTTCAAACTCATCTTGTCCATCACTGCCTGTCTTCAAACTCATCTTGTCCATCACTGCCTGTCTTCAAACTCATCTTGTCCATTACTGCCTGTCTTCAAACTCATCTTGTCCATTACGGTCTGACTTCAAACTCCCCTTGTACATCAGGATCTGTTCTCAAACTTCTCTTGTCCATCGCGCGCGCGGTCTGTCTTTAACAAACTCCCCTCGTCCATCGCGACCTGTCCTCAGCTCGTCTCTCGGTCCCTAGCCCAGGTGTCTAAGCCCCGATACTCACGCAGGATAAGCGGGAACATGACATTGGTGAGACAGTCGACCAGAGTTCTGCACAGCTGCTGCGGCAGGAACGGCAGCATGCAGGCCACAGTGTAGGGCATGGTCTCGAGGATCTCAACCTCAAGAAAAGGAATCAGCTGGGCCAAGATGGTGAGAATGGCCTCGTAGGCTGCGGCCTGCCCAGACTGGACATTGTGCATCACGTCCAGCAGGTAGATGACGGCATAGTAGAGCTCCGAGTAGCAGAGATTCGGAAACGTGTTGTGCAATCGGCTGAACTCCTTCGATCGGCCGCCCAGGCTCTCGGGATCGAGGGCCGGACAGTCTTTTAGGAAGCTGAGCAGGCGACAAGGAGAGCGGCTGGTTATGATGAGTCGCGAGTTCGAATCCAAAAAAATTATCAAATGGGGCGGAGTTTCAGGGGGTAGCAGCTCACTGAAGGATCAGGGAGGGGGTAGCAGCTCACTGAAGGATCAGGGAGGGGTAGCAGCTCACTGAAGGATCAGGGAGGGGTAGCAGCTCACTGAAGGATCAGGGAGGGGTAGCAGCTCACTGAAGGATCAGGGAGGGGTAGCAGCTTACTGAAGGATCAGTGAGGGGTAGAAGCTTGCTGAAGGATAAGGGAGGGGGTAGCAGCTTACTGAAGGATCAGTGAGGGGGTAACAGCTTACTGAAGGATCAGTGAGGGGGTAGCAGCTTACTGAAGGATCAGGGAGGGGGTAGCAGCTTATTGAAGGATCAGTGAGGGGTAACAGCTTACTGAAGGATCAGTGAGGGGTAACAGCTTACTGAAGGATCAGTGAGGGGGTAGCAGCTTACTGAAGGATCAGTGAGGGGTAACAGCTTACTGAAGGATCAGGGAGGGGGTAGCAGCTTACTGAAGGATCGGCTCTTCTTCAGCCAGAAGCAGTAAAAATTTAATACCCCAACGCTTGTAGTTCAAGGCATCTTACCCAAGCAGGGTTTGGCTGAAGTTCTTCAGGGTGTTGGCAATGTCGCTGCCAGGTGGCGGTGGGCTGACTGCATTGCTGAGCTTGGCCTGGTAGTCCCTTAAAATCTTTATCTTGGCAGCAACTACAAGAACAGTTAAATGGGAGTGCTGATGTTGTTACCATAGATAATAACATGATTTTATAATAAAAAAACTGCCACATTTAACAAATTTATAACTTGCTTTATCTTTATCAAAAAGCATACAATAATCAGAACTAGCAAAGATCTAGCATATTTAACATAGTTAAAAAAAGTAGGTAAATCTTCAAAGTCTGACATTTACTATGCAAATATAAGTTTAAAAAATCTTCAATTTTATTTATAAAGCATAAAGATATTAACTTTTTCATTGCGGACAAGCTCTGCTATTTGCTTATGCTTTGCACATGTGCTTATGTAGCTAGACTTGTATATGCAGCTGGGTACAGGCCCCCAGAAGGGATGTGAGGAAAAAACCCTATGGGAAATAAAGGAATAAAAAAGAGAATAGCCAGAGCTAAGGCTATAGGCAGACCAAAATCGGCTGCATTTTTCTACTAAAACTCTACCTTTTATTTGCTGGCTTAAGACACAATGTATTTATAAATATAAACCTTCTTTACTATATATAAACTGTTTTATTGCAAGCACTGACATTTCTTAAAGTTTTTGAATTTCTGCTTGTTTTTTTGAATAAGACTTTGTTTAAAATAGAAGGAAAAAAGGTATATAACAAATTTGATTAAAATTATAACTTATAAAATAGATGTACGAGTGTATTCAATTACTAAAAGTAGTTGCTAAATTTAAATTAAAAGTACATTAATCTGCATATTTTTCTTATAATCTTCTTGAAATTTTAAAGCAACAAATTTTGAATACTATGAAAAAATGTGATTTGTTTTCATATCAAAGAACAAAGAAGAATCAATATATAAGTAATTTTGAATTGAGTTACAAGTTAATTTATTGTCTCCATAAAAAATAAAAAGCTAAAGTCTATACCAAATCAAGTTTCTCTATTGCATTAATTTCATAGATATAATTTTTGAAGGGGGAAAGGCAAGCTATACTAAGCAATTGTAATAGGCTAACAAAAAATGATAGCTCAATTTTTTGGCCACAACTAAGGGAGGCATGGCCACCTTGCCTCCTATGGATCAACCCCCGATGAGACATTAGATAAGGCTATGAATAAAAAATACAATAGAAAGAAAGGGTTGATATTAGATATCTCTAGCTATCTAGAGATTCTTTCTATCCAGGTATGCTTACTATTTAGGGATTGTTGCTATCTAGGGATGCTTGCTCTTAGGGGGTGCTTGCTATTTAGGTTGCTTTTTATTTAGGGAATGGTTGCTATCTTGGGTATTTTCTCTATTTAGGGGGAATGTCTAATATCTTTGTGAAGGCTTTATTTTGTTGTCTTTTTCACTCTTAGAAAAAGAGATTTATAATAAACATCTTTGTCTGTGACAATTTTACTCAAATAAGGTGATTTATAAAATTGAAGAAGTCATTGGTTTTTAGGAAAACATGTTTTTTAATGAATTTGCATGAATATTTTTGCTCCTTGCTTATTGGGCACCCCAAAGGGTGGCACTAGATTGCTGGTATATACTATAGAACAAAAATAGCATAATATTAATAAGAATTATAAATAGATAAATAATTATTGAATAGATTGAACTACTAATAAGGTATGCATTTTTCTACAAAGAGTTTTATTATATTAGTTAAATTTATATATTCAAAAAGGAAATTGCCCAGTATAGGTAATGTTTTTTTTTCAACCAAGCAATGCACTAGTCTATCAGATAAACAATATTTTTTCTATATTAAATTAAATATACAATCTATAAGTATTTTATATGCTTATATAAAGCATATAAAATACTTCAAAATAGTCAATTACATAATTAGAAGCTAAGTAAAACTTCCATAACTTATCCAGCTATCAAAAAATCTAATTCATATGCAATAGAAGCTTATTTAAACTCTATTATACCCTGTACAGAGAGAGTGCGCCACATAGAGTATTGAGGGATATTTTCATGAAAACAGATTAGATATAATCAAATAATTAAGATACCAGAAAAATACAAATACTGAGGTAAATTAGAATCCAAACCTATTTAATTACAACGGTTTAATTTTTTCATTCATTGCAATTGCAATAATATAACAACTGGATAAAAACAGAAAACAATACATTGCACATTGGACACATCTACTTACAGTTTTGTGCTCTCGTTGTCATTGTCATTTGACACTGGTTATAAATAAATAATTACCATCTACGGAGACTTTTTTCTAAAAAATACAGTCCAGTTTACAGTCGCACCATGTTTGTAAAAAAATTGTCTCGGTCGACTTATGTGTACAATTGACTAGAATTTCAACTTGTTTCTTCGAAAAATATTGATTTGAAAACCGTATTAATATTAATTTTCGCCACGTCACGGCGTACTCGCTCCATGCCGTTAAAGTTTGTTACATAAGATTTTATTTTAGCCATTATTTGAAGACCATATAAGTTTTGGATACCAATTAAATATTGCAAAAATAACGTTTGACTGAAACCATATCAGTTACAACGATTATTTCATTAATTATGCTGAATAATCTTACTTTCTAAAAATCTAAAGAATAAATCCTATATTCTAAATTGTATTTATAAATGCAGTGAAATCGACTCAGAGAGTGAAGCTATGATTTCTTCAGTTTATCTTCTGAAATTAAATATATAAGGGCTTTTACTCACCTAGCTATATCAACGATATTTGTTATAGACAAGACTCGACTCGAATGAAAGTGGATGAGATGTGGGAGTTAGGACTAGCTAAAAAATTTTGGCTTATACAGTATACTTTAAAAATTTTAAAAACAAGTTCTTCCTATACACTAAAATTTCGACTAAGAATGCATATTATGTTTATGATATGTCATCTGCTATGGAGCATTGCTGTCTTGATAAAAAATCCGAGGTTGATCAATCCTTATTTTGCAAATCGCGATCTTAAATCTATGGTAAAACTACGTTTTCATACAATCGAGCAAAAATAGAGTAAGCTAAATTTAGTAACATGTATATTTATAATAAAACATAATTTGCTGCTGTTTGCTGTTTTGGTGGCTCAGTTGTTGATTCGACAGACAACAAAAAAGTTGGAAAATTAATTCAGCGCTAGTGGAAGGAATCAGCTCCTTTGTGCTTTGCTGGCGTCATACCCAGCCATTCACCAAGTCATGCCATGAGCGCCTGCGATGCCAGCCACAGCGATGTCACCTGCAAGTGGCTGGACGACTTACCCTGCCTCGGCCCGGTGACGCTAAACGCCTTCGACAAACAACTCTGGGAGTCACTGCTCGACTGCAACGGGAACAACAGCCGTCAGGGCCAGCCGCAACGATATGACGTGCACTCCAAGCCTCTCCATGAGAAATTTGAAAATCCACAGGTTCAACTTCCTTTGTGGCCAAAACCGGACGGGCCAGTAGGTCCGAAGCAGTCACCTTCGGCAGCCTACTACCGACAGCAGGTCAGCGCGCTGCGTCGGGCCAGCCTGGCCTATCGCCGGCTGCAGACTGTGGTTGGCCGCTTCCGCCGCAGCGTAGAGCGCCGCGACGCGCAAAGGAGGCGCCACTCCATGAAAGCTGCGCGTCTGTCACCAACGTCGATGGCAGCGCCGACTGAGGAGGAGCCAGATTCGTCAACGTTGTCGCAGGATGTCGACAGGCAGGCCTGCTGTAGGAGTCGGTACCCGCCCCCACCTGCCCGGATGAATCCTCCCGGATGTCTGGTCGCTCATCCGGAAGAGCTATCTTCGTCATCCCCGTGGCAGTCGGACTTCTCAGCGCGACTCTTTGTGCCGCAAAGTGCCGTCAGAGCAACGACTGCAGTGCAATGGCAGCAGCAGGCGGAAACCAGGTAAAAACTTTCACAGCTGGGCTTTACAAAATTTTACAACCAGTCAAATCAACGCTGAAACGTGGCCAAGATTTTTAGAAGACGCTTTAGAAGGTCGCGACTCCATAATTCCCTCTAGCAAATGTCAATGCCATTCCAGGCGCTGCTCCAGCCTGTCGTCTCACTTTGGCGCCACTCATTCGCCGAGTCAGCAGCGTCGGAAGCTTCACAGCCATCAAGAGACGTCGTTGCAACCAGAGCCTGTAAACAACTTCAGCTCGGACTCTCTGCTCACCAGCCAAAACACGCATGTCACAATGGAGTTTTCAGCCGACGACTCAACATTTTCCTACACGGAATCGCCAGTCGAGTCCCTGGCCAGTCCGTTGGAGGACGAGCTGCAGCAGCAGCAGCAGCAGCCAATCCTGGAGAAGCAACTCGGCGGCAAGGCGGAACAGCCGAAGCGGCTCCTGCTGATGCTGCCGCCAGCGCCGGTGCAGACGCTGCTGGCCCCACCAGCCGATGTGGTGCGCGCTCTTCCAACTCAGCGACCGCGCCGTCAGCATCAAATCATCGAGCAGCAGCAGCAGCAGCCGCACTCCGGCCAGCAGCGGCGAAGCAGGAATTCGCGCAACTGCTGCGTTGCAGTGGCATCTCAGCGTCTTTGCATGGCAACCGACGGTCGCTTCGCCTGGGCAAAGTCCGGCCTGGGCCGCAGCGCTTCTCGTTGCAGCCGGGCGTGCAGCCAGTGGCTGTTCGTTGGGACCGGCGGCAGACAACCGCCAGAGGAGCTCCTGGAGCCGCTACACTGCTGGCTTATCTTCGAACAAGTCGGCCCGACGATGAGCCTCAGACAGGCGGCCGCCGTGGAAGCCGCCTCCACCGCTGCCCGTTGGCCTCTGCTGGTGACGTCACCGGATCCGCAGACCGCACTGCGATTCGTCACCGCAGCTGCATCGGCGCCGGAGCCCGTGAAGGCCACCGCTCCGCCAGCGGTGCCCGTCTTTTGGCGCCATGACACATCGGCCACAGCCGGGTTCCAGCAGTCGCAGCCGCCGCTGTACCGATGGCCGCCGCCACCCGCCGGCTCGCTAATCGGATCGCCCAGCTCGCAGACGGCCGCCTCTGCCAGCAGCAGCAGCGGTGGCTGCGGTCGATCGAGCGGCGTCACGGCGTCTGTCGGGCGCGAGAAACTCCAGCAGCAGCGGCAGCTTCGCCGGATGGTGCAGGTGATGCAAATGCGCCGAAAGCCTAGCGACACGGAGTTCGTCGGTGCACCGACCGGCGGCGACAGCTGTCGGAACGGCTTCTGCCGCCGACGATGCGACCTGCTCGAAGATCTGCTCCGACGCCGGGACGAAATCGACGATATGCTGACGGCGCTGCAGCCCAGCCCGTGCCACTCGCCGACATCGTCGCGTTTCTATTCTTTCGGCGCTGCCAGCGGCGTTGATGGCGGAATCTCCAGCAGCGCTACGGACAGCGAGTTCGCCGCTAGCCGCTCCGATGACGCCAACAGCATCAACAGCGTCTGCAGCAGCAGCAGCAGCGGCAGCGGCAACAGCCATTCGTACTTCGTCACGCCAAGCAGCGCGCTCGGCCGGACGGCAAACAACAACGCAGACGTCGGCTGTGGCGAAGGCGCCGTGGACAGTCACCGGAGACGCCGGACGTACTACGCCCGACGGTGCATCGTTCGGCTGGAGGAGAGCGCGGCTCTGCTGGTCCAGGAGACCGCCTGCCGGGCCAGCAGCGTGGTGTCCACCTGCTCGGTGCAGCAGGACTCTGCGGACAGCGAAAGCGGCCTCCTGAACTGCTCTTCCGCGGTGCAGCCGGCGCTTCAGGCGGTGCGGCTCGGCCAGAATCTGCAGGCCCTGGAGCGGCGGACGCTGCGCCGGGCCTGGGACCGGCCGCCCCTGGCGCCGTCCAGCTTGGCCGCTCTGGACCCCACAGTGGCCAGCTTCATCTGGTGGAGCCTCATCCCACTAGGCCGACGGCTGAAGCCCGACGAGCCGGACACCAAAAAGCCCGTTACGACCGCGATTCCGCTGCATCCGCGCTGGCTGCGGCCGCCGACACTGCCGTGCCCGGCCAAGACCGAGATGGAGATGTGGGCGGAGTCCGGCGACTCGGCGATGAGCAGCGGCGCCGGAGGTCACGTGACCTCCGCCGCCATTGGCCAGCAGCTGGTGCTTGACGTGCCAGTTGGCCCGCTGTGACGTCGAATCTTTTTTTATTATTTTTGTAATTTTTTATAAAACGATTTTAATTCGCAGTTTGAAGCACCGCCATTGAATGCATTCGCAATTCCAAGAAATCCGCGACACTGCCTCGCTTTGAGTCTGAAGTACTTAGCAGTGGCAGAGTAGCCGCTTTTTAAGTTGGATGAGTTGTTTTTTAGTCGCTAAATATTTATTGGCTGCTTTGTAAAATTAGTCTTTACAATATGTTCTATTAAATTCTAATTTGAAATCCGGAGTGACTGAAGTACTTGACTGAATGAGAGTGACAACAGAGTGACTGAAGAGCAATGCCTGAGTGACATTAGAGTTATTGTTCAGCCGGACCAGCCGGCTTTGTCTCACAATCTGTAAGAGTAGTTAGAGTCAGCACCCAGTCTTGCTGCTTGCCAAATGACACCAGAGTGATGCCAGAGTTATGCCAGAGTAATTGCAGAGTGACACTAGAGTGACGCCAGAGTGACACTAGAGTGATGCCAGAGTGACGCTAGAGTGACGCCAGAGTGACACTAGAGTGATGCCAGAGTGATGCCAGAGTGATGCCAGAGTGATGCCAGAGTGACACTAGAGTGATGCCAAAGTGATGCCAGAGTGATGCCAGAGTGACACTAGAGTGATGCCAGAGTGATGCCAGAATGATGCCAGACTGACACTAGAGTGATGCCAGAGTGACACTAGAGTGATGCCAGAGTGACGCTAGATTGATGCCAGAGTGATGCCAGAGTGATGCCAGACTGACACTAAAGTGATGCCAGAGTGACACTAGAGTGATGCCAGAGTGACACTAGAGTGATGCCAGAGTGACACTAGAGTGATGCCAGAGTGACACTAGAGTGATGCCAGAGTGACGCTAGAGTGATGCCAGAGTGACACTAGAGTGACGCTAGAGTGAT
>NIVC01000280.1:240000-537500 GCA_002269645.1 Macrostomum lignano
GTCCATAAACAAGCCGAAGTCCTCAGCTGAACCAATAATGCTTATCCAGTTACTCAATTTTTTCACTTGTGCGCCAAGCTGCAGTGAAAAGCAAATAAACCTGTTGCTAAAGAAGCGGGAGCAGCCGATGCTGCGCCAGCATGTACCCGCATTGCCTGCTCTCTGCAGGAAGAACGCGTCCGAGCCAACTGGGAAATGAGGCTGGGGGGCTGTGCAGGAAATGACAGCACAAGGTAGCGAGCCAACCGTCTCTGATTTATGTTTCTGAGGATAACTGCCTGATTTAAAAGGCGTTATGTCCTTGTCCCAGTGGGATGTTTCATTGCCCCTGTGTTCTAACTGTTTCGAGCGACATGTAGATTAATTAATGTCAAAGAGATTTATTAAAGATAGTAGGTGTACATGATATTGAGAGAACAGTTGGTCTCTTCAGGGACTCCAGTTTTCTGCATCTCAAGGTCAATCATTTTTCGATTTGATGTAGCTCTCGGTAGCTCAGGGTCACTTCTTTTCTGATTGGCTGGGTGACGTACATTCTCAAGGTCACTTCTTTTCTGATTGGCTGGGTGACGTACTTTCTCAAGGTCATTTGTTTTCTGATTGGCTGCGCGGTGTGTTGCCTGAAGGTCAATCGTATTCCGATTGGTTGTGACTTTCAGTTTCTTCCCAAGGTCACTCGGTCGCTGATTGGCTGGGCATCGTGTATTCTCAAGGTCATTTTTTACACTCGCTTCCTGATTGGCTGTCGCCCCTGGCAGTTGAAGGCCTGGGTGAAACTTATCGTCTATCTCAGTCTGCAAGTCTGCGCCGGAGCCCCGGGCCCTGCTGGCCACGAGCCTCACCGGCCGGCCGGTGGAAGTTTGGGACGTGGACGCCACGGAAGCAGCTCCGGCTCCAATCGCTGCCTTGGTGGCCGCCGCCGACCACTCAAGTCGGAGGGTGAGTAGCGAAATCGCCGCGGCAACGAGCTGGCCAATCAGAGCGGCCGCTGCCAGGCCGAACGACAAGTCGAGAAAGCCGCTCTGGTGGCCGGCCAGGTCAGCCGAGGCCGTTGCGACCGCCTCGGACCAGGCAGCGAACAGGTGGAGCATCAGGCAGCAGAGAGCGAACCCGCAGGCCGCTGCGGGACCGAGCGTGTGAAGAATATTGCAGCCTCCCTAATCCCGGTCTTGCAAGCATATTCCGTAAATTCCAGCATCCCCACGATTCCCCATCATCAATCCACATGATCCCAGTGACCCAGCATCCCATCATCAATCAACCTGATCCCAGTGACCCAGCATCCCATCATCAATCAACCTGATCCCAGTGACCCAGCATCCCCATCATCAATCAACATCATCCCAGTGACCTGCCATCATCAATCAACCTGATCCCAGTGACCCAGCATCCCCATCATCAATCAACATCATCCCAGTGACCCAGTGACCTCCCATCATCAATCAACCTGATCCCAGTGACCCAGCATCCCCATCATCAATCAACATCATCCCAGTGACCCAGCATCCCCATCATCAATCAACATCATCCCAGTGACCCAGCATCCTCATCATCAATCAACATGATCCCAGTGACCCAGCATCCCTATCATCAATCAAACTGATCCCAGTGACCCAGCATCCCAATCAACTGATCCAAAGTATCCAGCATCCCGTAGCCATTATCATCACTACGATCCCAGAAATCCCCAGCCCCGAAGATCCCCATCATGAGCGCGATCCCAGCGGCCCAGCATCCCAACAATCCCCATCAGCTGTACCCGCCACTCCGGACGCAGCGGCAGAGGCGCACAGCAGGGGGTCGAGTCTCTCGCCGCAGCAGCAGCCGCAGCCGGCGAGGCATCTGGGCTTCCGGGCTGCCAGCCTGACAGCGGATGCGGCCTGCAGAGCCACGGATACTGCGGACGCCAGGACGGCCGATACGGAGAGAACCTGGCAGGCGAGCTGCAGGACTGGAAATGGAATGTGCGCGTTCAAAATTTGTTTTGAGTTCTTTTTGCTTCTCATCAGTGCCAATTAGAACTCATAATCGGTGCCAAACAGAACTCATAATCGGTGCCAAACAGAACTCATAATCGGTGCCAAACAGAACTCATAATCGGTGCCAAACAGAACTCATAATCGGTGCCAAACAGAACTCATAATCGGTGCCAAACAGAACTCATAATCGGTGCCAAACGGAACTCATAATCGGCGCCAAACGGAACTCAAAATCGGTGCCAAACGGAACTCATAATCGGCGCCAAACGGAACTCAAAATCGGTGCCAAACGGAACTCAAAATCGGTGCCAAACGGAACTCAAAATCGGTGCCAAACGGAACTCAAAATCGGCGCCAAACGGAACTCAAAATCGGTGCCAAACGGAACTCAAAATCGGCGCCAAACAGAACTCGAATCCTAACAAACAAGACTCATCCTCAGCACGGCATCCCGAAGCCACTAACCGGCCAGAGTCGCCCCGGCGCCGCTGCCGCCATCAATCATGAGGTCGACAAAGACGCCCAGGCTGAGCACCGGACTGGCCGGCGTTGGCAGGCGCAGCTGAACGGCCAGCCGGGCCCAGCTCGGCCAGACGGTGGCGGCCAGCCAGCAGCCGGCGGAAGCAGCCAGCAGCAGGGTGAGCACAGCTCTGAGCAGCACCGCTGGCTTCATGCCGGTTGTTACGTACGGAGCAGCCGCGGGTGAGGGGAACACTTTATTTGGGGATTAATTTCCCACCAAAGCGATAGGATCTCTTTGCCAGAAGTCAGCCGAGCGAGAGGCTGATTGTTCGTCAGCGCGATTTTGCGGGAAATTTCTGAAGCTTATCGGCTGCGGATATCTCAGCGGGTTACCGCAACTCCGTCACGGCTGACTTGAGACCTGTGGCCGACTTTGCTGACTCTGGCTTGAGCCCCCAGTTGTGGCTTCCCTGCTCTGCCTCCCATTCTATCCCATTCTGTCCCAATCCCCATCCTCTAGTGTCTCCAATCCCCATCCTCTAGTGTCTCCAATCCCCATCCTCTAGTGTCTCCAATCCCCATCCTCTAGTGTCCCCAATCCCCATCCTCTAGTGTCTCCAATCCCCATCCTCTAGTGTCCCCAATCCGCATCCTCTAGTGTCCCCACTCCCCATCCTCTAGTGTCCCCACTCCCCATCCTCTAGTGTCCCCAATCCCCATCCTCTAGTGTCCCCAATCCCCATCCTCTAGTGTCTCCAATCCGCATCCTCTAGTGTCCCCAATTCCCATCCTCTAGTGTCCCCAATTCCCATCCTCTAGTGTCCCCAATCCCCATCCTCTAGTGTCCCCAATCCCCATCCTCTAGCGTCCCCAATTCCCATCCTCTAGTGTCCCCAATCCGCATCCTCTAGTGTCCCCAATTCCCATCATCTAGTGTCCCCAATTCCCATCATCTAGTGTCCCCAATTCCCATCCTCTAGTGTCCCCAATTCCCATCCTCTAGTGTCCCCAATCCCCATCCTCTAGTGTCTCCAATCCGCATCCTCTAGTGTCCCCAATCCCCATCCTCTATTGTCCCAATCCCCATCCTCTAGTTTCCCAATCCGCATCCTCTAGTTTCCCAATCCGCATCCTCTAGTTTCCCAATCCCCATCCTCTAGTGTCCCAATCCCCATCCTCTAGTTTCCCAATCCGCATCCTCTAGTTTCCCAATCCCCATCCTCTAGTGTCCCAATCCCCATCCTCTAGTGTCTCCAATCCCCATCCTCTATTGTCCCAATCCCCATCCTATTTTGCTCCAATCCCCATCCTCTAGTTTCCCAATCCGCATCCTCTAGTTTCCCAATCCCCATCCTCTAGTGTCCCAATCCCCATCCTCTAGTTTCCCAATCCGCATCCTCTAGTTTCCCAATCCCCATCCTCTAGTTTCCCAATCCCCATCCTCTAGTGTCTCCAATCCGCATCCTCTAGTGTCTCCAATCCGCATCCTCTAGTGTCCCCAATCCCCATCCTCTAGTTTCCCAATCCCCATCCTCTAGTGTCCCAATCCGCATCCTCTAGTTTCCCAATCCGCATCCTCTAGTTTCCCAATCCCCATCCTCTAGTGTCTTAATCCCCATCCTCTAGTGTCTCCAATCCGCATCCTCTAGTGTCCCCAATCCCCATCCTCTAGTGTCCCAATCCGCATCCTCTAGTTTCCCAATCCCCATCACTAGTGGCCCTCACTCAAAATCAAGTTACTCGTCAGAATAGTGAAGCTGCACATTTCCTTTGGACCGATGCCAAACAAGTGTCAGGTTCCTTGAAACCTGCAGGAATGGCATATTCAAACCCAAAACTCAAAATTTATGTACTAGCACATATGTATTTATATGTGAAAAATATGTGCAAGCAAAAAATTATAGCACAGTGTTCAGTGCTAATTGAATTTACAGTTGAATCTGATTGGCTTGTGTTGAAATTTAAAATACGGTGAGCAATAAAGGATGAGACACTCGAGTGCGGTTGGTTAACTGGCAGTGTATGCCTGGGAATGCCGTCGGTCATTGGAGCTGTCAATCTAAGTAGCAGCAGTGAATTAATCTTAAATAGGAACAAGAGCATATCATTTAGGTTTGTATACATCTATAAATATATGTTCAAATTATAGAAAATTCTGCCTTTTTGCAGCACTCAACAAACTAGGAAATGTAGTCTTTTTTAGAATTTTAGGGAATTCCATGTATATACGTGAGTACAGGGTCTATTTTTAGAATATTAGGGAATTCCGTGAATAAACGTGAGTACATTGTCTATTTTTAGAATATTAGGGAATTCCGTGAATATACATTAGTACAGTGCCTATTTTAGGAATATTAGGGAATCCCGTGAATATACATGAGTACAGTGTCTATTTTTAGATATTGTTAGAAAATCCCGTGAATATACGTGAGTACAGTGTCTATTTTTAGAATATTAGGGAATCCCGTGAACATATATTAGTACAGTGCCTATTTTTAGAATACTAGGGAGTCTCGTAAACCAACCTGTGTACACTGCCTATTTTAGAAAACGACGCGGATTGCCCTATTGTAAAGTAAATCTGCAGCAAACAAATTGAATTGCAGATCAGCAGGTGCTGGTACAGAATAAAATCTGATCAATCAGCAGCAGCTGCTCAACATGCAAGCTGAAGAAAACTTAAGTTGTCGGAAGAATGGAATCAGTAAAAGCCATAAAAACGTCAAAACACAAAGCAAAGAAATACTAATGGGAAAACGGAAACGTTACAAAAAAGGCAACAAAGGGTCGCAGAAAGCGCCATGAAGTTAGCAGGGAAACAATTTGGCAATTTGATTCATGCGGAAGAGTTTCAGGATATAACAGCAGCAAACCAGGGATCCTATGTTGCTAGGGGATTCAACGACAGCAAGGAAACGTCAGGTTGCTAGGCGGTCTAAAGGAACTCTATTTTATAGGGTAGTTCCACTTTTTATATGGGAATCTCAAAGTTTTTAGGGGAATGTCATCGTTCTCCTTTAAAATATCCTCCAGGGGAATCCAATAAGCTTCTGAGGGACTCTCAAAGGGAATCCCAAAATGGAAAAGGGAATCCCAAAAGTTATCAAGGAAAGTTCTGAAGGGAATCTCCATTTAAAGGAGAATAGTACGTTTCCAGGAGAATCTTTCGTTTCCAGGGGAACCTCTCGTTTCCAGGGGAACCTCTCGTTTCCAGGGGACCTCTCGTTTCCAGGGGACCTCTCGTTTCCAGGGAAACCTCTCGTTTCCAGGGGACCTCTCGTTTCCAGGGAACCTCTCGTTTCCAGGGGAACCTCTCGTTTCCAGGGAACTCAAGCTAGCTCGTATTAGGGAAATTTTTGCAGGAGAATTTCTTGTTTCCGGTGGGAATATCAACTTTTCGGGGAATCCAGGGGAATCCCCAAGTTTCTGGGGAAGCCAGCTGCACTCTATTCGTCATCGTCGCCGTCCATCAGCGCCGCCGAGAAGGCCGCAGCAGCCGCGGCCACCACCGCGGAATCGCGCGCCCCGCCGTCGCCAGCCGTTGAAATGGTGCGCCGCTTGTTCCGGTCGTGCTGCAGGCCGCGGCGACGAGCTGCGCCACCGCTGCCACCGCCGCCGCCGCTGGTGCCGCCGCTGCTTGGCACGTACATCGAGCGCGACATCAGCGAGGAGCCGGCAGCGGAGTCGCTGTCTTCCGCCCCGCTGCTGCCGCCGCCGCGGCCCTCGGGCCCGGAGAAGGCCGGCCCGCCGCCCAGGGTTGAAAAGCCTCGCGGAGAAGTCACCGACAAGCTTCTAAATTTGGAAACGGGTGGTAAAATATTGGGGAATCCAATCAGCCAGCATCAGTTGAAGGAGGCAGTCAACTAGACCCAACTAACCAATTTCACAATGCATCAATGGTTAATAAGTGCTCACAAGTCCGCCATGCTCTGGGCCCGCTCGATGGACTCAAGTTTGAACTTCAACTCGTCATAATTCATGCTGATCTTGCTTTTGGCCTTGTTCTCCTGGTCCAGCCGCTTCACCAGCTGCTGGTAGCGATCGTGCAGGCTCCTGCGAGCGGCAGAGTCGGGTTGCTCAACTGCTGGCAGACCTGATGGCCTCTTCCGCCATGCACTAAGCCTACCCAGGCTCCTCTCATCTGATTCCAGACCCTCGCAGACCTCCCCCACCCTCTCCCAGGTCTTCCCCACCCTCTAACAGAACTCCCCGACCCTCTCCCACGCCTTCCCTACCATCGCCCAGAACTCCCCCACCCTCTCCCAGACCTTCACCACCCTCTCCCAGACCTTCCCCACCCTCTCCCAGGTCTTCCCCACCCTCTAACAGAACTCCCCACCCTCTCACACGCCTTCCCTACCATCGCCCAGAACTCCCCCACCCTCTCCCAGACCTTCACCACCCTCTCCCAGACCTTCCCCACCCTCTCCCAGGTCTTCCCCACCCTCTAACAGAACTCCCCCACCCTCTCCCAGACCTTCACCACCCTCTCCCAGGTCTTCCCCACCCTCTAACAGAACTCCACCACCCTCTCCCAGGTCTTCCCCACCCTCTAACAGAACTCCCCCACCCTCTCACACGCCTTCCCTACCATCGCCCAGAACTCCCCCACCCTCTCCCAGACCTTCACCACCCTCTCCCAGACCTTCCCCACCCTCTCCCAGGTCTTCCCCACCCTCTAACAGAACTCCCCCACCCTCTCACACGCCTTCCCTACCATCGCCCAGAACTCCCCCACCCTCTCCCAGACCTTCACCACCCTCTCCCAGACCTTCCCCACCCTCTCCCAGGTCTTCCCCACCCTCTAACAGAACTCCCCCACCCTCTCACACGCCTTCCCTACCATCGCCCAGAACTCCCCCACCCTCTCCCAGACCTTCCCCACCCTCTCCCAGACTTTCACCACCCTCTCCCAGACCTTCCCCACCCTCTTCCAGACCTTCCCCACTATCTGCATCTTCACCACCCTCGAGAGACTTCCCATCCTACCCTCCCTTCCCCATCCTACCCTCCCTTCCCCATCCTACCCTCCCTTCCCCATCCTACCCTCCCTTCCCCATCCTACCCTCCCTTCCCCATCCTACCCTCCCTTCCCCATCCTATCCTACCCTCCCTTCCCCATCCTACCCTCCCTTCCCCATCCTACCCTCCCTTCCCATCCTACCCTCCCTTCCCCATCCTACCCTCCCTTCCCCATCCTACCCTCCCTTCCCCATCCTACCCTCCCTTCCCCATCCTACCCTCCCTTCCCCATCCTACCCTCCCTTCCCCATCCTACCCTCCCTTCCCCATCCTACCCTCCCTTCCCCATCCTACCCTCCCTTCCCCATCCTACCCTCCCTTCCCCATCCTACCCTCCCTTCCCCATCCTACCCTCCCTTCCCCATCCTACCCTCCCTTCCCCATCCTACCACCCCATTCCCCATCCTCACTTCTCATTCTCGGTCTTCTGCGCGACGACGGCCTCCAGGTTCTCCAGCCGGCGCTGCAGCAGGGCGTTCCGCTCCCGCGTGTCCCGCAGTGCCTGCAGTTTCTCGTCCGATTCGGCGAGGCGGCGCCTCAAATCCGCCAGCTCGGCGTTGCGGAGCTCCAGCATCGAGCTCAGCGAGCTGATCTCGTCTGGCAGGTGGCGGCGAATCGACTGGGAGGGATGAGAGTGGGGATAATTATGGATTTGGTCAGGCTGGGAATCAGTTTGGTCAGGTTGGGGATCAGTTTGGTCAGGTTGGGAATCAGTTTGGTCAGGCTGGGGATCAGTTTGGTCAGGTTGAGGATCAGTTTGGTCAGGTTGGGAATCAGTTTGGTCAGGCTGGGAATCAGTTTGGTCAGGTTGGGGATAAGTTTGGTCAGGCTGGGGATAAGTTTGGTCAGGCTGGGAATCAGTTTGGTCAGGCTGGGAATCAGTTTGGTCAGGCTGGGAATCAGTTTGGTCAGGCTGGGGATCAGTTTGGTCAGGCTGGGAATCAGTTTGGTCAGGCTGGGGATCAGTTTGGTCAGGCTGGGAATCAGTTTGGTCAGGCTGGGGATAAGTTTGGGGATCAGTTTGGTCAGGTTGGGGGATCAGTTTGGTCAGGTTGGGAATCAGTTTGGTCAGGTTGGGGATAAGTTTGGTCAGGTTGGGGGATCAGTTTGGTCAGTTTGGGGATCAGTTTGGTCAGGTTGGGGATCAGTTTGGTCAGGCTGGGGATAAGTTTGGGGATCAGTTTGGTCAGGTTGGGGATCAGTTTGGTCAGGCTGGGGATAAGTTTGGGGATCAGTTTGGTCAGGTTGGGGATCAGTTTGGTCAGGCTGGGGATAAGTTTGGGGATCAGTTTGGTCAGGTTGGGAATCAGTTTGGTCAGGTTGGGAATCAGTTTGGTCAGGCTGGGAATCAGTTTGGTCAGGTTGGGGATCAGTTTGGTCAGGTTGGGGATCAGTTTGGTCAGGTTGGGAATCAGTTTGGTCAGGCTGGGAATCAGTTTGGTCAGGTTGGGAATCAGTTTGGTCAGGTTGGGAATCAGTTTGGTCAGGTTGGGAATCAGTTTGGTCAGGTTGGGGGATCAGTTTGGTCAGGTTGGGAATCAGTTTGGTCAGGTTGGGAATCAGTTTGGTCAGGTTGGGGGATCAGTTTGGTCAGGTTGGGGGATCAGTTTGGTCAGGTTGGGAATCAGTTTGGTCAGGTTGGGGGATCAGTTTGGTCAGGCATGAAAATTCTGCTTAATTCTGCTTAAAAATCTGCTTTTTATATTACTGTAAGTAAAAATGATGGAACATTTTTGTTTCAGAAGAATGAAAATATTCAGACCTGCCCTGTGCTGTCCTCAGTCAGCGAGGCGAACTGCGCATGCAGCAGCTGCAGGTTGCCCGGCGACACGACTCGATCGTCGTGCGACACGGTGGAGGACGGACTGGCGCACGCCTCGCCTGAGCTCGTTGAATTTGGCCGGAACGGCGACTCCCCGTCTGGCGACTGGGAAATGGGATTGCGGATTGGGATTTGAGGGAAGGGGCGAAATGGGTAACGGTATTTATTCTTGGTGGCGGCGTTGGAGACCTAAGGAAGGGAAATTGAGGATGGGGAAGTGGGGATGGGGAAGTGGGGATGGGGAAGTGGGGATGGGGAAGTGGGGATGGGGAAGTGGGGATGGGGAAGTGGGGATGGGGAAGTGGGGATGGGGAAGTGGGGATGCGGAAGTGGGGATGGGGAAGTGGGGATGGAAAAGTGGGGATGGGAAAGTGGGGATGGGAAAGTGGGGATGGGAAAGTGGGGATTGGGGAAGTAGGGATGGGGAAGTGGAGATGGGGAAGTGGGGATGGGGAAGTGGGGATGAGGAAGTGGGGATGGAAAATGTGGCGATGGGGAAGTGGGGATGGGGAAGTGGGGATGGGGAAGTGGGGATGGGGAAGTGAGGATGGGAAGTGGGGATGGGAAGTGGGGATATGGGAATGGCAAACAGACCTTGGCATCTGAGCTGTCGCTGAAGCCACTCCTTATCTTGAGCTCAGCGTAGGCGGCCTGCAAATCCTGCAGCTTTTTCTGAAAGAAGCAGATTAGTGACAGATTAGTGACAGATTAGTGACAGATTAGTGACAGATTAGTGACATATTCAGATTAGTGACATATTCAGATTAGTGACAGATTCAGATTAGTGACAGATTCAGATTAGTGACAGATTCAGATTAGTGACAGATTAGTGACAGATTAGTGACCGATTAGTTACAGCTGAGTCCACAACTCGATTATGCGGCAGGAAAATCGATCAGCAGCTTACGGTGAGGTGCGACTTCATGGCGTCAAATCGAACGCCAAGCTCGCGGACTTTGGCCTCGTGTTGGCGCTGCAGATCTGCGGGCGAGAGGCGAGAGGGAGGGGTAGATAGAGAGGGAGATTTGGACTGAGAGGATCAGGGAGACAGAGAGGAAGATGAGAAACAGAGAAGGCAGAGAGGGAGAGAAAAAGGGAGACAGAGAAGTAGGCAGAGAGGGAGACACAGAGGTTGAAAGAGGGAGAGAGGAAGACAGAGAGACAGAGAGGGAGACAGAGGGAGACAGAGAGGGAGACAGAGGGAGAGAGGGAGACAGAGAGACAGAGAGGGAGACAGAGGGAGAGAGGGAGACAAAGGGAGAGAGGGAGACAGAGGGAGAGAGGGAGAAAGGGAGACAGAGGGAGAGAGGGAGACAGAGAGGGAGACAGAGAGGGAGACAGAGGGAGGCAGAGAGGGAGACAGAGGGAGGCAGAGAGGGAGACAGAGGGAGGCAGAGAGGGAGACAGAGGGAGAGAGGGAGACAGAGGGAGAGAGGGAGAAAGGGAGACAGAGGGAGAGAGGGAGACAGAGGGAGAGAGGGAGACAGAGGGAGAGAGGGAGAAAGGGAGACAGAGGGAGAGAGGGAGACAGAGGGAGAGAGGGAGAAAGGGAGACAGAGGGAGAGAGGGAGAGACAGAGGGAGAGAGGGAGACAGAGGGAGAGAAGGAGAAAGGGAGACAGAGGGAGAGAAGGAGAAAGGGAGACAGAGGGAGAGAGGGAGACAGAGAGAGAGACAGAGAGGGAGACAGAGGGAGGCAGAGAGGGAGACAGAGGGAGGCAGAGAGGGAGACAGAGGGAGGCAGAGAGGGAGACAGAGGGAGAGAGGGAGACAGAGGGAGAGAGGGAGAAAGGGAGACAGAGGGAGAGAGGGAGACAGAGGGAGAGAGGGAGACAGAGGGAGAGAGGGAGAAAGGGAGACAGAGGGAGAGAGGGAGACAGAGGGAGAGAGGGAGAAAGGGAGACAGAGGGAGAGAGGGAGACAGAGGGAGAGAGGGAGAAAGGGAGACAGAGGGAGAGAGGGAGACAGAGAGGGAGACAGAGAGGGGGACAGAGGGAGAGAGGGAGACAGAGGGAGGCAGAGAGGGAGACAGAGGGAGGCAGAGAGGGAGACAGAGGGAGACAGAAGGAGACAGAGAGGGAGACAGAGGGAGAGAGGGAGACAGAGGGAGGCAGAGAGGGAGAGAGAGGGAGACAGGTGTGAGTGAGAAGTCCAGTTAGCCACAGCAAGCCAGATTTTGGATTCAATGTGCGCAAGCTAGGGGTGGCAAAGTAGTATCCCAGAGGCAGCTGTCAGTCAGTGCGGACACCTTGCTCCAGCTCTGCCAGCTGCCGCTGCGCAGCCGCCAGTTCTTCATCGTGCCGTTGTCGCTCCTCGTCGAGCTCGTCCTGCCGGGACTCCGCAACCGCCGACAGCTGCAAGCGGGGCGGCAGTGGGGGGTCAGGCCGGGGGTCAGTCATTAAGCGCAGTGCCGGAGGGGGGCTACCAGCAGGTGATGGCTAATGAGTTTAATCTCACACTGTCAAACAGTTAGCGGCAAACGGTTCGGTTAGAAAACTGGCTCATTAATTATGATAATTAGTTAACCTTCCATGGCCAGGCGGTGCTGCAGTTTGCACTGTTCAAGCCGCTTGTCCGTGACTTTCTCCGAGGCCGTCTGGTGCGCGTCGTCCACGCTGGACCGGTGCCTCAGCTGGCGGCGGGTGGCGGCCAGTGCGATGGGGCCTCTGAGCCGCTGTCTGTTCCCCATCTGCCCTTCGCTTGCCTTCCTGACCGATTCTGACTTTCTTGTCTCCCGCTCTCCCTCCCTCTCTGTCTCCCTCCCCATCTCCCCCTCTTTCCCCTCTGTCTCCCTCTCTGTCTCCCTCTGTGTCTCCCTCCCGATCTCCCCCTCTGTCCCCTCTGTCTCCCTCTCTGTCTCCCTCTCTGTTTCCCTCACTGTCTCCCTTTCTGTCTACCTCTCTGTCTCCCTCTCTGTCTCCCTCTCTATCTCCCTCTCTGTCTCCCTCTCTGTCTCCCTCTCTGTCTCCCTCTCTGTCTCCCTCTCTGTCTCCCTCTCTATCTCCCTTTCTGTCTCCCTCTCTGTCTCCCTCTCTGTCTCCCTCTCTATCTCCCTCTCTGTCTCCCTCTCTGTCTCCCTCTCTGTCTCCCTCTCTGTCTCCCTCTCTGTCTCCCTCTCTGTCTCCCTCTCTATCTCCCTCTCTGTCTCCCTCTCTATCTCCCTCTCTGTCTCCCTCTCTATCTCCCTCTCTGTCTCCCTCTCTGTCTCCCTCTCTATCTCCCTCTCTGTCTCCCTCTCTGTCTCCCTCTCTGTCTCCCTCTCTATCTCCCTCTCTGTCTCCCTCTCTGTCTCCCTCTCTGTCTCCCTCTCTGTCTCCCTCTCTGTCTCCCTCTCTGTCTCCCTCTCTGTCTCCCTCTCTGTCTCCCTCTCTGTCTACCTGTCTCCCTCTACTCAGCGCTGACAGCCCCAGCTCACCTGGGCCTGGTGCGTGCTCTCCACAGCCTCCATCTGTTTGCGGTGCTGCTCCGCCAGCCGACTCAGCGCCTCGTCCCTCTCCTTCTCGATCATCAGGCGAGTGTTGCGGACCTCCCGGATCTGCGCCTCCCTGGCAGCGGCCAGCTCAGCCCGCTGGCAGCGGTCCCGCTCCGCCAGGTGTTCGGCGAAGCGACTCCGCGCCTCCGCCTCGCTTGCCTCGGCCGCCTCGGCCCGCCGCCGCTGCCGCTCCGCCTCCCGGCGCAGCCGAGGAGCCGAAAAGCCGTCCAGCTCGGCCGCCCGGCCGCACACCACCGCCAGGGCGTCGAAGGCCAGAAGGAGACGGCGCTGCTCTGCCATGGCGGCGTCCAGACTGACCTCCTTGTCCGCCAGCAGCACCTGCGGCGGAGTCCAGGGGATACAGCGTTTGAATTGCAGCCTTTTATGTAGAGCCTTGCCCATCTTCATCGGAATCCCCAGGTTCCACATCAGAATTGTCAGGTTCCACATTGGAATCCTCAGGTTCCCCATCAGAATCCTCAGGTTCCACATCGGAATCCTCAGGTTCCACATCGGAATCCTCAGGTTCCACATCGGAATCCTCAGGTTCCACATCGGAATCCTCAGGTTCCACATCGGAATCCTCAGGTTCCACATCGGAATCATCAGGTTCCACATCGGAATCCTCAGGTTCCTCATCGGAATCCTCAGGTTCCACATCGGAATCCTCAGGTTCCACATCGGAATCCTCAGGTTCCTCATCGGAATCCTTAAGTTCCCCATTGGAATCTTCAGGCCCCCATCGTAACTCCAGCCCCACCCCATCCCCAGTCCCACCGCGCCACCGTCACCTGCAGGTCGCAGGCGGTCTGCTGCACGGAGTCCAGCTGAGCCCTGGCCGATGCGAGCTCCACGATGGTGGGCCGCCGGTGCTGCAGGACGCCTCCGTGATGCTGCTGAGTCAGGTGATGCTGGGAGCCGCCGGCCGGGGAGCTGCAGCCAGACGAGGCCTTCGAACTGTTGGCGATCGAGCCGCGGCGTCCGGCACTGACGGCCGAAGGAGGCGGCCGCGCCCGACCAGGGGCTGACGGTGCGGCCTGAGAGGGGTTGGCGGGGCTCTGTGAGGATGCCAGGTGGGATTTGAGTGTCTGCAAGCTAGGTGTGCAGAGGTGTGCAGAGGTGTGCAGAGTTGTGCAGAGTTGTGCAGAGGTGTGCAGAGGTGTGCAGAGGTGTGCAGAGTTGTGCAGAGGTGTGCAGAGGTGTGCAGAGGTGTGCAGAGGTGTGCAGAGGTGTGCAGAGTTGTGCAGAGGTGTGCAGAGGTGTGCAGAGGTGTGCAGAGGTGTGCAGAGGTGTGCAGAGGTGTGCAGAGGTGTGCAGTAGAGGTGTGCAGAGGTGTGCAGCAGAGGTGTGCAGAGGTGTGCAGAGTTGTGCAGAGGTGTGCAGCAGAGGTGTGCAGAGGTGTGCAGAGTTGTACAGCAGAGGTGTGCGGAGGTGTGCAGAGGTGTGCAGAGGTGTGCAGAGGTGTGCAGCAGAGGTGTGCAGAGGTGTGCAGAGTTGTACAGCAGAGGTGTGCAGAGTTGTGCAGCAGAGGTGTGCAGAGGTGTGCAGAGGTGTGCAGAGGTGTGCAGAGGTGTACAGGGGAGATTTTAAAAGGTTTGTATAAAATATTTTGACAGAATCAGTTGAAATTACCAATAGGATTTGATGATTAGCAAATAAGAAAATGTCGCCGAATCTATAAAAACATTTTTACGTTCACGAAATCACGGAACTAGCTACTGATAGCCACTACCACTAGTAGTATGCAGCGTGCTTGAATATTAATCAAAAGGAAATATTCGAGCAAACAGTGAGGACAATGGGAACAAAGTTCTCTACCTGGATCGAAGGATAGGTCCCGTTAGTCTAAAACAGCACCGCCAGAGCTCATAATAAGGTAAGGCAAAAATTTCACACTGAAAAAATATTCACGCAGAATTTAACAACTCTGACAAACCTTCGACAATTTTTTAGCGACCCCGGCGGCGCCGCTGCGGCTCGAGGAAGCCACTGACGAAGTTGAGGAGGCCGCCGTGACGGGGGAGCCGGTTGCCTTGGCAACCAGACGCGACTGCTGCGGAACCCCTGACGGCCGAACTGCAGCGGGCATGGGGCATTTTTTGGAGTTTAACAACGGTCTTCAAATAGATTTTTTCGAATGTTCAATTGGGAAAATAAGTGGACCTGGCGGGGTTCGAACCCGCGACCTTTGGATTTTAAGTCCAACGTTCTAACCAACTGAGACTACAGGCCCGCTGACAAATCGAGACTTTTTGTTGCATTTAATTTGACCAATTCATCATAAACTTTTTACTTGGGAATTCCAATCACAAATATAGCTGCAATACGCCAAACTCCTACTGACAGTAGGAAATGCGCACATTTGCTGTATTACGCCCTGCCAGTTAGATCTATTTTTAGACTGACAGGCTCTGCCTATGCACCGGCTTGCTTTTACGCCGATAAAGTTTCGCAGAGTGCAAGGAACAACCATAGCCAGCTAACTTAAAAAAGTTCATTCTTCTAAAAAATACTCTTGAAATGCTCAGTAAGAAACAAGCGCGAACTATGGCTACACTGGGTTGTTTATCCCACTCTTTTTAATCCCCATTTTCCTTGTTATCCAGTCGAAAGTCGCTCACCGCCAGGTCTGGCCAGCGATGACGAGGCACAGGCAGCCGCCGTCGGGACCGCCCGCTTGACTGCCTGGCTGCCGACCGCCTGAGGCGGCGACTTCAGCTTTGTCGGCACTGTTGCTGTTGACGGAGTCGGCAGGGCCGACTGTCGCCTTGACGACGCGGTCGTTGAACTCTTAGTCGCAGCGGCAGATGCGGCGGTGCTGGCGGCGCTGGCAGCTTCGGAGGCCGGCACGCTGGCGCGCCGATTTGAATTCGAACTTGAAGCATTCGAAGTAGGCGTCTTCAAAGTCGGTGGCTTTGAAGTTGCCGCTGTTGCTGCTTGCCTAGCAACCGCTGCCGGTCTGGCCCAGCCGACAGACGAGGGAGGCGGAAGGCCGCTAGACCGCCTTGCTGCCGGCGACGGTGACGAAGCGACAGTCGGGGACGCCACAGCTGCCGCCGACGTTTTGGTCGATTTTGGCGTCACCGGCGTCACCGTCTGCGGCTTTCGCAGTCCCGTAGGGGTTTTTAGCGAGGTTGCTGGCGCTGGCGCAGGTGCTGGCGCAGGTGCGGGCGCTGGCGCGGGTGCTGGCGCGGGTGCTGGGGTGGATTCAAAGCTGTCAGCTGTGGTGCGAGTGGTCCTGTCATCCGATTCTGTAGGGCAGTAGCCTGAAGATTGAGAATGGTAAAATATGAGAAAATAGCGCCTTAAAAAGTCTGCAGGGTGTTCTGCAGGATGTCTGCATGTGTCTCAGGGTGTCTCAGAGTCTGCTGAGTGTCTGCAGGGTGTTCTGCAGGGTGTCTCAGAGTCTGCAGGGTGTCTGCAGGGTGTTCTGCAGGGTGTCTCAGAGTCTGCAGGGTGTCTGCAAGGGTGTGTGCATGTGTCTCAGGGTGTCTGCAGGGTGTCTTAGACTGTGCAGGGTGTCTGCATGATGTCTCAGAGTCTGCAGGGTGTCTGCAAGGGTGTGTGCATGTGTCTCAGGGTGTCTGCAGGGTGTCTCAGAGTCTGCAGGGTGTCTGCAAGGGTGTGTGCATGTGTCTCAGGGTGTCTGCAGGGTGTCTTAGACTGTGCAGGGTGTCTGCATGATGTCTCAGAGTCTGCAGGGTGTCTGCAAGGGTGTGTGCATGTGTCTCAGGGTGTCTGCAGGGTGTCTCAGAGTTTGCAGGGTGTCTTAAAGTCTGCAGGGTGTCTGCAGAGTGTCTCAGTATCTGCAGTATGTCTCAGAGTCTGCAGGGTGTCTGCGGGGTGTCTCAGAGACTGCGGGGTGTCTCAAAGGCTGCAGGGTGTCTGCAGGGTGTCCTAAAGTCTGTATGGTGTCTGCAGGGTGTCTACAGGGTGGTCTGCAGGGTGGTCTGCAGGGTGTCTCAAAGCCCGCAGGCCCCCAGCGCACCCGTATCGGCGCTGTCGGCGGCTCCCTCCATTTCGGCCACCGCGGCAGCCACCGCGGCCGCCTCGGCGACAATGATGTCGTGAAAGTCGGCGTCGCTGGGCGGCTCCGGCGGCTCGAGGCTGAAGGTGTTGCGCCGCTGCCGTTGGCGAGGCGTGGTCGCTGCGGCGTCGCCGTCCTCGTCGCTGCAGTTGGCGTCAGCAGCGGTGGCGCCGGCGGCCGCGGGCTGCGGCGGATTCTCCGCGGGTACCGCCTTCTGCGCCGAGACTGTCGGCAGCTTTGACGAAGCCGACGAAGGCGCCAGGACTCGAACTCCGGACGGTGCCGACGGCAGGGTGAGGCGCGACTTCTTGCCGGGGTAGCCGACGGACAGCTCTGTCCCGGAGTTTGGCGAGCAGCTGGACTCTGACTGGCCGCTGCGACCGGCGGCGGGGTCGGGCGGGCTGGCCGGCACGAACACCTTGTTGGGGTGCTGCATGCGCAAGGGGGACACCAACCCGCTGCCGCTGCCGCTGCCGCTGCCTGAGACGGTGGAGACGCTGCCTGGCTGAGGCAGTCGAGAAGTGCGACAGTCCTGAAGTTCATTTGCGGTTAGCGACTTAGACAGGCAGACAGACAGACAGACAGACACATAGACAGACACTAAGACAGACAGACAGACAGACAGACAGACAGACAGACACTAAGACAGACAGACAGACAGACAGACAGACAGACAGACAGACAGACAGACAGACAGACAGACAGACAGACAGACAGACAGACAGACAGACAGACAGACAGACAGACAGACAGACACAGGTCATAAAGCCATAGCAACTGTAAATGTGTAAAACCGGCAAGAGCTACAGCTACGAGTACAAGCAGTTTTATTGCGCCAAGCGAGCTAAAAATAGAAGCCTGAGGCTAAGCGCAAATGAACTGAGGCGTGAGGCGGGACGAGCTCAGTTCGCACGCCGACAGTCAGAGCAGGGCAGAGAACAATGGAACCACCTGACCCCCAGCCATGCTCTCGGCTACTCAGTACACAGTCTAGAAATGTTTATGAAGCGCCATACAGCCAGCCGAGACAGCAGAGACCCCTTGAATTATATTGAGAGCAGTAAGCCGGGGTTAAGAGACTGGCATGCTCCAACAAGCTCGCAACAGCCCAGTCTGACAAAGCCACCCACCCCGAGTCTTAACAGACGCTGCATTTAGCGAATAATCAAACGGACATTGGTTTGCAGCTCAGACAAGACTCAAGAACTCCGAGGCTCTTGGCATCGGCCACCCACACTGGACCCACCACTAATCTAATTTAATACATTGTGGCAGCCTAGGCTGCCCTTTATTTTCAAGAATAGATTGTTAACGTCGATGGCATTAAAACTCAAAGCAGGGAATACAAAGAGTCATAGAAATTCAAATACTTCTGATTAGAGCATTAAAATAGTAAAAAATCAACATGAATGCATACAAATGTGAAGGGAAATGACTTGAAAAGTACACAAAAACTTTAGAAAATTCATTAACAAACTAATGCTAGTCTCTAATGAATTCTTTTGTCATACAATAATTTAATTCTGATTCAAAATTTTTATTTAAAATTAAAAAAATATTTTTTAAATTGAGATTTTGCTGTGAAAAAAATGCATTTTCTAAGGTGACCATATGAATTTAAGCAAGAAAATAAACAATAAAAGAATATCAGATGCACCTGTACAAAAATAATTTTTGCTATGTTACAATTGATGTTGATACCTTTCTTTTCAATTCCTAATTTTGAAAAACAAATTGATAAAATTAAATTTTTCATTAGGCATACTGTGCTTCTATTCTAATAAATAGATAGCTATAACACCTTGTACTACTTTATATTCGAGTTAAGTTTGCTCTAGTATCGACTAGTGGCGCTTAAATATCAGTCAAAGAAAAAACAAAACATATGATTATAAATAATGAATTAGTATTTATGCTTTAAAGAGAAAACACATAGACCATGAATATGCGAATTCCTAATAATACACACTTATAAAGAAACCATATGTATATGAGATGGATTCTGTTGAAATATAATATAAATTGAATGAAAGTAGATATTCGAAGTTAAGGAAGTCGTCTAACTTATGCTTTCATGATTATGAAGAGAGTCGCGAGTCGCGACCAAAAAGTCTTTATGTAAAAGTAAATAACATTTATTAATTATTGAATAACTTTCTCGCAGAATTTCTTTCACTGAGTTTACGATTTAATGCCAAAAAATCATATAAAAGAGTGTTTCAGTTTCAGATTATGCTGACGCTCTGACAATGAGGTATTTGATATATGATTATTGTATTCACAATACACTAAATCTCTAAGACATGTTTTGTGACATTGTCCAGTATTTCAGTCTTGTACTATGTAATAGATTTATTATTTTTATATGTACAGTCAAAGTATCAAGATCAAATTATCGAAGGGAAGCCATACAGTGTCTTAAAAAGGCCTTTGTAATTAATTATGGCGCACTAAAGCGTATATGAAAGCATTTTTGGGGTAATATGATGAAGATGCGTGCAAGAACTGTTATTACCGCGCTCTACTTTGTTATAACGGAGTTTCGTAATAATATGAAAATTGGTGAGCTCCGAGTAAAGCGCTTTGATCATACTCGTACCGACTAATAAAGGCAGACAGCAGTCTAATGCAAGTTTTTTTCCATTTAATTTGAGACCCTTTTGTTGGTTTGGGAAATTGAACTATAAAGTTGAGTTGTTAGAGATTTTATTGCATACACATGTACTTATTTTGTTCGTGCAATTATGTTTACGTACATGTATGTATAATTGTTACATGAAGGCCAAAAACGCGTAGGTTCTCATTCTTATAGTATCATACATATACACGAGTATATATTTTTGTGTGTACCTAACTGATTCGACGAGATGATAAATTCAACTAGGTGTACATGTATTTCAATGTCTTGTTTTTGACGCCAGTGAAATACGATTGCAAGTCGTGCGACACAAGAAACTAAGGCAAAACTCTACTTTTATGAAACTATTCAACTCTGAAGTTTATTATGTAACAATTTGACACTGGACTGTTAGCGGCTTCTGTGCTTATGTATTTTTGAAGTTTCAGTTACAATCAATAACATCATGGAGGCAAAACAGCATGAAACCTTCAAGCAGGAAAACTGTCAAAGTAAAAATCGATACGAAGAGTTCCTACAAAAAAACAAAGCTTTCCTGTCGAAAGTCCGCTGACCAGAGAGTTAAAGCTAAGCAGATGGCAAGCTCCAGCGAGCAAAACTGTTGCGCTGACGCAGAAATCGGGATTGTTACTCGATTGCGATCAATCCTTGCATCTCTACTACAAGTAGGCTGAAAGCAGCGGCTGCACTAGCTGGAGTCCGACTGGGCCACGCCGACCGCCCGAGAAAAGCCGGGCAGGTCGCGCGCCTCAACCAGCGCTTTCAGGGCCGTCACGCGGTCGCCAGTTGACGAAGTGGACGATGGTTCGAAGGCCATCCGAGCCACGGTCTGTCTGGCGAGGTTCCACACCGAGCTGTCGGACTGACGGCCAGGCTGCAGCAGCCGCAGGGCAGAAGCGTAGTTGCTGAGGGCCTGCGCGAGTTATGAAGGAAAATACGCTGTTTTTTCGTGTAGAAATGTTAAAAAATAGCTCAGACTGTAGCCTAATTATTAGGTCAGAGTGAAGCCTAATTATTAGCTCAGACTGTAGCCTAATTATTAGGTCAGAGTGAAGCCTAATTATTAGCTCAGACTGTAGCCTAATTATTAGCTCAGACTGTAGCCTAATTATTAGCTCAGACTGTAGCCTAATTATTAGCTCAGACTGTAGCCTAATTATTATCTCAGACTGTAGCCTAATTATTAGCTCAGACTGTAGCCTAGTTATTAGCTCAGACTGTAGCCTAATTATTAGCTCAGACTGTAGTCTAATTATTAGCTCAGACTGTAGCCTAATTATTAGCTCAGACGGAAGCCTAATTATTAGCTCAGACTGTAGCCTAGTTATTAGCTCACACTGTAGCCTAATTATTAGCTCAGACTGTAGTCTAATTATTATCTCAGACTGTAGCCTAATTATTAGCTCAGACGGAAGCCTAATTATTAGCTCAGACTGTAGCCTAGTTATTAGCTCAGACTTAGCCTAATTATTAGCTCAGACTGTAGCCTAATTATTATCTCAGACTGTAGCCTAATTATTAGCTCAGACGGAAGCCTAGTTATTAACTCAGACTGTAGCCTAATTATTAGCTCAGACTGTAGCCTAATTATTATCTCAGACTGTAGCCTAATTATTAGCTCAGACGAAAGCCTAGTTATTAACTCAGACTGTAGCCTAATTATTAGCTCAGACTGTAGCCTAATTATTATCTCAGACTGTAGCCTAATTATTAGCTCAGACGAAAGCCTAATTATTAGCTCAGACTGTAGCCTAGTTATTAGCTCAGACTGTAGCCTAATTATTAGCTCAGACTGTAGCCTAGTTATTAGCTCAGACTGTAGCTTAATTATTAGCTCAGACTGTAGCCTAATTATTAGCTCAGACTGTAGCCTAGTTGTTAGCTCAGACTGTAGCTTAATTATTATCTCAGACTGTAGCCTAATTATTAGCTCAGACTGTAGCCTAGTTGTTAGCTCAGACTGTAGCCTAATTATTACCCTAGACTGTAGCCTAATTATTAGCTCAGACTGTAGCCTAATTATTAGCTCAGACTGTAGCCTAGTTGTTAGCTCAGACTGTAGCTTAATTATTATCTCAGACTGTAGCCTAATTATTAGCTCAGACTGTAGCCTAGTTGTTAGCTCAGACTGTAGCCTAATTATTACCCTAGACTGTAGCCTAATTATTAGCTCAGACTGTAGCCTAATTATTAGCTCAGACTGTAGCCTAGTTGTTAGCTCAGACAGTAGCCTAGTTGTTAGCTCAGACTGTAGCCTAATTATTAGCTCAGACTGCAGCCCAATTATTAGCCAAGTCAATTATCTCAAACCTGGTCGTAGGCGCGCAGACTGTGGCAGGCGATGCCCAGATTGGCGCGGGCGCGCACAAAGCCGGGCGCCAGGCTGAGGGCGCGCCTGTAGGCCTGCACAGCCTCCTCGTGACGGCCGCTGTTAGCCAGAGTGGCGCCCAGCTTATTCCAGCTCAGGTAGTCATCTGGCTGCACCTGTGAGAGTGGTAAAATATCATATTTCTATATTAACTACTGCCTATTGACTAAAAGTTAAGCTGACTGGCTGCGGTTAGTACGCTAGAGTGCTTTTGCCTGACAATTAGAAAGTCAAGTGCCGCTGTACTACTACCAATTACCAATTTGCTATGCCATTTGGCACGCGTATACGCCTCACCCAGTGCCAGTGCAAATCAGTCTCACCTGCAGCGCAGCCTTGAAGGAGTCCACAGCCCGCTGGAAGTCGCCGTGCAGGTTGTACAGCACACCCAACGCCAGCTGCAGCTCCGGGTCGGGCGAGCCGGCCGTCTGCCTCGCCGCCGCGGCCAGCAGCAGCCGCTCGCAGCGGGAGAACTCCGCGTAGGTGGCGAACCCGCCAACGGTTGGCGCGGCGGCTTCGGCGGAGTCGGCGGAGGCACCGGCCAGCAGGTCGGAGTAGGCGGGATTGGCGGCCAGCCAGGACAGCAGGGCGTGGACGGCCTCGGAGTTGCGCAGCTCGTTGGTGAAGCTGCGCGCCAACGACAGCAGGGCCGGGCGGTCCTGCGGCGACAGAGACAGGCAGCGCTGGCAGGCGGTGATGGCGTCCGGCTCGCGCTCCGCCTCGGCCAGGCTGATGCCCAGGTGGCGCCACGCCTCCGCGCTGTCCGGGGCCCGGGCGGCGGCCGCCTCAAACAGCAGGACGGCTTCGGGCACGCGGCCTTGGCGCATCGCGGCCAGCCCTGCGCCCAGCGGGTCCGCCTCCTCCGCGTGCGGGTTGTCGGCCTGGGGGGGGGGGAGGGAGGATCTGTGAGAGTGGCTGAGGATCTGTGAGGGTGGCTGAGGATCTGTGAGGGTGGCTGAGGATCTGTGAGAGTGGCTGAGGATCTGTGAGGGTGGCTGAGGATCTGTGAGAGTGGCTGAGGATCTTTGAGGGTGGCTGAGGATCTGTGAGGGTGGCTGAGGATCTGTGAGGGTGGCTGAGGATCTGTGAGAGTGGCTGAGGATCTGTGAGGGTGGCTGAGGATCTGTGAGAGTGGCTGAGGATCTGTGAGGGTGGCTGAGGATCTGTGAGGGTGGCTGAGGATCTGTGAGAGTGGCTGAGGATCTGTGAGGGTGGCTGAGGATCTGTGAGAGTGGCTGAGGATCTGTGAGGGTGGCTGAGGATCTGTGAGGGTGGCTGAGGATCTGAGAAGACAGTAGCCCAGCCTGAGGATCTGTGGGTGTCCCTGAGGAGCTGAGAAGACAGTAGCCCAGCCTGAGGATCTGTGGGTGTCCCTGAGGAGCTGAGAAGACAGTAGCCCAGCCTGTGGATCTGTGGGTGTCCCTGAGGAGCTGAGAAGACAGTAGCCCAGCCTGAGGATCTGTGGGTGTCCCTGAGGATCTGAGAAGACAGTAGCCCAGCCTGAGGATCTGTGGGTGTCCCTGAGGAGCTGAGAAGACAGTAGCCCAGCCTGAGGATCTGTGGGTGTCCCTGAGGATCTGAGAAGACAGTAGCCCAGCCTGTGGATCTGTGGGTGTCCTTGAGGAGCTGAGAAGATAGTAGCCCAGCCTGAGGATCTGTAAAGGTGACAGTGGCCAGAGCATCTGGACAGGCTCACCTGAAAGACGTATTCACGTTTCGTCTCACTGGCGGACGCAGTGGCAGAGGCGGCGCCGGCCGCTCCCAGGGTGTCGTCGTCCAGGTACTGGGACCAGGTGCGGGACAGGTCCTCCCAGAAGCGGTCCTTCTCGGCGTCAGTCTCCGTGTAGGTGCCGGACCGCAGCTGCTCCAGAGCGCTGGCCAGCCGCTCCTCGGGCTGGTGGTCCATGTCAGTGTCCATGTCGTCGGTCAGTTGGGCGGAGTCGGCCGGCAGCAGCAGGTGGTCCCGCTCGGCCAGGAAGTTGGCGCCCCAGCTCGGCTGTTGCACGGAGGCGGCGGCCGGCGGCGCGGCCGGCAGCAGCATCGGGGCGGAGGGCCCGCGCAGCATCATCAGGGGGAGGCCCAGCGACTGCGGCGCGGCCGCAGCTGAGGATTGGCCAGACATTCTGTTGACTTGCCAGCTTGATATTCCCTATCGAAATCTAATCTCACCCTTATCGATCTAATCTCACCCTTCCCAATCTAATCTCACCCTTCTCGGTCTAATCTCACCCTTCTCAATCTAATCTCACCCTTCTCGGTCTAATCTCACCCCTTCCTTAATCCAATCTCAACCCGCATTTTTAATATTATGATTAAAGGAATAATAGACCATCTATTATCTAATCTAACCATCTCGGGCAATCATATTTCATCATTCTAGCTGTCTCATATCACACCATTGTTCCAACCTTATCTCAGCCTTTCTGATAATCTCACCACACCATCCCAGCCAAGCCTCACCGGTGGCCGCTGACGGCAGAGAAGGTGTGGACGCGGACACGTGAAACGCAGAGGCGGCGGAGGCAGCCGAGGATGTCGCTGCTGCTGCGGCGGCTGCCGGCACAGACGAGGCGGCAGAGAAGGCGAGCGCTTCAGCCAGCAGAGCCTGCATGTTGAACGTCTGCGGGGCCGCAGTCGCCGCCGTAGCACCCTGGTGAGCGGGGGGTTTTTGAGCTTGGTGAGCTGCATGCTGCACCCAAATCCTCCACCCTAATCCTCGGCCCTTCAATCATCCAACCCCCAATTCTCGGCCCCTCAACCCTCAGCCTCTCAACCCTCAGCCTCCCAACCCTCAGCCTCCCAACCCTCAGCCTCCCAACCCTCAGCCTCCCAACCCTCAGCCTCCCAACCCTCAGCCTCCCAACCCTCAGCCCCTTAACCCTCAGCCTCTCAACCCTCAGCCTCTCAACCCCCAGCCCCCAATCCTCCACCCTCCCCAATCCTCCACCCTCCCCAATCCTCCACCCTCCCCAATCCTCCACCCTCCCCAATCCTCCACCCTTCCCAATCCTCCACCCTCCCCAATCCTCCACCCTTCCCAATCCTCCACCCTCCCCAATCCTCCACCCTCCCCAATCCTCCACCCTTCCCAATCCTCCACCCTCCCCAATCCTCCACCCTTCCCAATCCTCCACCCTCCCCAATCCTCCACCCTCCCCAATCCTCCACCCTCCCCAATCCTCCACCCTCCCAATCCTCCACCCTCCCCAATCCTCCACCCTCCCCAATCCTCCACCCTTCCCAATCCTCCACCCTCCCCAATCCTCCATCCTCCCCAATCCTCCACCCTCCCCAATCCTCCATCCTCCCCAATCCTCCACCCTCCCCTTCCCAATCCTCCACCCTCCCCTTCCCAATCCTCCACCCTCCCCAATCCTCCACCCTCCCCAATCCTCCACCCTTCCCAATCCTCCACCCTCCCCAATCCTCCACCCTCCCCAATCCTCCACCCTTTCCAATCCTCCACCCTTTCCAATCCTCCACCCTTTCCAATCCTCCACCCTTTCCAATCCTCCACCCTTCCCAATCCTCCACCCTTCCCAATCCTCCACCCTCCCCAATCCTCCATCCTCCCCAATCCTCCATCCTCCCCAATCCTCCATCCTCCCCAATCCTCCACCCTCCCCAATCCTCCATCCTCCCCAATCCTCCACCCTCCCCTTCCCAATCCTCCACCCTCCCCAATCCTCCACCCTCCCCTCCCCAATCCTCCACCCTCCCCAATCCTCCACCCTCCCCAATCCTCCACCCTCCCCAATCCTCCACCCTTTCCAATCCTCCACCCTTCCCAATCCTCCACCCTTTCCAATCCTCCACCCTTCCCAATCCTCCACCCTCCCCAATCCTCCACCCTCCCCAATCCTCCACCCTTTCCAATCCTCCACCCTTCCCAATCCTCCACCCTCCTCAATCCTCCACCCTCCCCAATCCTCCACCCTCCCCAATCCTCCACCCTCCCCAATCCTCCACCCTCCCCAATCCTCCACCCTCCCCAATCCTCCACCCTCCCCAATCCTCCACCCTCCCCAATCCTCCACCCTCCCCAATCCTCCACCCTCCCCTTCCCAATCCTCCACCCTCCCCAATCCTCCACCCTCCCCAATCCTCCACCCTCCCCAATCCTCCACCCTCCCCAATCCTCCACCCTCCCCAATCCTCCACCCTCCCCAATCCTCCACCCTCCCCAATCCTCCACCCTCCCCAATCCTCCACCCTCCCCAATCCTCCACCCTTCCCAATCCTCCGCGAACCTGCAGCTGCTGCGCCCGCACGGCCTGCTGGCCGACCTCCTGCCTGTGCGCCTGGTCGCCACGGGTCACGTGCTGGCTGAGGCTGACCAGTGCGTTCTGGCCGGAGCAGCCGGGCTCGGCCAGCCGGCGGGCCAGGGACTCGGCCATGGATGATCAGAGCTGAGGGTAGCGGGTTAGGATGAATGCAAATTCTGAGTTCCTTAATTATCTGCTACTCCAGTTCCTGTGATAAGATTAATTGTCTATAATAAAAGAAAGACAGTAATTAAAAGTGTTTAAAATAACAAATGTATTTCAATCGATTGCACTGCAGTAGGATCTGGGGAATGCTTCTGTATAGAAAAAATTGAGCCAATTTGATTTAAAAAATCATAAAATGGAAGAACCCTAGCTTTAGTAAAAATGATACAATGATAGAAAACTGCTCGAATCAGATTTGAATAAAAATTGATGCGTTCCTTATTACTGCAATATTTATCAGAATAATTAAACAGGGCATCAAACAGCGCTAATAAAAAAATAAAATGAATGCTGCAAATTGTAAGCAAATCAACCCCCAGAACTCCAGGCTTTATCCAGGGTTTACCAATTTTGGATTTTTATAGGTCGTAAAACCTGTTAATTCCCTGATTCAGTCCAGCCAGTCCAAGAGCTATGTAGAAGTCCCTGATTCAGCTTAACCAGTCCAAGAGCTATCTAGAAGTCCCTAATTCAGTCCAGCCAGTCCAAGAGCTATCTAGAAGTCCCTAATTCAGTCCAGCCAGTCCAAGAGCTATCTAGAAGTCCCTAATTCAGTCCAGCCAGTCCAAGAGCTATCTAGAAGTCCCTAATTCAGTCCAGCCAGTCCAAGAGCTATCTAGAAGTCCCTAATTCAGTCCAGCCAGTCCAAGAGCTATCTAGAAGTCCCTAATTCAGTCCAGCCAGTCCAAGAGCTATCTAGAAGTCCCTGATTCGATCCAACTAGTCCAAGAGCTATCTAGAAGTCCCTAATTCAGTCCAGCCAGTCCTGATCGTCACCATCGCTGCCGTCACCGGCTGCCGTCTCAGCGGCCTCCTGAGCAATCATCGCACTGACGGTATCGAACATCGAGTTGCCCGTGCCGCCGCTGCCTCCGCCATTGCCGTTGCCACCACTGCCGCCGCCGCCGCCGCCGCCGCCGCCCGCGATGCCCTGTCGCCGCTTACTCAGCCGCATCTTCAACTGCGCCATCATGTCCATGCCGCCGGCCTCCGCTCCGCCACCGCCGCGCCCCCCACCATCGTCGGCGCCAGCGTCGGCGGTTTCCCGATCGTCGCGAATCCGACGTTTCCGTTCGAGTTTTCGCTCCTTCACGGACTTCAGCTTGGCTTTTCCGGCGCCGCCAGCCTGTCGAATGGCGTCCAACAGACTGGCGCGAGACGCGTCCGGCGCCGCCACGGCGCCAGGCAGATCGCCAGGCGGAGGTGGCGGAGGCGGCGGTGGCGGAGGAGGCGGAGGGGGAGGCGGAGGGGGCGGCGGAGGGGGAGGCGGCGGCACGCCAGCGGAAGGCGGAGGCGGAGGCGGTGGAGGGGGCGGAGGGGGCGGAGGGGGCGGAGGAGGCGGAGGAGGGGCCGGCTCAGAAGCCGCAGCGGAGGCAGGCGGAGGCGGCGGAGCGCTGGGTAGGTCGCCGAGGCTGCTGAGGATGTTGTCGGCAGCGGACGGGGCGATGCCGGGCCCGAGGTCGCCGAGGTATTGGACATTCTCGGCCACCCCGGCCAGCTGGGGCAGGCGGGCCGGCAGGCTCTCCATGTCGGGCACGGCGCCAAGGGTGGGCACGTACAGCAGGGAATCGGCGCCAGGCGCCTCCAGGCGGTCGCCCAGCAGGATGCTGTCGGGCGCCTGGCCGGGCGTGGCGCCGCCGCCGCCGCTGGAGTCGTCGGATTGAACGGCTCGAACTCGGTGGACAACGCCGAGCGGATCCAGCAGGCTGTACTTCCGGTAGGGATTCTCGGCAGTGTTGAACAGCAACAGGCCGCTGAGCGACCGCAGCCCCGGCGGCGGCCGGCCGAGGCCTTCGGCGGCTGCCGCGCGCTTGGCGCCGGGAGGGCGCAGCGGCAGCATCATGTAGTGCCGCTTTTCGGCCAGCAGCGCCTCCGTCAGCGCCTCGTGCTGGGCGGCCACACGACGGACCGCCGTCTGGACCTCCCCCACTGCAGCAGTCGCGGCAGCGCCCTCGCCTTCCGGCGCGAAGGGCGACAGAAAAGCTGGCGCCGAGTCGCCTCCGGCGGGAAATTTCGGGACCGCAAACACCTGCGGGATCATTTGGATGGCATTTTTATCCCAATAGCTCGCAAATGACCTGAGTCTCCTTATCACTTGACTCTCATTCCCATCATCTGACTCTCATTCCCAACACCTGACTCTCGTTCCCAACACCTGACTCTCATTCCCAACACCTGACTCTTATTCCCAACACCTGACTCTTATTCCCAGCACCTGATTCTCATTCACAACACCTGACTCTCATTCCCAACCCCGTTGGAAAAGTTATGCACCTGCAGAGGCATAAAAGGTGAGCGAGGTGCACAAAAGAGGCACTTTGGTGGCCTATTTCGTGTGTGCTTTGGAAATGCACCTGAGTGCACCTTTTATGCCTAAATGTCACCAATATTTTCGAAAAGAGGCATGAAAGGTGTACAATCGGTGAAGTGGTCAGGCAGTAGGTGAATTCTCAATTTTGATTGGTTGCGGCGGTAGGGGCAGGAAAGGTGCATAAGGGGCACTGGAGGTGCGCAAAAGGTGAACAGCAGGCTCACAAGCGAGGCACAGCAGGTGCAGGAAAGGTGCTGAAGGGGCGCAGAAAGTGCACGAAAGGTGAATTAGAGGTGCATAAGTTGTACATGTTGCAGCGTAAATATGTATACAGGTGCATTTCCAAAACACGCTCGAAATAGACCCCAAAAGTGCCTCTTCTGTGCACCTCGCTCACCTTCCATGCCTATGCACGAATTAACGCATTAATACGAGCGTAATCAGCAACAAAAAATTAACTGAGAGTTACATACTCGTACATTGCATGCACAGATTGAACATAGAAAAGCTTTATTTACACCTATACTAATCGCTGCTATCCCCTTCCTGATCCTGACAAACCACGAAAGCAAACATTTCCTATACTGATAAGTTTTAATGACTTTCAAATACTCAGGAAAAGTTCCGAAAAGTGGTGAAAAGTTTTGCATCAGTGAGGAAAAGTTTTGAATCTGTTCAAAGAATAGTAAGGAAAAGTAGCAAAGAACTTTCGCAAGTTGAAACGCCCCTTGCATTGCCTCTACGCCTAAAGTGCCCACTGTGCACCCTTTATTCACCTTTCGTGCCTCCAGTGCACACTGTACACTTTTTATGCACCTCCACCGCAGCGCACCTTTTTTCACCTTTCACTCCACCAATGCCCCCAATTCCTACTTTGTTCACCTTTTGTGCCTCAACGCACACTGTGCACCTTTAATTCACCTAACTCCCCTATGGCACCTGTGCCCCTACCGCCTATTTCGTGCCTTAAATTCACCTTTTGACCCTGCAGAGGCACTCAGGTGAACACGCGGTGCACAAGTGGCACAAAATAGGCATAAGAGAGGCGAAAGTCAGGCAGAAGGTGCAAAACTCTTCACCTTTCGTGCCTACTTTAAAAACTCAAAATCCAACGGGAACACCTGACTCTCATTCCCAACACCTGATTCTCATTCCCAGCACCTGACTCTTATTCCCAGCACCTGACTCTCATTCCCAACACCTGACTCTCATTCCCAACACCTGATTCTCATTCCCAACACCTGATTCTCATTCACAACACCTGACTCTCATTCCCAACACCTGAATCTCATTCCCAGCACCTGACTCTCATTCCCAACACCTGACTCTCATTCCCAGCACCTGACTCCCCCGCACCTGCACAGCCCGAGTCGTCCCCTTCAAAAAGTCGATCTTGGCCTGGCAGTCGGCGGCTCTGCGCCGCAGGCGGTCGCACTCGGCCCGCTGCTCAGCCAGCCGGCTGCCCAGCCTGTCGAACACGGCCTCGGCCACCCCGGCCACCTCGGCCAGCGAGTCAGCAGACTGCACCAGCAGCTCTTCGTGGCGCAGATCGGCCGATGGCGGGCGCACCTGCAGCGGCTGAGCTGGCATTGAATCGCTGGGCTGCGGGATTGAGCATGGGATTAACTACACTGCTCAGCTTTAGTTCCTATTTTGGCCTTTCAGCATTTTTATTGTCTCAGTGACGCCATCTGACATTTTGAAAGATTTTAACTGCTTCTCAACCAAAAATACTGTCGTGGAGAGAGGGAACTAGGTGGAGAGAGGCGGGAATGAGGTGGAGAGAGGAGGGGAATCAGGCGGAGAGAGGAGGGGAATCAGGTGGAGAGGAGGGGAATCAGGTGGAGAGAGGAGGGGAATCAGGTGGAGAGGAGGGGAATCAGGTGGAGAGAGGAGGGGAATCAGGTGGAGAGAGGAGGGGAATCAGGTGGGGAGAGGAGGGGAATTAGGTAGAGAGGAGGGGAATCAGGCGGAGAGAGGAGGGAAATCAGGTGGGGAGAGGAGGGGAATCAGGCGTAGAGAGGAGGGGAATCAGGTAGAGGGGAGGGGAATCAGGCGGAGAGAGGAGGGGAATCAGGTAGAGGGGAGGGGAATCAGGCGGAGAGAGGAGGGGAATTAGGTAGAGGGGAGGGGAATCAGGTGGAGAGAGAAGGGGAATCAGGCGGAGAGAGGAGGGGAATCAGGTGGAGAGGAGGGGAATCAGGTGGAGAGGAGGGGAATCAGGTAGAGAGGAGGGGTATCAGGTGGAGAGAGGAGGGGAATCAGGCGGAGAGAGGAGGGGAATCAGGTAGAGAGGAGGGGAATCAGGTGGAGAGGGGAGGGGTATCAGGTGGAGAGAGGAGGGGAATCAGGCGGAGAGAGGAGGGGAATCAGGTGGAGAGGAGGGGAATCAGGTGGAGAGGAGGGGAATCAGGTGGAGAGGAGGGGAATCAGGTGGAGAGGAGGGGAATCAGCTAGAGAGAGGAGGGGAATTAGGTGGAGAGAGGAGGGGAATCAGGTGGAGAGAGGAGGGGAATCAGGTGGAGAGGAGGGTAATCAGGTGGAGAGGAGGGGAATCAGGTGGAGAGGGGAGGGGAATCAGGTGGAGAGAGGAGGGGAATTAGGTGGAGAGAGGAGGGGAATTAGGTAGAGAGGGGATGGGAATCAGGTGGAGAGGAGGGGAATCAGGTGGAGAGGAGGGGAATCAGGTGGAGAGGAGGGGTATCAGGTGGAGAGGAGGGGAATCAGGTGGAGAGAGGAGGGGAATCAGGTGGAGAGGAGGGGAATCAGGTGGAGAGGAGGGGAATCAGGTGGAGAGGAGGGGAATCAGGTGGAGAGGAGGGGAATCAGGTGGAGAGGAGGGATAGTTGTGTGCTAGCCATAGGAATCAGTGCAGAGAATTCAATGCTCAGATAAAAGTCAGTATAGAGGATGCTTTCTTTAGCAAACGGTTGGCCCTACAAAGAGTATATTTACAAGTAAAAACAGGATAAAGACCTGAAAAAATATCCACTCAAAACAAGCGCCAAGTTCTGACGGAAGTAGCGGCAGTTAGTAAAAAGGAATTCTGCTATTGGCTCTGGAAAAAAAAATTAATCAATTTTTTATTTGAAAATTTGTTGGCAAGCTGGTGCACAATGCAGCAATACGCCAATTATATGTTAATGAGTAATTATATAATGAGCTAATACAAGGCGAGGCTCCGGTCCAAGCATGAGGATTCTGGGACTGCATGGAATCTCTGCTATTCCTGCTTAGTGATGACAGAGCAAATAGCTGTTTGAGAATGATGGCCAAATGCGGTGGTCGCCGCTTCATAAGCAGCTGGAAGCCAAGGAGAAGTGGAAAGAGTTAACCAGATTCTGAGGTAATTTGAGGGCGATTCTCAGGTCATTTAGGGCGATTCTCGGGTCATTTAGGGCGATTCTCGGGTCATTTAGGGCGATTCTCGGGTCATTTAGGGCGATTCTCGGGTCATTTAAGGGCGATTCTCGGGTCATTTAGGGCGATCCTCGGGTCATTTAGGGCGATTCTCGGGTCATTTAGGGCGATTCTCGGGTCATTTAAGGGCGATTCTCGGGTCATTTAAGGGCGATTCTCGGGTCATTTAGGGCGATTCTCGGGTCATTTAAGGGCGATTCTCGGGTCATTTAAGGGCGATTTTCGGGTCATTTAGGGCGATTCTCGGGTCATTTAAGGGCGATTCTCGGGTCATGTAGGGCGATTCTCAGGTCATTTAGGGCGATTCTCAGGTCATTTAGGGCGATTCTCGGGTCATTTAGGGCGATTCTCGGGTCATTTAGGGCGATTCTCAGGTCATTTAGGGCGATTCTCGGGTCATTTAAGGGCGATTCTCGGGTCATTTAGGGCGATTCTCGGGTCATTTAAGGGCGATTCTCAGGTCATTTAGGGCGATTCTCAGGTCATTTAAGGGCGATTCTCAGGTCATTTAGGGCGATTCTCAGGTCATTTAAGGGCGATTCTCAGGTCATTTAGGGCGATTCTCGGGTCATTTAGGGCGATTCTCAGGTCATTTAAGGGCGATTCTCGGGTCATTTAGGGCGATTCTCGGGTCATTTAAGGGCGATTCTCAGGTCATTTAAGGGCGATTCTCAGGTGACTAAAACTATTAGAGAGCTTGCATTTCCTTCCAGTTCAAAAGCAACATTCCTCACACCCTAGCCGCAGCCGCAGCAAGCTGAATAAACACAGTTATGAATATGAGCAAGCATCTACTGATGAACGAAATATGACAAAATTGAAGAAAAAATATTAAACATGAAGTGAATGACAGTGGAATAGGGAATGGTGTGGTTGGAGCTACAGCGCATGATACCAACGGGGACCACAGGTTATCAATAACTCACTATCTTATACTTTTAAATCTTCCTTAGACATGTTAACAGACGTGTAGAAATTGCAATAACTTGCAGCCGGCAACATGACACAATCTGCAGTCTGAACTGCTGCAAGCATTCCATTGTTAATTGCAAGCAAAATTCATTTTGTTGCCAAAAACTTCGCTAAGTGAGCTGCTGACCCGGCTCACACGGCTTCAAATATTGCTACCGCAATGAAACACACTGGAATATGCAAAACTGGCAGATCGAAAAGAACTCGAAGGGTCTTGAAGAACCCTGAAGAACCTGAAAAACCCTGAAGAACCTGAAGAACCTGAAAAACCCTGAAGAACCTGAAGAACCTGAAAAACCCTGAAGAACCTGAAGAACCTGAAAAACCCTGAAGAACCTGAAGAACCCTGAAGAACCTGAAAAACCCTGAAGAACCCTGAGGATCCTTAAAGAACCCTGAAGAACCTGAAGAACCTGAAAAACCCTGAAGAACCTGAAGAACCTGAAAAACCCTGAAGAACCTGAAGAACCCTGAAGAACCCTGAAGAACCTGAAGAACCCTGAAGAACCTGAAAAACCCTGAAGAACCTGAAAAACCCTGAAGAACCTGAAGAACCCTGAAGAACCTGAAGAACCTGAAGAACCTGAAAAACCCTGAAGAACCTGAAGAACCCTGAAGAACCTGAAGAACCCTGAAGAACCTGAAGAACCCTGAAGAACCTGAAAAACCCTGAAGAACCCTAAAGAACCTGAAGAACCCTGAAGAACCTAAAACCCACGAGAAACTCTGAAGAACTTTGCGGAACTCTGAAGAACCCTGGACCGCCTTAACGCCAAGTTATAAAACAAAGAGCAAAACTCATAAAACAAAGAGCAAAATTGCATTCGCGAAGAGAAGAGCGACAGTTCCAGCTAGGCTGGCGAAGACTCCTTCGCATCGCTGTTGCCGCCTTTAGCGCAGTGGTGGCGCCGCTCGCGCATGAAGACGCGGAAGCGGCCGGGGTCCGCCAGATCTGGCTGCACATGCAGCGTGTACTTTGACTCGCTCTCCATCTGTGCGACCATCTGGTGAGAGAGTGGAGGAATAAATATTATATGTTAAGACCCGATAAGCTCTTCTCGGTACTCGATAAGTAGATTGGCAGTTGGATAAGTAGATTGGCAATTGGATAAGTAGATTGGCAGTTGGATAAGTAGATTGGCAGTTGGATAAGTAGATTGACAGTTGAATGAGTAGATTGGCAGTTGGATGAGTAGATTGGCAGTTGGATAAGTAGATTGACAGTTGAATGAGTAGATTGGCAGTTGGATGAGTAGATTGGCATTTATATAAGTAAATTAGCAGATAGATGAGCCTATTGGTAGATGGATGGGAAGATAAAAATTTCGTTTTATTTGTAAAATAATTTGCAGCACCACCACTGTCGAGTCTGGCTCACCTCATCCGTAATGCACACGGCAATGCTGGTTGGGCCATAGACAAGCACCTGAGAGATCTTGTCGCCGTCAGCTTGAAACAGGCTGGTGATTCGGTTGAACAGTTCCTCGTAGGTGAGCTGGGACAGGTAGACTGGGTGGAACACTGCAGTGGGCGGGATTGAGAACAGTGGGTTGTAGGACAAATCTCAGGCAGTGTGTAACTGGAGTCTCAGGCAGTGTGTGACTGGAGTCTCAGGCAGTGTGTGACTGGAGTCTCAGGCAGTGTGTGAGTGGAGTCGCAGGCAGTGTGTGAGTGGAGTCTCAGGCAGTGTGTGAGTGGAGTCTCAGGCAGTGTGTGACTGGAGTCTCAGGCAGTGTGACTGGAGTCTCAGGCAGTGTGTGACTGGAGTCTCAGGCAGTGTGTGACTGGAGTCTCAGGCAGTGTGTGACTGGAATCTTAGGCAGTGTGTGACTGGAGTCTCAGGCAGTGTGTGACTGGAATCTCAGGCAGTGTGTGACTGGAGTCTCAGGCAATGTGTGACTGGAGTCTCAGGCAGTGTGTGACTGGAGTCTCAGGCAGTGTGTGACTGGAGTCTCAGGCAGTGTGTGACTGGAGTCTCAGGCAGTGTGACTGGATTCAGGCAGTGTGTGACTGGAGTCTCAGACAGTGTGTGACTGGAGTCTCAGGCAGTGTGTGTTGTTTATAGTATATAGCTCGTACTTTTAGTACTTTATATAGTAATTGTCAGATACATAATATTGATTAATATTGTTAATACAAATAGCTGTGCGTATCCCTTTCTAGAAAGTTCAATAAATATTCAATACAGTATCGTACCGATATATCTATGGTTGTTAGTTCATATCGCAAATACGCTAATACTTTAAGTGCCCCCCCAAACTGCTCAATTTTTCATCTTGTGTATTTCTTTTTGTTCAAACTGATAAAATATACTTAATTAAAAGAAGCAAACTTCAACAGGTTATGGGCCCAGCCGAGGCCACTGCGAGTACTTCGATGTACTAGATCATTCTGGTAATCTGGTTGTTCGTGCCATCTGGAAACTTGATCGCTCGGTCGATCAGTTACGTTGCTATGGCTGCAAGCGAAGAAAAATGGCACATAGAGAAGCTCACGAAGGACAATTGGATGACGTGGAAAATCCAAATGAAACATTGCTTAATCGCAAGAAGACTCTGGGGCATAGCTACCGGAGATGTTCTTCAGCAAGACGCAAATGAAGCACGACGCAATGAATTCAAGGAACAGCAACAGCGAGCAGCAGCAATATAGTTCTGTCTCTCAGCAGTGAGTACATCTACCTTGTGACTACATGCGATGATGATCCGAGGCAGATGTGGCAAATTTTATGTGGTCATTTCGAACGTGACTCGACTGCCAACAAGTTGTTTTTGAAGAAAAAACTATTTAGACTGCAGATGACTGATGGGACTCCAGTTCAGGAGCACATTCGCTGTCTGAAGGAGTTAACTGACAAGCTGGCGTCCATTAATGCTGCTGTGTCTGACGAAGACCAGGTTGTGATTCTTCTTAGCAGTCTACCTGACAGCTACAGTCATCTGGTTACGGCTCTGGAGACCCGAAAGGAAGAGGAGCTGACTTTGCTGACGGTTCAACAAGCACTGCTTAATGAAGAAATGAAACGAAGTGAAACTATGAAATACGAATCCCGTGATTCGGAATCTGCTCTTCGTGTTGACAAATTTAAGGGACGCAGACCAATTAAGTGCTACACATGTGGCAAGGAAGGACACTTCAGTAGAGAGTGCAGGTTCAACGTGAGCAACAGGCAGCAAAACTCAAAATCGACTCTGCATAAAGCTAAAACTGCAGAAAGTACGAGTCATTCGAATCCGAACCTGGACAACGAGATAGCCGATAGTGCCGCTACATTTCTTACCTCTGAAGAAACTGGTCCTCAGGACACAACTGCACGGTGGATAATTGACTCTGGTGCGACAAGACATATGACCTGTCAAAGGAATGCTCTAAAAGACTACACTGAATTCGATGAACCGGAAAATGTAGGGCTCGGAGACGGGCGAACAGTTCAAGCTTACGGAACTGGACGAGTGAACATCGTCACGAGACTCCCTGGTGGTGAGCGTTCTAACGCAGTACTTGGATCTGTACTTTTCGTACCTAGACTAGCCTGCAATCTGTTCAGTGTACGTGCGGCTACACTTAAGAACAATGTCATTCAGTTTGGTCACACTAGGTGCTGGATTCGAAACCAAACAGGGAAGCTAGTAGGCTTTGGAACACTAGTTGATCGATTGTACCAACTTGAGTGTGATGTAGATTGCAACTTAGCTACAGCTGCAGTAACGACTACAAAGTCAGAGCTCGAAACTGCCAATTTGTGGCATCATCGTCTAGGACATCTCCACAGAAATCAACTCGAACAACTATTCAAGAAAAGGTACGTCGAGGGTACTGACACTTCCATTGTGAGTGATATGAATTTCTGTGAAGCGTGCGTTGAAGGAAAGGCGCATCGAAAGAATCACAAATCAGTGGGAGAAATTCGCTCATCAGAAGTACTGCAACTTGTGCACAGTGACATTTGTGGACCAATGCAGACGCAGTCGTTTGGCGGGAATCGATTTTTTGCGACTTTCATCGATGACTTCTCTCGCATTGTGAAGGTCTATTTTCTGAAGACTAAGTCTGAAGTCTTCCAGAAGTTTAAGGAATTCGAAGCGCAGGTGACAAATGAGACTGAAAAAACAATAAAAGTTCTCCGAACTGATGGTGGAGGAGAGTACATGTCCAAGGAATTTTCTGCGTTTTTACTTGCAAAAGGAATTCGACACGAAATTTCGGTAGCCCACACACCAGAACAGAACGGTGTTGCTGAAAGAATGAACCGTACTCTCATCGAACCTGCTAGAACAATGATAACTCATGCTGGTCTTAGCAATGCTTATTGGGCAGAAGCCATCAACACAGCTGCGTATATCCGCAACAGAGTCCCGACGAACTCGGTAGCGCCAATGATGACACCCTACGAAAGATGGTGTGGACGAAAGCCAAACATCTCACATCTTCGAACGTTTGGCTGTGTAGCTTATGCTCACATTCCTACAGTAGAGAGACAAAAACTTGATAAGAAGACTACCAAGCTAAGGTTCGTTGGCTACAGTGACAATCAAAAGGGCTACAGATTGTTTGACGAAAGAACTAGGAAAACAGTTGTTCGTTACGATGTCATCTTCAATGAGGGAGACTTCGGAAAGTTGAATGATTTCCAGCAGAACAATGAAAAGATAAATTCACATATGGAAGTCAACCTCGACGAGCACAACAGCCGAAAAACTCCGAATGAAGAAATTGAAACTGAAATCCAACAAATTCTGCCAACGACCACGCGACAAAGGAAAACCCCAGAGCGTTTTCAATACAATGAGAACTTCGAAGTAGCTAGCCTAAGTACAACAGAGCCACAACATCGTGCTTTTCGAGCCATGGAGATTTTGGAACCCAGATCGATTGACGAGGCTTGGAGTTGTGACAATGCGAAGGAATGGAAAGAAGCAACAGACTCGGAATACAACTCTCTGATAGAAAATGATACGTGGGAATTAGTTCCTCTTCCAGAAGGACGAAAGACTGTTGGCTGCAAGTGGGTATTCAAAGTGAAGCATGACAGCTGCGGAAACATTGAACGATTCAAAGGACGCCTGGTTGCCAAAGGGTATTCTCAACAACCTGGAGTGGATTATGACGAGACGTTTTCTTCTGTGGTAAGATTCTCATCAATCCGTACTATACTGGCATTCGCAACTCAACGAGAAATGCACATTCATCAAATGGATGTGGTCACTGCATTTCTAAACGGACATTTAACAGAAGAAATCTTCATGGATCAACCACCCGGATACGTTAAATGCGACGAAGAGAATTTAGTCTGCAAGCTGAAAAGATCGCTATATGGTCTAAAGCAATCACCCCGGTGTTGGAACAAGGCCCTCTGTGATTACCTAATCTCGATTGGATTCAAGGAAAGTGGAGCAGACCCATGTGTGTTCACTCGCAAACTTGGAAACATGTCAATCATTGCGGTTTATGTTGACGACTGGTGATGGCTACTGATACTATGGATGAAATGCAGAGTATCAAGGAGGAATTCACTCGACGATTCAAGATGAAAGATATGGGAGAGCTTCATTACTGTTTAGGAGTGACAATAGTGATTGACTCAGAGAGACGATTTCTTCAACTTCATCAGAAGCAATACATTATGCAACTACTGAAGAAGTTTAAAATGTTGGAAGCAAACCCAGCCACAACCCCAATGGATTCAAGCGTCAAGCTCGTTGAAAACGATGGCTACAGCAAATTCGTGGATCCAAAGGCCTATCAATCAATTGTAGGCAGCCTATTGTACGCAGCGATCGCTACACGGCCAGACATTGCTCAAGCAGTGGGAGCAGTATCGAAATTCAATTCCAAACCAACTGAGGCTCATCTCACCGCTGCCAAGAGAATTCTTCGATACCTGAAAGGCTCATCGGACGTCGTTCTGAAATATGAGAAGTCTGGAAGTAACGAGATCATTGGCTACTCAGACGCTGATTGGGCGTCGGACTTGGATAGCAGACGCTCAGTCACTGGAAGTGTTTTCATTATGGCCGGTGGAGCAGTAACATGGTTAAGTCAAAAGCAAACCACGGTGGCGTTGTCAACGACAGAAGCTGAGTACATGGCCCTTGCGTCTGCGACACAGGAGGCAATATGGCTTCGTCGACTTGTAAGCGATTTGGGTGCCAATGTCACTGGGTCAACTGTAATTAAGGAAGACAATCAAGGAGCCATTGCAATGTCAAAAAATCCGATTCGACACAAGCGGACAAAGCATATTGACATCCGCTATCATTTTATTCGAGATGCTATTCAAGCTGGTACTGTGAAACTGGAATACTGTCCGACAAAGGAAATGCTGGCGGACATTCTAACAAAGCCAATTCCCAGGCATCAGTTTGAAAATCTGCGATCAATGCTTGGTATTAAGTGTATGGATATGAATTGAAGTAACTGGAGTAACTGAAGTAACTAATGTCATTGTCATCCATTTTTAATATCAGAGACTACTGAGTAATCTACCGCGATTAACTTAAATCTTCCAATGATAAGTTTCTGACAATTAAGTGGGAGTGTTGTTTATAGTATATAGCTCGTACTTTTAGTACTTTATATAGTAATTGTCAGATACATAATATTGATTAATATTGTTAATGCAAATAGCTGTGCGTATCCCTTTCTAGAAAGTTCAATAAATATTCAATACAGTATCGTACTGATATATCTATGGTTGTTAGTTCATATCGCAAATACGCTAATACTTTAAGTGCCCCCCCAAACTGCTCAATTTTTCATCTTGTGTATTTCTTTTTGTTCAAACTGATAAAATATACTTAATTAAAAGAAGCAAACTTCAACAGTGTGTGACTGGAGTCTCAGACAGTGTGTGACTGGAGTCTCAGGCAGTGTGTGACTGGAGTCTCAGGCAGTGTGTGACTGGAGTCTCAGGCAGTGTGTGACTGGAATCTTAGGCAGTGTGTGACTGGAGTCTCAGGCAGTGTGTGACTGGAATCTCAGGCAGTGTGTGACTGGAATCTCAGGCAGTGTGTGACTGGAGTCTCAGACAGTGTGTGATTGGGGTCTCAGGCAGTGTGTGACTGGAGTCTCAGGCAGTGTGTGACTGGAGTCTCAGGCAGTGTGTGACTGGATTCAGGCAGTGTGACACAAAGTGTACTATTGGCACAAAACGTGGCACCACTTGCACCGATCCTGGCTAACCAGTGTACCAAAAATATTTAGCTATTCGGGCCGAAAAGCCCGACTGTGGCGCCACCCAATCCGCCACACCTGGCCGCACAGAAAAGGTCGCTAAACAGGCTTATCTCAGCTGAGAATTTGCACACGGATTGGCTGGCCTGGGCCCATATAGGACACTCGTGGCCGCACAAGAAAGGCCAGCTTATCGGTCAAAGCCGGGGGCTGACGCAGACAAGAGAATAGTGAAATACTTGCAGACAAACTATACAAGTCCGGCTGTTCGAGTTTGAAAAAAACAATTTTTCAAGTACAGACATAAACTTTAAATACCAAAAACAGTACAGTGAACTGAAGGTTGGTACATTTGTAAGAGTAAGGCGGTGAGGAGAGGAGTGGGAGTCGAGAGGGTTGGGGGCGAGTTAGGTAGAGGAACTCAGGCGGAGGGGAGTCAGGCGGAGGAAAGTCAGGCGGAGGGGAATCAGGCGGGAAGCAGTCCGGCGGAGGGGAGTCAGGCGGAGGGGAGTCAGGCGGAGGGGAGTCAGGCGGAGGGGAGTCGGGCGGAGGGGAGTCAGGCGGAGGGGAGTCAGGCGGAGGGGAGTCAGGCGGAGGGGAGTCAGGCGGAGGGGAGTCAGGCGGAGGGAGTCAGGCGGAGGGGAGTCGGGCGGAGGGAGTCAGGCGGAGGGGAGTCAGGCGGAGGGGAGTCAGGCGGAGGGGAGTCAGGCGGAGGGGAGTCAGGCGGAGGGGAGTCAGGCGGAGGGGAGTCGGGCGGAGGGGAGTCGGGCGGAGGGGAGTCAGGCGGAGGGGAGTCAGGCGGAGGGGAGTCAGGCGGAGGGGAGTCGGGCGGAGGAGTCGGGCGGAGGGGAGTCAGACGGAGGGGAGTCAGGAGGGGAGTCAGGCGGAGGGGAGTCAGGAGGGGAGTCAGGCGGAGGGGAGTCAGGCGGAGGGGAGTCAGGAGGGGAGTCAGGCGGAGGGGAGTCAGGCGGAGGGGAGTCAGGCGGAGGGGAGTCAGGCGGAGGGGAGTCAGGCGGAGGGGAGTCAGGCGGAGGGGAGTCAGGCGGAGGATAGTCAGGCGGGGAGCAGTCAGGAGGGGAGTTAGGCAGAGGGGAGTCAGGAGGAGGGGAGTCAGGCGGAAGGGAGTCAGGCGGAGGGGAGTCAGGCGGAGGGGAGTCAGGCTGCGGGGGGGTCAGGCGCAGGGGAGTCAGGCGGAGGGGAGTCAGGAGGGGAGTCAGGCGGAGGGGAGTCAGGCGGAGGGAGTCAGGCTGCGGGGGGGTCAGGCGCAGGGGAGTCAGGCCATGAGCTCACCGCTGTCAGTCTCCTGGCTGACGAAGAAGACCAGCCGGGAGCGGCAGGGGCGCTGCAGGATGGCGTTGGCCAGGCGGATGCCCTCCCCCACGCCGCAGATTTCGGTCAAGTCGTTGCGGGACAGCCGCAGCAGGTCGTAGCCGGAGAAGTTCTTGAAGACGCCAGTCAGCGTGTTGAACCGCTGGCGGCGCAGCCAGTCGGCCACCTGGCGGGGCGAGCAGTTCGCGGTCAGTTCCGTCACCGACGGCTCTGCTTGGCTCAGCGGCTGCGGCGGCGGCGGCGGCGGCGGCGGCGGCGGCGGCGTGGGCTCCAACTGAGGACTTCTCGGCGAGGCGGTCGAACCCGACAGCGGCGGGCTGGGCGCTGCGCCGTTGCTGACGATGACGCAGCGTGGACGGCCCGGCCCGCTGGGCAGGTGGCTGCCAGGGGCGAGTGTGGTCGAGCTGGCGAGTGAGGGATCGTTTAAAGATTGGTAGTTCGATGGGTAGATTGGTAGTTTGATGGGTAGATTGGTAGTTTGATGGGCCGATCGGTAGTTTGATGGGCCGATCGGTAGTTTGATGGGTAGATTGGTAGTTTGATGGGCCGATTGGTAGTTTGATGGGTAGATTGGTAGTTCGATGGGTAGATTGGTAGTTCGATGGGTAGATTGGTAGTTTGACGGGTAGATTGGTAGTTCGATGGGTAGATTGGCAGTTTGATGGTTAGATTGGTAGTTCGATGGGTAGATTGGTAGTTTGATGGGTAGATTGGTAGTTTGATGGGTAAATTGGTAGTTTGATGGGTAGATTGGTAGTTCGATGGGTAGATTGGTAGTTTGATGAGTCAATTTGGTAGCTTGATGGGTAGATTGGCAGTTGATGGGCAGATTGGCAGTTGATGGGCAGATTGGCAGTTGATGGGTAGATTGGCAGTTTGATGGGTAGATTGGCAGTTGATGGGCAGATTGGCAGTTGATGGGCAGATTGGCAGTTGATGGGCAGATTGGCAGTTGATGGGCAGATTGGCAGTTGATGGGCAGATTGGCAGTTGATGGGCAGATTGGCAGTTGATGGGCAGATTGGCAGTTGATGGGCAGATTGGCAGTTGGGTGGGCAGATTGGCAGAAATAACCGTTGGCTCACATAGCGATGGGTCCCTGCTGTCTCAGCTGCTTTGTCGGAGGCGCCGCAGTCTGCTGCTCAAGGGAGTCGGCCGCGGCCACCGTCAGGAAAGGCGTGTAGGGCAGCGGAGTCTGATACTTGCCGCCGTGGTCGCCGCGCCTCTCCATCTTCTCCCTGTCAGTTTGTGCTTCCTGTCGGCGCCCTTGGGCTTGAAGACTTTCACCTGGGCTGCGCAGGTGCACAGGTGCTCGCCGGTGACCTGGTCGGAGGTGTCAATCTGCAGGCGGAACGGGACGCCCTTCTCGCCGCCGTGCTTTCTGGCGGTGAATTCGGTGCTGACGCAGTGCAAACGGAGAAACAGTCCGCAGCCCGAGCCGGACACGGAGCTGGCGGTGAGCGGAGTGGGGGGCGGCGCCGGCTGCAGAATCATGGCGCACCTGACCGATGGCCTTCCATAATGTGTCAAATAAAGCCAAAAATATTCACAGAGTTACTGGGGATTTATTAAATAGCGCCTGAAATTCGTTTCTGAAGTTAAAAGTAAAAACGGCAAAATCTTTGTTAGAAATCCGACTGATCGAAAACTGCCTGAAACACTCGACTGGACCCCTGAAACACTCGACTGGACCCCTGAAACACACGACTGGACCCCTGAAACACACGACTGGACCCCTGAAACACACGACTCGACCCCTGAAACACACGACTGGACCCCTGAAACACACGACTGGACCCCTGAAACACACGACTGGACCCCTGAAACACACGACTCGACCCCTGAAACACACGACTGGACCCCTGAAACAAACGACTGGACCCCTGAAACACACGACTGGACCCCTGAAACACACGACTGGACCCCTGAAACAAACGACTGGACCCCTGAAACACACGACTGGACCCCTGAAACACACGACTGGACTTCTAAAATAAGACTGGACCCTTTAAAACACACAAAGATCCTAAAAGAGAAGACACCCTGAAAACACAAACATGACCTTAAACAGTGAAACACACAACAGACCTCACTGAAACACACAACAGACCCCACTGAAACACACAACAGACCTCACTGAAACACACAACAGACCCCACTGAAACACACAACAGACCCACTGGAACACACAACAGACCCCACTGAAACACACAACAGACCCCACTGAAACACACAACAGACCCCACTGAAACACACAACAGACCCCACTGAAACACACAACAGACCTCACTGAAACACACAACAGACCCCACTGAAACACACAACAGACCCACTGAAACACACAACAGACCCACTGAAACACACAACAGACCCCACTGAAACACACAACAGACCCACTGAAACACACAACAGACCCCACTGAAACACACAACAGACCCCACTGAAACACACAACAGACCCACTGAAACACACAACAGACCTCACTGAAACACACAACAGACCCCACTGAAACACACAACAGACCCACTGAAACACACAACAGACCCCACTGAAACACACAACAGACCCCACTGAAACACACAACAGACCCCACTGAAACACACAACAGACACCACTGAAACACACAACAGACCTCACTGAAACACACAACGGACCCCACTGAAACACACAACAGACCCCACTGAAACACACAGCAGACCCCACTGAAACACACAACAGACCTCACTGAAACACACAACGGACCCCACTGAAACACACAACAGACCCACTGGAACACACAACAGACCCCACTGAAACACACAACAGACACCACTGAAACACACAACAGACCTACTGAAACACACAACAGACCCACTGAAACACACAACAGACCTACTGAAACACAACAGACCCACTGAAACACACAACAGACCCACTGAAACACACAACAGACCTACTGAAACACACAACAGACCCCACTGAAACACACAGCAGACCCCACTGAAACACACAACAGACCTCACTGAAACACACAACGGACCCCACTGAAACACACAATAGACCTCACTGAAACACACAACAGACCTCACTGAAACATAACAGACCTCACTGAAACACACAACAGACCTCACTGAAACACACAGCAGACCTCACTGAAACACACAACAAACACACAGCAGACCCCACTGAAACACAACAGACCCCACAGAAACACAACAGACCTCACTGAAACACACAACCGACCTCACTGAAGCACACAACAGACCTCACTGAAGCACACAACAGACCTCACTGAAGCACACAACAGACCTCACTGAAGCACACAACAGACCCACTGAAACACACAACCGACCTCACTGAAACACACAACAGACCTCACTGAAGCACACAACAGACCCACTGAAACACACAACCGACCTCACTGAAACACACAACAGACCTCACTGAAGCACACAACAGACCCACTGAAACACACAACAGACCCCACTGAAACACACAACAGACCCCACTGAAACACCCAGCAAACACACAGCGGACCTCCAGAACCCCATCACCGCAACCCACCCCTCGCCACCGCCCTCCCAGACGGCCTCCACAGTGCTGATGTCCGCCTGAGAGGCTTTGAGATCGCGAAGGCCGTAGGACAGCGCAGCGTCAGCGTCCAGGATGCGCTCGCCAGGCCGGCTGTGGCGCCAGTAGTCCAGGTGCTCCCTCTCCATGAACTGCATTCGCCGCTCGTGAAAGCTGACCCGGAATACGCTCTGAGGGATTGCCGCGTTATTGGCGAACCGCTCGCTCGCTTTCTCTAATCTCGGGAAATCTCCCTGTGCAGCAAGCAGCTTCGGTTGTTTCACCTCACTGTTCCACTCAGAAAGTCCCTGCATCACACTGAACTCGCACCAATCTTCACCTCACACCAATCTCGTATCAACCTCACCTCCGTTTCACCTCAATATCATCTTCACCTCAGCTCCATTTCATCTTCATCTTATCTCAACCAAACCTCAACCTCATCTCGACGCCTTCTTCATCTTACCTAAACTACATCTCAATCTCTAATCTCTATTTCATCTCACATAAATCTATATCATGATCTATATCATAATTATCTAAATCATACATCACATGAATCTATATTTCACCCCACATCAACATTATCTCAATCTCGTCTCAATCTTTTCTCAATCTCATCCCAATCTAATCTCAATCTTCTCTATCTTATCTATCTCATCTCAATCTCATCTCAATCTCATCTCTAATTCATCCATTTCATCTCAATATCATATAAATCTAAGTATCTCTATCTTTATCTTAATCTTATCTCAATCTCATTTACTGCATATCAACCTCATCTTACGAGATCGTAATCTTATCTCTATCTGATCTAAATCTCACCCAACCTATTTCTCATCTTGATCTTAGCACAGTCGCATCTGAATCTCGCTGTGAATCTCACAGCAATCTCAGTATGATATTGATCACAGGTGTCCCCAACTCTCAGTGCCAGCAGGGCCGGCAGCACACACAGGCCCAAGTTCCCAATTCACTCACCCGGAGCAGCCTGGGCTTCTCCTGCGGTAGCGCGCAGTACGTGAGCTTGACCTCGTAGGCCTGGCCTGCATTGAAGTGGCGCGCAGACGGGAAACCAAAAAGTAAAAGTCAGCCAACTGTCACTCAGAGCGATCGCAATCTGCCCGCTTTAAAACCAATAATCAGTTTTCAATGGTTTAAAAGCGGCTCACTTTAGTGGCCCTGAAAATGGCAGTTGTTTGGAACTGGATAAAATCCCAATTCCGAATGCCGCATTGCTACGAAATCCCCAATTCTGAATGGCCGAAAAACGAATTCGGTTTGATTTTGATTTTCTAATCATCAGGCATGTACACTCCGTGCTTTGAGGGTTGGCCCTCTTTAGGCTGCACAAGCCCTGCACAAGCCCTAAATAAAAGTGCCCCCCCCCGAATGAGCTAAGTCCCGAATTCCATACAGTTCAAGTCCCGAATTCCAAACAGTCCAAGTCCCGAAATCTAAACAGTCCCAAGTCCCGAGATCTAAACAGTCCAAGTCCCGAAATCTAAACAGTCCAAGTCCAGAGATCTAAACAGTCCAAGTCCAGAGATCTAAACAGTCCAAGTCCAGAGATCTAAACAATCCAAGTCCCGAAATCTAAACAGTCCAAGTCCCGAAATCTAAACAGTCCCAAGTCCCGAATTCTAAACATTCCAAGTCCCGAATTCTAAACAGTCCAAGTCCCGAATTCTAAACAGTCCCAAGTCCCGAAATCTATACAGTCCAAGTTCCGAATCGAGAACAGTCCAGGTCCCGAAATCTAAACAGTCCAAGTCCCGAATTCTAAACAGTCCAAGTCCCGAATTCTATACAGTCCAAGTCCCGAAATCTAAACAGTCCAAGTCCCGAATTCTATACAGTCCAAGTCCCAAAATCCAAACAGTCCAAGTCCCGAAATCCAAACAGCCCGAGTCCCAAACCCCGTCAAAGACACGGAAGCGAACCCGCGCCCACACCGGTCGCGCTCACCCTGGTTCAAGTAGGTCAGCGGCTCCTCGTTAATCCGTACAGCGGGCGACGTGCCGGCAGACAGGGAGAACTTCAACCGCTCGCCTCCAGCCGGCGGATCCCGACTGGCCGCTGCCGAGAGGTCGGCCTGCCCCAGAGAGCTGCCGCTCCAACAGGGAGTAGCTGGGCGAGCCGCTGGCAGCGCCAGTTGGCAGAGCTCTGCTGCCACAATCGGGAGAAGCCGGTCCGATGTTGAAGCTGGCGGAGGACAGGTCCAGGCTGCTGAACCCGGTCAGGGAGCAGTCGAGGTGGCTCGCCAAGCCCCGATCAACCAGCTCGTCTACGGGCCAACCGTTGGCATTCATTGCTTGAGCCAATTCAAAACAATCTTTGTCAATTATTGTAGAAAGTCCCGTCTGCCTCCGACTCTGTGCAGCAAGAGAACCAAGCGAGCAAGTCGCGGTGCAGAGCAAATCTGAATTGAGGAAAAATCGCGTCTTAAAACGGGGCTGGCGCTTTCTGGCGCAGCGCTGCGCACTTAAATACTGGCAGCGGCCTTATCTGGCTTATCTGGCAATCCTTATCAGCTAATGCTGATTGAATTTAGCAACAACACGAGCTGAGCTCTGGCACCGCAGTGTGGGCTAAGATTCAGTTTTCCTACAAGACTGTTTTTTAACTAAATGGCCGGCAGATAACATCAACTGACAACTAAAGCGCTGGAATTCCATGTTACTCCCTCCCCTCTCTAACTCTCCCCAATGTTCAAGTTACGAAAAAATTCTTTAAAAACATGAACTGAGGTTAAAAAAGCATTTTTAAGAACAAATGTTTAGGACGACTTAAGAGCAGATACTCGCCAATATTGGGACAAATTTCTAGAAGTCTGCCTTGACTCAATGCATCTACGAGTATGTGGACTGCGAGATCAAAGATCCCTTAGGAGAATAGGACCGCCTAAAGTGGCATGTAGGAGTAGAAAGTGAAGTTTACTTCCTGTTTAAGTGCAGTTGCAACTTTCACAGTGCTGCCCATGACAAATTTGAACTAGAAAACTCAGAATTCAGAATTTTACTAAAAACCTTACTGCAGAGGATAAGTATTTTACCTGAGCCCTGAGCCCTCAAGATTTAAACTCCCATTATGTTGTTGAAAAAACATTTTTATTCACTATCTCTTTGTATTCACTTTTTTGCTATATTAATTAGTTTGCCTCAAATAATATCATGAAAGTCAATACCCTCAGCATATAATAATAATGTTCACTAGGTTCCTTGTGCCATAGGTTTTTTGAAACATTGGATATAGAAATAATTATGCATAAATTATCACCCAATTATCATAGGTCTAAAAGGATAACAAAGGGTGCTCTATAAATTACTGAGAAGTTTTATGAAATATTGATTTGTTTTTTACTTGAGCTATTCAAATAAATATTTTAATGACAAAAATGAACATAAATTGCCAAGTTGCTTTCTATTAAAAAAATTGATTTTTTCTACCTTTATGAGAAACAAAGCAGCAACCACAAGAGCTCCAAATATATTAATTGATTTTAGCTTTTTCAATATTTGCAAAAGTTTTAAGTATATTTTATAGTGAATTCATAGTCAATTATAGTCATTATAGAACTATTATTAATATTATATCAAGATAAATAGCCTAAATACTCATATATTCAAAGAAACATAATTTGAATAGGACTAAAAACTTATATTAAATGCTATAAATTGAATTTTATAAACTTTCATTGATTTGATTGATCTTATATACATCATTTATCTTTTAACTAGGTCTAAGCAACTTTTCTATGATTCTATACTTTTAATAACTATAAGAAATAAAGTTAAAGCATTTAAAATATCATCATCACAAAAGTAATAACATTATAATTATAAATATATTTATAGTTTAATATTGATTAATACTGATTACAAACTTAAATTAAATATAAAATTTATTAGGCATTGAATTGTAGAAATTTAAACTATTTCTAATATAATTATTATAATATATAACTACTTATAAAATTCACAGTTATGTGGATGTCCCAATTTAGATATTTAAACAAATATTTGAAAGGGACCACTTATAAATTCTAAAAAAATATCTAATATATAGACAATTATTAATGCTTATTATTGCTTAATGCTGAATGCTTTTTTAGACTAATGATTTAGACTAATATATATAACCTCCTAAATTTAATTGGTTAGTATACCAGTTTTCTTTAAAAGTGCAATATATTTATATCTATATAAGGAGTTTTTTGCAACATGGCTTTATTCTCACTATAGAGTATAGTATAGTTATGTAAAAAGCCTTTTTTCAATAACTTCCCTTGTATTTTTTGTATTTTTTTGTTTTGTTTATTCAGTTTTTTACTTTTTTGTTTTTCACTTCATTCCTTTCGCTTTATAACTTTTTAAGGCTTGATTCATTGATTGGTATTGCAATAAATTTGCCTTGAATAGTGTGACAATAATCCCATATAATACTAGGATGGGGCTAGTAAAAACTGACCTTTATTTAGTATCTTTACCATTTGATTTAGTCAATAAAAGGAAAGCCCAAATATTAACAAAAATTCCAGATCTCTGTATTATTGTCCTTAGATTATTCAATATTTCCATTGAAATATTCCAAGATTATTCCAAGATTTTCCTGACTATATATATTGTAACCCTATATGTTGAGTATTTACTATTTTTAATAAAAACAGTTTTAGTAGCAAATAATTAAAGTATTCTAAAAGTTAGCACAAAAACTTTGAACTAATAGAAATTTGTCCTTTTTATGAAATAAGCACTAGCTTATATTTATAATTATAAAATATAAGCCCTACATACATTAGCCAGGCCATCGGCCATGGCCTGGCCTAGAGTAGAGGTTTATTTCAGAAGAATTGAAGCTGTTTTGTTTAAATTAGTTAAATTAGAAAGCCATACCAAGTGAAAATATTTCATTATTTTTTAATGGTTTTCTAAATCCTATCCTGCTAGCATAGAGTGGACTTATTAGTTTTTTCTGGTTTTACATCTTTTTTCGAAAAAAATCTGTGAGTTCTTGGAAAAAGGGTGAATTTAAAATGTTACCATTTCTAATAAATAACTTGTTTCTTTAAAAAATATCTCTAGCGAACATTTATAAAAACTATTTAAGCATAGTAAAATAGCATTTGCTGCATTATCCAAAATTATTCTTTCAGCTTAGCATTGCTTTGTTAAAATTATTACTTTGCCTAGTTACAAGAATCATTTGAATTCGAAATGCACGAAAATAATTTATCGTTGACCCCAGAAAAGAATCTCTTCGATGCCGTATTTGCGAGTTATGCTATAAACATGCCAGCAACAAATCTGAGCAGGGACGTAGTTAAGTGGCTTCAGAGTTTAGACTTGTCGTGGCAAGTTAAGAATCCTAAATGGTACGTTCTTTTAGTCATGTTTGTTGTCTGTTTCGTTTCGTGGTAATCTTTAAAGAAAGTTTTTACGCATTTACTTTTACACCGGACATCTTTTGATTTGTTTCAGGGATTTTTCGAACGGCTACCTCGTGGCTGAAATACTGTACTGGTATTTCTCAAGCGAAATAACAATGCATTCATTTTATAATGGAAAGTCAATTGAAACGAAACTAAAAAACTGGCACTTACTGAAAGAGTGCTTCAAAAGGCACGAATTCAACATTCCTGAAGAAATAATCGAGGGAACGATTCACTGCAAGGAGGATGCCGCAGTTGCTTTGGTTAATCAGTTGTACGAAACTCTGACTCGCAGAAGGTAGTACAGCAGGCTTTAATACACTGAAATAACGATTTTGGTTTTACAATAACTTGCATGTACGTAATGTAAAAATTCCTTCTGCAGTCCGCAGACTTTTGGCAAGCCCACTTTCGACGACTCTCGCTACCAGCAAACACTAGAGCCCATTGCCAGGTCGAACGCCGTGAAGGCGTTGAAGAACAACATCAGCGTTACCGAGCTCAAAGTACAGCAGGATATTCTGACGAACCAACAGAAGGTAAATCGTAGAAAGGCGATTTCATAAGCCAACCGCGTTTCAGCGCTAAGTTCGAGGGATCTTCTCTACTTCGGCTGCGGGTCAACTGTCGCCTTTATTTGGCGGTAGCGCCCGAAGCCCGTGTAAACTAGACTAGACTTGGGGTACAGAATAGACTGGACCTAGAATATGATTCTCCATGGACAAGATCTAGAATATGATTCTCCATGGACAAGACCTAGAATATGATTCTCCGTAGACTAAACCTATACGATTCTCCATAGACCAGAGCTATATGATTCTCCATAGACTAAACCTATACGATTCTCCATAGACCAGAGCTATATGATTCTCCATAGACTAAACCTATACGATTCTCCATAGACCAGAGCTATATGATTCTCCATAGACCAGAGCTATACGATTCTCCATAGACCAGAGCTATATGATTCTCCATAGACCAGAGCTATACGATTCTCCATAGACCAGAGCTATACGATTCTCCATAGACCAGAGTTACATGTATATGATTCTCCATAGACTAAACCTATATGATTCTCCATAGACTAAACCTATATGATTCTCCATAGACTAAACCTATATGATTCTGCATAGTCTAAACCTATATGATTCTCCATAGATCAGACCTAGAATGATTCTCCATAGACTAGACCTAGAATGGTTTTCCATAGACTAAACCTATATGATTCTCAATGGACTAGACCTAGAATAGGATTCTTCATAGACTAAGACAATTCTCCATAAACTAAATGTACATGTAAAACAGAATCGAATAGGATTACACCTAGCGGCCATCGCACCTCAACCATTAAAAGTTCTGTATCCATGTCCAGTGACCTTATATTTGCCCCTTCCCCCAATCAAAATAAGCCGCAAAGCTCAAAAGACCGCTCAAAACCCGCGCCAACGCCAACCCGCAGGCGCAGGCAATTCTGCACCAGCACGTGGAGAATCGGGCCAACGAGAGGCTGGAACAGCCGGGCCGGTTCAGCATCAAAATGAGCCCCGGCCAGCGCTGCCTGCGCAAGCACCCCGGCCCCAACTACCAGGAGGAGCCGGTTGCGGCAGCGGACCTCGGCGGATTCGTTCGAGCAGACGAGAGCCGAGGTAACTGCGCACTGCACTGGCTCAGATAAAGGTTTTAGAGCAGATGAGCAACCCGCCCTCCCAGAACATGTCAATCAATTTGTGTGGTTATGAAGAATTGCCAAATTTTGCTTTTCAAACCAACAACTGGGTACTGGCTGCCGAAATTTATCATGTGACACCGAAATGAATGTGTGCATGCTTAGGGTTCAGTGGGAGGGGCCTGACTGCTGGCTTTGTGCCCACAGCCCCCTGCAAACTGGCTAGCGAATCCAGCCCGACACTGATGAAGCTAATTAATCCCATTGCAGCTCCGGCCGCAGCGCAAGAGGTCCGTGGCGATTCGATGATCCGTGAGCTGCACGTGAGGCAGCAGCCAAAGTACGTGAACCCCGCCAACGCCTAGCCTAGAGATTCGCTAAGTTACTCTTTATTAACATGCAGGCTATGTACCAACAGAGACATGTCCTAAACTCTCTTTGACAAAGCTTATGACTCAAAATTTAAATCTTAATTTGCTACAAAGCCTATCTGTAAGTTGTAACCCTGATGCCACAGATTGTCGTGTTGCTTTTGTGTGAATAGAATTATGACTTCAAATACTCGAAATAAACTTGAGAAACCGCAACCGAAAAAGGATTCACTCTTTTACACTACACATGGAATCGTTTCCTTTTGTTGCGTTCAATACTAACCCCTTCAAAGCAGCGTGTACACTCTTATACTCATCGCGAGTCCTCAGCTATGAGGTCTCTGGGTGGCCGCGAGTTCGGTTCCAGTCCGAGAATCTGGGAGTCCCTGTAAGATTTTCGGGATGGGCACAGTACTGTTTCCAGTCCAAGAATCTGGGAGTCCTCGATAAGAGTCCCCGGATAGACACAGGACTGTTTCCAGTCCAAGAATCTGGAAGTCCCTGTAAGATTTTCAGGATGGGCACAGGACTGTTTCCAGTCCAAGAATCTGGGAGTCCCTGTAAGATTTTCGGGATGGGCACAGTACTGTTTCCAGTCCAAGAATCTGGGAGTCCTCGATAAGAGTCCCCGGATAGACACAGGACTGTTTCCAGTCCAAGAATCTGGAAGTCCCTGTAAGATTTTCGGGATGGGCACAGTACTGTTTCCAGTCCAAGAATCTGGAAGTCCCTGTAAGATTTTCGGGATGGGCACAGTACTGTTTCCAGTACAAGAATCTGGGAGTCCTCGATAAGAGTCACCGGATAGGCACAGTACTGTTTCCAGTCCAAGAATCTGGGAGTCCTCGGTAAGAGTCCCCGGATAGACACAGGACTGTTTCCAGTCCAAGAATCTGGGAGTCCTCGATAAGAGTCCCCGGATAGGCACAGTACTGTTTCCAGTCCAAGAATCTGGAAGTCCTCGATAAGAGTCCCCGGATAGGCACAGTACTGTTTCCAGTCCAAGAATCTGGGAGTCCTCGGTAAGAGTCCCCGGATAGACACAGGACTGTTTCTAGTCCAAAAAATCTGGAAGTCCCTGTAAGATTTTCGGAATGGGCACAGTACTGTCTCCAGTCCAAGAATCTGGGAGTCCCCGGTAAGATTTTCGGATCGACACTGCAGCTCTTTTTTCAGTCCAGAGTTATTCAGAGGTCCGTGCACCGCGCCAGTTAAAAGCATTATTAAACCCGTATATATTGAACCGGTGGAACCCAGTACACCAGAAATTGATCAGCTCAAAAATCGGTGCAAAACATTTTAATAAAATCATAATTTTCAATCTCATATTTCATATGGCTATATATATTAATGAGGCTAACCAGAGAAGCGGAATGCGCTGGAGTCATGAATCAAATTGAGAACAATAACAAAAACACAGCAGTCCAGTCAGGCACAATCAGACTAGAAAGTCGGTTTCAGCTTCTTCACCTCCACCATGATGTTGTGAATGTTGATGAGCTCGTTACGGCAGGCCATGGACCGGAACGGAGGCTGGGCCATGAGCTTGCCAAGGCGGGTGTAGTACTGCACCAGCTGGCTGAGTGCGGTCTGGCAACAGCGAGTTGGAAGGGGGGAGATGAGATCAGCCGTGTTAGGCTGCGGATTCATTACAACAATTTCCAAGCGCCCCAACTGAGCATTTCGAAATGGGTCGATTTCACGGGCGCAAAATTTTCAAATTGTCGAAGAAAGTGAGCTTTATTAAGCTCGAAACTTCTCAAGCTCGAAACTTCACAAGCTCGAAGCTTCTCAAGCTCGAACCTTCACAAGCTCGAAGCTTCTCAAGCTCGAAGCTTCACAAGCTCGAAGCTTCACAAGCTCGAAACTTCTCAAGCTCGAAACTTCACAAGCTCGAAACTTCTCAAGCTCGAAACTTCACAAGCTCGAAACTTCACAAGCTCGAAACTTCACAAGCTCGAAGCTTCTCAAGTTCGAACCTTCACAAGCTCGAAGCTTCACAAGCTCGAAACTTCTCAAGCTCGAAATTCCATAAGCTCAAAACTTCACAAGCTCGAAACACCAGAAAGTCGAAACTCCATAAGCTGGAAACTTCATAGGCTCAAAACTGACTAGCATGTGAAATTTCGAGCTGATAAAACTGCTGCCCCCCCACCCTTGAGATGCAGGGGTGCCTAAGTTGGAGGTCCGGCACATGGCTGGCAGAAAGCGGAAGGACATTGGAGCACCAGAAGTAACTTCTTTTTACACGTGACGCACCAAAACAACAGTAGTTGTTTTTTTGCTGATTCACACACTGGACAAGGGTAGATTTGTTCTTAACTTCAACAAACGCTTACCTGGAAGACCTCGGTGAAGTTCCTGAGGTTGGTGAAGGACGCCATGATCTGCTGGTTCATCCGCTCGCTGTTTGCCTTCCAGTTGGCGTTGAAGTCGCGCACCACCTGAGCCACGCGGGCCTCGTCGGCCAGGTGGCCGGTTACGCCGCGCTCCAGGCCGCTCTCGGCGTCGCGGACGAAGTTGACGAGCAGGCCGAACTCCTGGCAGAGCAGCTCCTCAACGAACTCGGCCACCCGACGGGCCAGCGGCTCGCGGAAGCCGAGCCAGCCGGCCAGGGCGGCCTCGTCCGGCAGGGCCTCGGACAGCACGGTCAGGGGGATGTCGTAGTTGTTGATCAGGCAGATCAGGCGCTCCCGCGAGTGCGGGAACTCCCTGGCCAGACGCTGCAGGAAGGCGTCGACAGCGTCGCGTAGTTCGCCGAGCAGCGGTCGAAGCCGGGAGGCCTCCTCGCCGCTGGCCAGGACAGGTGGAGCGGCGGCGGGGGCGGCTGCGGAGGCGGCGGCGGGGGCAGCGCCGGCGGCTCCGCTGCCCAGGTCGGTGACGCTGAGCAGGGCGCAGACGAATTCTGCGTAGCGGCGCAGCACGGGGTGCGGCCGGGTGTCCAGGTGGCTGAACTTGGACGGATCGCTGCGGGCCACGCTGAGGGTGTGGCTCTGCACCAGCTGGGTGAACCTGGGCCATATCAGGTCCGACATCAGAGTCCAGTAGCTGGGCAGGAGTGGAGGTGGTATATGCTTGAAAGGCTCATTCAGGATTCACTAAGGGCGGCCGTAGCCCGGTGGTCTGGCGCGGCGCTCTGAAGTGCCAGCGGCCCAGACTCGATTCTACATGCAGTCAAATCAATTTGGAGCTAAATTGGAATCTCGGCTTGGCTCTGCTCGTGCAATTAATGGCCTTGAGGGCCAACTACCAAGGCACAGTGAAGTGTACATGCCTAACGATAAATAAAGTTATAGAGCCGCTGTTCACTCCTGCGGAATGGGCAGTAATGCCTCTCGCCGGGTTGTGTAGGGCTCACTATGCATGAGGTCACTCCAGAGCTTCAAAGAGGTAATTCTGGGTTCACAAAATCAATCGAGAAATGATTGCAGCCCACCTGTCCAGCGCGGGCACCTGCCGCCGGTGCATGATGGCTTTGAACTTAGCCACCACCTGGATGCACAGGTACAGAGCGATAGCGTCGTGACAGTCGGAGAAGTAGGCCTCCAGGGCCTTGTGAAACAGGCTGAGGGTCTTGCCCATGACCAGGTTGAACATGTTGAGCGCCTGGTTGCCGGACAGCACGAAGAAGTCGCAGAGGAAGAGGTACTCGCGACAGCTGTTGTCTAGCAGGGCGTAGTGCAGCGAGCGAAACAGCGACTCGAATGTGAACTTCTGGTCCGAGGCCTGCGAAAGAGATAGCGGTGCGCGGTAGTCTACTTCAAGTAGAATAGATGGGGTAACAGTTGCTCATTTTGACCATGCGCCGATTAATATACCCTATAGGTAAGAGAGTAGGAACGAAAGCATGAGATTGCTTGCTACAATTTGATAGATTGATCAGCAGATTAAAGTCTATTATCAGCATATTGGCAAGGTGGATGAAATAATTGACCGATATATAAGCAGATGGATGTGCAGATTGGCAGAGATCGATAAGCGAATAGGCAGATTGGCAGATAGATGAGCAAATTGCCAGATAGATGAAAAGAATGGCAAATAGATTAGCAGATTGGCAGATAGATAAGCAGATTGGCAAATAGATTAGCAGATTGGCAGATAGATGAGCAGATTGGCAGATAGATGAGTGACTTGGCAGATAGATAAGCAGAATGGTAGATACATGAGCTAATTGGCAGATAGATGAGTAGAATGACAGCTAGATTAGCAGATCGGCGGATAAATGAGCAGCTTGGCAGATAGATGAGTGACTTGGCAGATAGATGAGTGACTTGGCAGATAGATGAGCAGATTAGCAGATAGATGAGCAGATTAGCAGAGAGATGAGCAGATTGGCAGAGAGATGAGCAGATTGGCAGATAGATGAGCAGATTGGCAGATAGATGAGCAGATTGGCAGATAGATGAGCAGATTGGCAGATAGATGAGCAGATTGGCAGATAGATGAGCAGATTGGCAGATAGATGAGCAGATTGGCAGATAGAGGAGCAGATTGGCAGATAGATGAGCAGATTGGCAGATAGATGAGCAAATTGCCAGATAGATGAGCAAATTGCCAGATAGATAAATAGAATGGCAAATAGATTAGCAGATTGGCAGATAGATGAGCAGATTGGCAGATAGATGAGCGACTTGGCAGATAGATAAGCAGAATGGTAGATACATGAGCTAATTGGCAGATAGATTAGTAGAATGGCAGCTAGATTAGCAGATCGGCGGATAAATGAGCAGCTTGGCAGATAGATGAGTGACTTGGCAGATAGATAAGTGACTTGGCAGATAGATGAGTGACTTGGCAGATAGATGAGCAGAATGGCAGATAGATGAGCAGATTAGCAGATAGATGAGCAGAATGGCAGATACATGAGCGAATTGACAGATAGATGAGCAGAATGGCAGATACATGAGCGAATTGGCAGATAGATGAGCAGAATAGAAGATACATGAGCGAATTGGCAGATAGATGAGCAGAATGGCAGATACATGAGCGAATTGGCAGATAGATGAGCAGAATGGCAGATACATGAGCGAATTGGCAGATAGATGAGCAGATTAGCAGATAGATGAGCAGAATGGCAGATACATGAGCGAATTGGCAGATAGATGAGCAGAATGGCAGATACATGAGCGAATTGGCAGATAGATGAGCAGGCTATAAATGTCACACCTGCGCCGCATGCGGAATAATAATCGGCGCCTCCAGATCGGCGCCCACAACGGCACCTCGGCTTCCCAGTGAGAAGACGGTGGCTTTGTTGCGCAGAGTCTGCCTGGAGCTGAACAGGCTGCGCCGTGTCGGCTCCTCCATGCCCATGACGTCATCTCGGTCGGCCAGGATGTTGAACTGCAGCTTCATGAGACGGCTCTGGTACTCCTTGAAGTAGGAGTAGTACATCTTGCTGGTGGTGTCTAGGTATTCGTCGCTGACCTCCTTCGCCACGTGGCGCTCGTTGTTGATGAGAAATTCGTTGAAGAATCTGTCAGAGAATTTGGATTCAGTAGTTTGATAGACATTTTTGTGAAATCCGCTCGAAATATGCGGGATATTATATGTACTGATAGTTTGATCGGTTGATCAGCAAATTGATAGAATGACCTGCAGTTTGATAAATTGATCAGCCAGATAGATCTATCAGCAGATAGATGAGAATAGTGGCAGATAGATGAGCATAGTGGCAGATAGATGAGCATAGTGGCAGATAGATGAGCACAGTGGCAGATACATGAGCATAGTGGCATATAGATGAGCATAGTGGCAGATAGATAAGAATAGTGGCAGATAGATGAGCACAGAGGCAGATAGATAAGCATAGTGGTAGATAGATGAGCATAATGGCAGACAGATTAGCATAGTGGCAGACAGATGAGCATAGTGGCAGACAGATGAGCATAGTGGCAGATAGATAAGAATAGTGGCAGATAGATAAGCACAGAGGCAGATAGATAAGCATAGTGGTAGATAGATGAGCATAATGGCAGACAGATTAGCATAGTGGCAGACAGATGAGCATAGTGGCAGATAAATAAGCACAGTGGCAGATAGATGAGCACAGTAGCAGCTATAGATGGGCACAGTGGCAGATAGATGAATAGTACTGGCTCACCTGTACTTGAGCATGGTGTTCTGAGCATTCTGATAATTAGTCATTGGCTTTCTAAAGCTGTAAATTTTCTGCATTAGAAAGTCGCGAATCTTGGAGATGGCCTTCAGCTTGAGCTTCTCCAGGATGTCGCGGACATCGGCGCAGGAGCGGGCCTCCTTGTAAGATTGCTCCTTGACGAAGTTGATCTTGTGATTGAGCTCGTGCAGCTGCTCAAGGAACTGACGCTCCGTGACTGGCGTATCCAGGATGTGGCTGATCATCTGCTCCGGCACCACCATCTCGTCGACAAACTGGCTGAGTTCGCCGCGGACAGCTTGGCGATTTTTCAGCTTGACATTCATGCGAACGGATTCCTGCTGCAGCTGCTGGATCTCCTGGCTCATGTTGCCCAGGTCCGACTGGAACTCGCACAGCATCGCCTCCATGCGCTGCGGGCGGTGCAAGAGTTGGGCAGCTCAGCTGGTTGCTCACTTCAGTGACACATCTGGTTGCTCACTTCAGTGACACATCTGGTTGCTCACTTCAGTGACACATCTGGTTGCTCACTTCAGTGACACATCTGGTTGCTCACTTCAGTGACACATCTGGTTGCTCACTTCAGTGACACATCTGGTTGCTCACTTCAGTGACACATCTGGTTGCTCACTTCAGCGACACATCTGGTTGCTCACTTCAGTGACACATCTGGTTGCTCACTTCAGTGACACATCTGGTTGCTCACTTCAGTGACACATCTGGTTGCTCACTACAGCGACACATCTGGTTGTTCACTTCAGTGTTCAGTGACTGACAATTTGTTTAAATCGAAGGCTTTACTAAAAGTCACTGCCTACAAGGCTACTATAAGGTTAAACAGCATCGGTGCTACTAACAGTAGGTCATGCGAATATTAGATAAATCCCATATGAACCAAAGAAAAGCGAGAACTAGGCATGATAAGACCTGATTACTACTTTGAGACATCTCTCATACAAATTAGATTTTCTGTCCAGAGGGCCGAGGGACAGACGGAGGGACACGGGTGACTTTAAGATATGATCACGAACTAATTATAATCCAGCAAAGGAATACATACGGTAAATACTGTATATAGCTGACACAATATACAGACACATACTAAGAAAGCTGACTGGCTGTTACCGAGTTCATCATCAGTTCTAGGCGCACAGTACAGACGGGCAATGTACATGAAATAAAAACTAACTGTGAGCGAGAGGGTCAGACAGGAAAGGGGAAGAGAAGCCGGGAGCATGGATATGGCAAACTGTGAGCGATGCCCACAGGCCGGGGGGGTCCGATGGCCAGTTTCGGGGCTTCCTACACGGGCGCAGGGCGAGCATCTGCTGCTCCGAAGCGCTCCCGATTCGCCAGGAAAGCCTGGCAAACGCGGGAGAGACGGATGCCGCATGACAGAGGAGCCTGAGAACACTTCTTTGCAGCTGAACTGCAGCTCCGCCTCATTTTGCTTCTAGAAGCAGCAGAAATAAGAAGCCACGAAAAGCCAGCAACGCAAGCAGGCTTACCTCTAGAACGGAGTCGCAATCCTTGATCTGCCGGTGCAGACGGGCAATGTTAACAGCCTGGCCCAGGTCTGCAATGCGAAGGTGCAGCTTAGGGGAATAACTTTCTCTCCTCGTCTTCCTTTTTTCTTCTTTTCCACGGATGCTTGAAGTGGCGGCCAAAAGGTTGCAACAATTTTCTACTGTCTTCTTTTCTTACTAATACTGGCCAGCGATCTACCCTGCATGCGCAGAAAATCTATTGCCCCCCAGCCTCTCCCCTAGAAGCAGCAAAAAGAAGCTTTACACGCGAGGAGGAAAATGCAAAGCTAGCTAGAGAGAGAGGGGGGGGATAACACGAGTGCGAGCACACCTCCAGATTAGCGATACGATATGGAACAGACTCTATCCAAGCATGCATTTGACGTCAAGACGCCTTATAAAATTCAATAACAAGATGAAATTACTTTGAGTAGGGCTTCTCAAAAATCAGCTAAAAGAAGAGTGTTGACAACCATAACGCACAGAGAGAGAAAGCAGGAGGCTCTCATGAGGAAGGGCAATTAGTAAAAGACAGCCTTAGAACTCACGAACTTTTGCAACTGATTGTATATCCTTTTAGTACGGCTCTCAGGGCAGGTAGAATTTTACATAAGGGCCAGGAAGGAAAACAGGCAAATGACAAAAATCGAGCAAAGGTGTGCCTCAAAGCAACCTGCAGTGTCTGCTTGAGAGATGCATTAATAATTCTTTCAGCTGCTTTTCTACAGGCAATTAAGGCAATCTAATACAGGCACTTACAGTCTTGGATGCTGAGAGCCTGAGCTGCATCTAGCTGCGACTCGACCTGGCGGGAATAGTCGCGCAAGTCCACGCCCTGCAATGGGATTCGGGATTTCAGGCAGTGCTCAGAGTCAGATCTCATGGGATTTTAGGCAGTGCTCAGATTCAGATCCCATCGGATTTTAGGCAGTGCTCAGATTCAGATCCCATTGGATTTTAGGCAGTGCTCAGATTCAGATCCCATCGGATTTTAGGCAGTGCTCAGATTCAGATCCCATTGGATTTTAGGCAGTGCTCAGATTCAGATCCCATCGGATTTTAGGCAGTGCTCAGGGTCAGATCCCATGGAATTTCAGGCAGTGCTCAGATTCAGATCCCATCGGATTTTAGGCAGTGCTCAGGGTCAGATCCCATCGGATTTTAGGCAGTGCTCAGGGTCAGATCCCATGGAATTTCAGGCAGTGCTCAGATTCAGATCCCATCGGATTTTAGGCAGTGCTCAGGGTCAGATCCCATCGGATTTTAGGCAGTGCTCAGGGTCAGATCCCATGGGATTTCAGGCAGATCTCAGGGTCAGATCCCATAGTATTCCCACAGGATTTCAGGCGCTTTTGGTCAAATTTACTCACGGACTGAAGAGCCTGTCGAACTTCGTCATCAGCTAGATTTTCTTCAATATGATCTGCAAAATTGAAATTCAGAATGGCCTTGCATTTGATTTACACATACTAAAGCATTTGTATATTTACAAGTATATCAAACATTCGATAGCACTGACCAAGAACTCGCTCCGGAAACTGATCAGCGGTCGCCTCCATGAGGTCAGTCAAGTCAGCGAGTCACTGGTTAAGGGGTGCAGCTGAAATGCGCAGCATAATGCAGGTTATTCAACAGCTACAATTATTAAACGTTGCGCCTTATCCTCTTAGCGACTTATGAAACAACTCTCACTCATGGCTTTTAGTTTCTTAGAAATATAACTTAAGCATTATAGTTTCCTAGAAATATCGCTCAAGCTTCCTAGTTCCTTAGAAACTTCACTCATGCTTTCTTTTTTTCCAAGAAATCTACTTATGCTTCCTAGTTTCCAAGAAATCTACTTATGCTTCCTAGTTTCCAAGAAATCTACTTATGCTTCCTAGTTTCCAAGAAATCTACTTATGCTTCCTAGTTTCTAAGAAATCTCATTTATGCTTCTCAGTTTCTTAGACACCTCACTCGTGCTTCTCAGTTTCTAAGAAATCTTACTTATGCTTCCTGATTTCTAAGAAATCTCACTAATGCTTCCTTATGATTTCTAAGAAATCTACTTTTTTGGTTCCTAGTTTCTAAGAAATCTACTAATGATTTATAGTTTCTTAGAAATCTCGATTCTTAGTTTCTCAGAAATCTTGCTCATAGTTCTCAGTTTCTTAGAACTCTTAAGGTCAGCCAGACCAACCGATCAAACAGAGCAACCAGTTTAACCTTGCTTTAGGAGGGATGCAGAATAAAAAAGTTCGCTTGCTCTTTAATTATATATTTTACTCTAACAGTGGTGCAAAACTGGATTATTATTATTTTAAAGTGCTTAAAACCGTGTGACACACAGACAGAACTGCTTGTTGCTAGGATATAAAATAGTCCAAAAGAACGCAGCATAAAGTACGTATATAACTAAACAATATAGCATTAAAAAGCCGACAATTATAATAACAAGCATAGGCTAAAAAGTTGAATTGCACAATCGCATTTTTAACAAATTGAAAGTAACGAAAAAAACTGAAAAAATAAAACACAAGCGCTTAAAGATAAAGAGAAAAAAACTTGAGAGAAGGGGGAATAAAAGTGAAATTTGCAACAACAAAAATGAAGCGGTTAAACGCCTATCCAACTTGAAAAACACAGCTGACCGAATCAAGGATGAACTGTCACTCACTGTCACTGCCGTTGCTAGAGTCAATTTTATTGCAAGTCAATCCGAAATTTTGCATGAATATTTATACGTTAATTTATGTTAATATCAACCACTCATGCCCGAGGTAACAGAGGTAACGAAGATAGAAGCGGGGCTCAATTGAAAATAAAGCATTTAACAACAACACTGAAAGCAAAATTTTGCAACACACTAATTGATGAATTGCTGAGACTGAAAACGCAAACTGCTTTATAGCAAATAAAAATGTTGTAAAACCACAGCTTTAAGCAATTTAAAACAGTGCACTACATGACTAGTTGTGAGTCTGATACCAAGCCAGCTAAATTAGCGGCATAACAGAACAAACTATATCGATTTTTCAAATGAGAAAGCCGAGCTGACTACGAGAGACAGGATTAGCGAGTGTAACAGACTACACATTGAATAAGTTTACTTGGTAAAGTTCAATAAACAGTAGTGTGTTTCTTAGTCATCATTTAAACACGCTCAGTTAGTCGGACACTTGTTTTAAATAAGCCATTAGTTGCCCTCCTTTGGCTGCTCTTCCGGATCTTTTTCTTCTGCAATTTGGCCAGTTTGTAAGAGGGTTTACTGCGGTTGCTCGATTATTGAAACTCTGTACCACTGCATCTGTTGGGGCTGCGAATACTGGGGAATGTGAATGAATTCCACTCCCCGTGAACTCCTGGGAATGTGAATGAATTCCACTCCCCGTGAACTCCTGGGAATGTGAATGAATTCCACTCCCCGTGAACTCCTGGGAATGTGAATGAATTCCACTTCCTGTGAACTCCGGGGAATGTGAATGAATTCCACTCCCCGTGAACTCCTGGGAATGTGAATGAATTCCACTCCCCGTGAACTCCTGGGAATGTGAATGAATTCCACTCCCCGTGAACTCCTGGGAATGTGAATGAATTCCACTTCCTGTGAACTCCGGGGAATGTGAATGAATTCCACTCCCCGTGAACTCCGGGGAATGTGAATGAATTCCACTCCCCGTGAACTCCTGGGAATGTGAATGAATTCCACTCCCCGTGAACTCCTGGGAATGTGAATGAATTCCACTCCCCGTGAACTCCTGGGAATGTGAATGAATTCCACTCCCCGTGAACTCCGGGGAATGTGAATGAATTCCACTCCCTGTGAACTCCGGGGAATGTGAATGAATTCCACTCCCCGTGAACTCCTGGGAATGTGAATGAATTCCACTCCCCGTGAACTCCTGGGAATGTGAATGAATTCCACTCCCCGTGAACTCCGGGGAATGTGAATGAATTCCACTCCCTGTGAACTCCTGGGAATGTGAATGAATTCCACTTCCCGTGAACTCCTGGGAATGTGAATGAATTCCACTTCCCCGTGAACTCCGGGGAATGTGAATGAATTCCACTCCCCGTGAACTCCTGGGAATGTGAATGAATTCCACTCCCTGTGAACTCCGGGGAATGTAAATGAATTCCACTCGCCGTGAACTCCAGGGAACGTGAATGAATTCCACTCCCTGTGAACTCCGGGGAATGTGAATGAATTCCACTCCCCGTGAACTCCGGGGAATGTGAATGAATTCCACTCCCCGTGAACTCCTGGGAATGTGAATGAATTCCACTCCCCGTGAACTCCTGGAATGTGAATGAATTCCACTCCCCGTGAACTCCTGGAATGTGAATGAATTCCACTCCCCGTGAACTCCTGGGAATGTGAATGAATTCCACTCCCCGTGAACTCCACTCCCCCGTGAACTCCAGGGAACGTGAATGAATTCCACTCCCCGTGAACTCCTGGGAACTTGAATGAATTCCACTCCCCGTGAACTCCTGGGAACGTGAATGAATTCCACTCCCCGTGAACTCCTGGGAATGTGAATGAATTCCACTCCCCGTGAACTCCTGGGAACGTGAATGAATTCCACTCCCCGTGAACTCCTGGGAATGTGAATGAATTCCACTCCCCGTGAACTTCTGGGAATGTGAATGAATTCCACTCGCCGTGAACTCCTGGGAATGTGAATAAATTCCACTCCCCGTGAACTCCGAGGAAACTCACCCTCGCCAGCGGCCTGCATGTCGGAGGTCCACAGTGTGAGGTTGTCCCGCAGCAGTTGCATAATCAGTGTGCTGTCCTTGTACGACTCCTCGGACAGCGTGTCCAGCTCGGCGATGGCCTCATCAAAAGCGGTCTTGGCGAGTTTGCAGGCTCTATCAGCCGAGTTGAGAATCTCATAGTAGAACACGGAGAAGTTGAGAGCGAGGCCCAGCCTGATTGGGTGAGTTGGCTTCAGCTGCGTGTTGGCAATGTCCGTGGCGGCCTTGTAGGCAGTCAGACTGTTCTCGGCCGCCTCCTTGCGCTCGGCTCCCGTGGCGAACTCGGCCAGGTAGCGCAGGTAATCGCCCTTCATCTTGTAGTAGAATACCCGGGACTCGGCCACTGTGGCGTTGGGAATGAGGTGCGTCTCCAGCACGTCCAGGATGTCGTCGCAGATTTTTTTGAGCTCCTTCTCAACCTGCGAGCGGAAGCTGCGGATTAATTCCAGCTTCTCGCTGCCGGATTTGCTCTCCTCCTTCTGCTCGATGCTGCTCATGATACGCCAGGAGGCCCGTCTGGCTCCGATGACGTTCTTGTACGCCACGGACAGCAGGTTGCGCTCCTCGACAGTCAGCTCCACGTCCATCATGGCCACCGCCTTCATGGAGTCGACCATCTCTGACAGCGGGGTGAGCGGAGCCGGGGGTTAGCAGCTGAACAACAAACAATAGCGATCCATTCTGGATTAGTCAAACTTGTGTAATTGTGGTGAATTCCTGTGGATGTTTATTTCCTTTGTTTCTCTTTTCACTGCTGCCCCATGTTTGGCTTGCCTCGCTTGCCTCTTCCCTTCAGAATAGCGCGATTGGCTGGGCTTTACCTGTCTGCCTAAGCTACTGCCTACCTGACTTTTGTTTCTCCCCTTGACACCACTCTTCCATTGCCTACTTGACTAGCATTGGGTTGCATTAGATACTACTGAGTGTCTATATCTCTATCTCCCCTTGACACCACTCTTCCATTGCCTACTTGACTAGCATTGGGTTGCATTAGATACTACTGAGTGTCTATATCTCTATCTCCCCTTGACACCACTCTTCCATTGCCTACTTGCCTAGCATTGGGTTGCATTAGATACTACTGAGTGTCTATATCTCTATCTCCCCTTGACACCACTCTTCCATTGCCTACTTGACTAGCATTGGGTTGCATTAGATACTACTGAGTGTCTATATCTCTATCTCCCCTTGACACCACTCTTCCATTGCCTACTTGACTAGCATTGGGTTGCATTAGATACTACTGAGTGTCTATATCTCTATCTCCCCTTGACACCACTCTTCCGTTGCCTACTTGACTAGCATTGGGTTGCATTAGATACTACTGAGTGTCTATATCTCTATCTCCCCTTGACACCACTCTTCCGTTGCCTACTTGACTAGCATTGGGTTGCATTAGATACTACTGAGTGTCTATATCTCTAAAATAAAAAAACTGGTTTTTACATCTGCAAAAAGGCATACTAAAAGCAAAATTTTATGCTTGTTAGAATATAGTTAAATAAACCATAATGACTATAATGATCATGAATATTAAGTTTTCAATAATGGCTAAAGTTAGCTTAATCAAGAAGTTATAATTCTTCACAAATAATTAACTGAAATTTTCCAATATCTAATGACTAAGTACTAATAAAAATATAAAACGTGTAAAACAAGAAAAACTGTAAAATTATTTTATCTTTTTGATTATTATAGCCACAAAAAATATGTATTTAACTATAAAACATATCTTAAGAAGTATTACAAACCATTTACTTATTATAAATATCAACAATAATCCACACTGTTACCAATAATTAGATATTATATTATAATCAGCTAATCTGTCCAGTAAAGATAGCAATTCTTTTATAATATAGATCATGATATACACAAAATTAAGATAGAAACTTGGACAATTTAGGCATAATACCTGCTAAGACCTCAAGATTATATGACTATAAGAGTTAAATTAGGATCCCTATCTAATTTATAAACAGGTTTTGGATAAGATCAATTTTTTGGTTTCAATAGGATTAGGATCTTAATTTAAAGATAAAGGAAACCTTAGATGTCAAAATAACTAGGGGCCAAATCTTTAAGATATTGGAATATAGTTTCAAGGATAAAATGGTTTTTAAAATATTTTTTTAGACACTAATAATAATAATATTTGATTACACTTGCCCTAATGGGCAGATGTGCAACCATACATGCGCAACAGTCGGCCGAGTCGGCCGATCCGGCCGACCGATTTGGCGGCCAATCAAGGAAGTCGCAAAAATGCCCACCCAAAAAATAACCTGAAGAGTAGTACTAAGTAGCTGACGAGGCATTTTAGCTTAATAAAACAGTCATAGTTACTCCTGCCGTTTACCCAAAGTTGCGTTAATTTTGCTTTCGGGTTTTTTTATATGTAAGTCGCATTTTTGGCCAAAAACTACGTCGCATTTTTGTTAAAACTAAGTCGCACGGCTGACCGAATTTTGGAGGTTGCACATGTATGTGTGCAACCAACAACTTAGCCGTAGCTATTCTGTGGCATATCTATAGGTTGTATAAATTTTTTAGTCCATGGACTAAGGGGGATTACTATACACACCTACAATTACTCTAACTAATGCTAGTACCCATTCTATAGCTAGGTTGAACTGAAGCAATATAGACTTAAGTGTCTTGTTCAAGGATACAAATTGTTCTAAATGGTCAAGAACCAAACCCTGACCTTCCAATTGTGAACCACTAGATTAAAACCTTTTTTAAATAGTACTCTAAATATAACTTTTGCTAACATTTTCAAAGACCTTTTAACACTTTAGGACACTTCAAATATTGGTAAAATTAAAAAATAATTACTCTTTCTAAAAATACTATATAACTTTACTAACATAGCTTAACTAATGCTTTTAGTTCATAAAGTGCTTGGAGAACACCAAATATGTTTTGTTGAAAAGGATGTGTTACTAATAATGTAGGCAAAATAGTATTGTTTAAAGACTAACCCACTTTCATGCCTATCTGCTTGGCTAGCAAGATTAGTCTGATTTGATAGCCTTTGCTATTGCATCATTGTTGTGTCAAAGGCTATAGCCCAAAATAAAATGTATTGTTGCAATTTTAGCAAATTGTGAAATGTGGGAAAGATTTACTAAAGCTAGGATTCTCAAAGCTTAGCAGATTTTGTGAATAATGTGTAATAATGAATAATGTGTATAGGAATAAATGTAATTAAGCAAACTGTATAGGCAGTCTTCCTTCAACATGCAAGTTATTCTTATAAGACTATAAGCACAAGACTATTTTGTGCTTAGTATAGTGTAGTTAAAATTTAGCCTATTGAGCTTAGCACTTAGTCCAATAAGTACAAGAAAGAGGTGCAAAAGTTTTACATCATTGACTGCTTTGTGTTGAACTACCAACCAATCCAATTGGAGTTAAATTTCTCATTGGCTGACAATGAATGAAATGTTGCTGTCTGTGGGGTGCATTCAAATGGAAGACATACATGCATGAGTATATATAACAGTTTAGGTGAAAAAAAATTATTACATTTTTCTGCAAGAATCTTCTAGAAAGGTATAAGAATTCTAACTTGAATGGCTACTATAAAGAAAGCTAGATCTGCTCTATGGCAGTGCTTCACAGTGTTTAAGGATAAGTTTAAAGCAAAGTGTAATAGTTGTAGTGAGGTACTATCAAGAGGCACAAACCCGAAAAAGTTAACAAACACAGCAATAAGCAAACATCTTAAAGCCAAGCACCCAGAATTGGCTAAGTGTTTAAGATGGTGCAGCTGCTGCTTGTGCCCAAAAGCGAGCTGCTAAAGAGGCAGCTTCCTTTTTCCCTGCCAACAAGAGGCAGCGCATGGCAGCAGTATTTTTGCAGCAAACTATCGAAGGCATGATGGAGTGCACAACAATTTGGGACATCAAAAGCAACAGTGCCATCCAAGTCTTCAACAAGATAGGTAAGAATCAAAGCTTCCTGTTTCTGCTTTTATTGATTCTTTTAATTCCTCTCATCTGAATGACCTCATTTAGATATAGCTTATTTAGATAACTTACAAGGCTTCATCACATACAATAATATTTTCTTCCTACCAGGCAAAGCCATTGCCACCAATCATCTGCCATTCAGTGCTATTGAGTGACCTGGCCTACGCTTGATCCTAGCTTATGCATATCCTCGCCTACTACTGCCGCAAGTATATGGTAGAAGTTGTCATGCTGTAAGTTTGGCAAGAAGTTCAATCACTTCTTGAGCAGGTGGTTACAGTTGGAGCAACAAGCGACAAGTGGACAAGTAAGAATGCCAATTTGCGCTACTTTCACTGACTGTCCACTGGCTGACTGCAGACTTCAGGCAGAAGATGGTGACGATCTGTGTAGCACCAATCACTGGAAAGGTGCAAAGGATGGTGCCTAGTGGTTTGTCTCTTGGCTGGTGATTATCTGAAGGAAGATTGCTAGCCACTTTTGCCACTCCAAAGATTCTAATAAAAATCAATTTAAATATAAGCAAATTTGTCAAATGCTTGTTTTAATATCTGCTGTTGTGATATTTGGTATTCGGTATTTGGTATTCATTATTTGGCAAGTTCGTATCCAAATATTCAGTATTCAGATTTGGTAAAATCTGATATTTATTCCATCTCTAGTTTTTAGTAAATATAAACTTCACTCAAAAAATTAATAAATATATCATTGCCTTTATTTTGTTAGCAAGTTAGCTTTGTTGTCTATAGCTAGTAAACAACTTTTAAAATGCTAATTATATTTTTACAAGACTAGAGTTCCCCTATAGCTATGTATATAGATATGGGAAATTACAGATACATTGATTTTGACCTCCAAGTTATAGATATGGATATGGTTACAAGAATAGAAACTTCCTAGATTTTTCTCATATCTTATATAGAACCTAGTTTTTGTTTAATTAGCTAGATCATACATATTGTTATAATACTTGTAGTTTGAAAATATCTAGAATCAATACCATGATACAAATATGCTCATATGTTCAATATTATAGTAATAATAGTTTAAAATATCACTTGTCAATAGACACATTGTATTGTACATTTACATTAAAATGTCAAATATACAAATGTATATACAAATAACAACTGAGTATATAAGATCATTATATTATTATGCATGGACATATACTTGTATATATAAATGTATATACTGTACATTGCAGCTACATGTAGGTAGGTAGGTACTTATATAACTTAAATGCATAATAGAAAAATATGTTTGAAGACACTGCATTAGATTGAGACATGCATACCCTTGGGAAATCTTAATTCCCTAGTCATCATGGATATTTTTATATGTGAACCTATATTGAAACTCTTTATTGAATATTGATTTTTAAATAATTATATACATATATATATGCATATTTACCAAATTGTTTACTTTTTATATTTGTTTACTTTTGTCAGGTGTTAGTGTGCAAGCTGCTCTTGCACTTGCAAGTGCACAAGCACTAATCATCTAATGTTCATACTATCTATCAAAGTTTACATTCAGTCTATGGTCTTTATTTTGAGAACAATGGCCTACCAAATATATACTCTTGAAGGGGCTGTAGCCCAGCAGTCTAGTGCAGGCTTTGGTGTGCCAGCAACCCAGGCTCAATTCCAAGTGCAGTCATATTAATTTGGGGCTGAATTGGAATCTCGGCTTGGCTCTGCTCATGCAATTAACCGCCTTGAGAGCCAACCCCCAAGGTGCAGTGAATTAAACATGCCTAATGATAAAATAAAGTTAGGGCCATTGCACACTCCTGTGTGAGTGTGTGCTTGCGTAAGTACCCACACACTTGTATGCCTACTCAGAGGAGTCAGCAGAATGGGCTATGTCCTATAAAGTTTGCCAGGGTACATATAACCCCCTGCCTCTAATAAAAAAATATTCTTTTATGCAAATGATGGACCATAGCTGCCAAGCGCTTAGTCAGAAGCACTATCATTCTATATCTCATAGTCTCATTGGCTATAACTCAACAACTTTATATAATTGTTTACTTTTTATAAGCTATTAATACTTGAATGCTCTAAAAGATAATCTCTTATCCTGGTATAAAAAGAAACTAAAAATCTCTAACAAGCTTGCATAATACAATACTACCCTATAGGAAAAAGTTGTAAAACTGCAGACGGCATCCAGTGCACTTTTGGAATTTTTCTAAAGCACAGTGTGCACACAGGCGTGCTGCCCTTTCTTGCTGGCTGCTGCTCTAGCAAATAAATATATATGGAAGAGGGTCTAATACCTTTGTGGAAGGGGCCTATACACTTGTAATTTTTGTATAATGCTTAGAGATGTTCCAAAATTTCAATCTTGATTTTCCAAAATTTGGAATTTTTAAGAATGAATTTTGATTTCAAAAAAATTCAGAAGTCAAAATTTTGGAAGTGTGTAAAGAGTGGCTAAAATAAACTAATTTGTGCTACATATATATTTTTTTGTTTTGCATAAGCAGTAAATCAAGAGTAAAAAGGAGAGTTTTGGTCATACCAAATTTTGTTTTTTTGAATTTTGATTTTGGAAAATTTCAATTTCAATGTCAGACAGTTAGCAAATTTAGATTTTGACAGTAAATGATTTCTAATAATCCTAAAGCACACATCTGCAAGTTTTCAACATTTATTCTAATAGGGCAATAGTAGATGCAGTAACTTATCTGCCATAGTCTGGATCATTGCAGATATATGCCAAAAAGAATAACATTTTTTTAATTTTATACCAATGTAAAATAAAAAAATTATGCCAAGCCTAAAGTTGTTTATTTATATGCCAATTTTTTAAAGAATATATAGTTTTCTTTATATTCTTTATAATTTTGAATTAAATTAAAAAATGGCTGTTCTTTGCTAAAAACTAAAATTCTTTGTTTTAATATTATTTTTCTCCTAAATAGCATTAATATTTTTTAAGTTTCTAATTATTTTTAAGAGCTTTTGTAGGTTAATATTTAACTATAAGATTATATTAGCCTTGAACCATAGCCTGGATCAAGGCAAGTGTATGCCAGAATAAAAAATTCATATTTTTTTCAATTTTATACTGATGTAAAATTAAAAAAAATTTACACCAAGCTCAAAATTGTTTATATGCCTGTTTTTTAAATAATATTTTTTAGGACTTAAAAAGTTTTACTAACCTTTACAATGGCCGTTTTTTTGCTAAAAACTGATATTCTTTGTTTTAATTTTGTTTTTCTTGTAATTATATTATTGTTTTCTATTTTAGTTTCTAATTATTTTTAAAGAGCTTTTGACATTGATTGATATTTAACTATATTATTATTTTAGCCTTGAACTTGGCTAATTTTTGTACGCCGACTCTAGGTTGCAGATGGTATGCATGTACGTGGGAACTTTTCCGGCGTACAAAACAGCCACTCTAAGTCTTTGGCATACATAATTGGCGTACACAACCCCAGGCAAACTTTGTTGGTGTACACTATTGGCATACACAAGTAACACAGCCACGCATGAAAATTGTGATATAAATGAACATTTTTACATAAAGTAATGGAAAATTTATATTGTCAATAGGTATAATTTAAGTTTGTTTAAATTGAAAATATTTGTAACATTTTAAAAACACTTTTCATACAAAAGCCTTTCTTAGAAAACACAACTTGTGAAAACCATATAACCTTTTTTAAGGAATTTTTGGCGTACATTTTAGCACAACATTTTGTTGTTGGTGTACATTGGCATACAAAGTCCTTGATGCCTGAATTTGGTCTAGCATACACAGATACATGATCCACATACTGGTGCCGACTGTGTGTACACTTTATTTTGAACCTAAAAATTCTATAGGCCAAGTGTATACCAAGATTGTTAGCAAGAGCAAAAATATGCCAGAATTTTCTGGCATAAAGGCCACCTTCCAGACTGGTTTATCTGCAAATAAATAAAAATGGTTGCAGGCATTATTATGAATATCTTTTAATGGATATTTTATAGATATCATAGGCCCGGAAGGCCCCCCTAGTCTGGATCATGCTGGGTGCACACCCAAATAAAAATTGAATAATTACATATACATGCCAAAAAATTAGTGCACACCCATTCTTAAAAATAAGCCAATATTGCGACAATAAATGATTTCTTTAAATTGCATAATAGACCTAAATAATTAGGCTTAAAGGCATTGGCTATAGCAAAAATTACAAAATATGTTTTTCTGAAATCTTCTAAGCATTTTAGGTCTTGAGCTGACTTTAAAAAATACTTTTGTTTAGGTTTTGGCTATTCTGGCAATAATATATTTTATTTTTATCAATACGACAATAGAATAGATAAAAGATAAAAAAGCTAAAAAAGCATGCTAGTATTTTTAGGGCCTATGCATGACAAATAAAAACAGCAATTTAGATTAAAATATACTATAAAATGGATACAAAAACGAATACTTTCAAATGCTTCCTTACCATCATATCGTTCTGCTTGCTCAGCAAGCTTAGCAAAATATACTTTATCTTCGCGGTCGTCAAGGGCCATTTTTTACCTTAAAATTACTTTCTCCGACTATTATATACCTTTAAATAAATAAATTTATTGTTGAAGGCCGTTCTGTCTGTACCTTTACGCTATAAGTAATGTAACAGTGTCTTGGATACAATACGGCTAGGTAGGAATTCGGTACAGAAAATTAAGGACGTTAGACGTTAGACCTATGATGACTTGTGATCGTTTCTTAGATTTGGGTCTCTCAAAACAAGCACAGCACCGCGCCCCGCAGCGCTACACATTAAAACAAATTGAACTATAACTGAAGACATTTTAAAATGCGTTTTCTGTTAAGCATAAAGTTTTTATTGAACTTAGTTTTTTATTTGAAATATAAAATTTAGTGAATAATAATTGATATTATTAATAATATTAAATAAAAAATGATAATATAATTTAATAATGAAAACGAGATGAAAAATAAGAATAATATTTAAAATAATAATTAAAGTTATTTAATCTTTTACTCTTACAACAATTAATAGTTTTCTTTGAAATCAAATGCTGCATTGACAAAAAGTAGTAGTAAGTAAGTTTGGCTCAGGCAAGAAGCCTGTTTGGCCAATATATTTCAGTGTTTATTTATATATTTAAGGATAATTCAAGAATAGAAGGCAATATGAGTTATTTAAGTACGATTACGAGTTTTGCAATATAGTATTCGAAAGAGCGCGTAAATGTTATTAACGAAACTTTGAACGAGCTTTAACGACTAACGAAGTAATAAAAGTAAGGAATTAAAAAAGACAAGTATTGTGTGAAATTTATGTAAATATTTGGCGATTATTGTAAAAAGTATGTTATATGAAAGCCTGAAAAAAAGAAAAAAAGACGAGCAACTTTTAACGTCTAACGACTTAATGGTAATTAAATAGAAAAAAACAAGAGGTGATGAACGGACAGAAGATCTTGCAAAAAGAATGAGTGGAAGGAATGAGTCATTTATTGAATGATGCATATCTGGCGGTATTGGTAATATTAATATTTTTCTGCGAAAAATGCGCCAAGGGACCGTACCAAGGACATGAATCGCGATGGTGGGAATAAGAAGCGGACTCAGTACTAATCTGCTATACATGCATACGAACATGTTATACATTTCAAGTAAATAATTTTAACTGTACATGACATCGTAGATTTTAGCTACTCCGGAGAGCTCTTTTCTGACTCTTTTTTCATTTGTAGCATACCCTATTTTATGTATCTGGGTGGCGTCTAGGAGGTATTGAGAAAAGAATTATCTCCTAATCTCTAGTGTTTGTGGGCACTCAGCTAGGTAGTGAAGGATCCATTTCTTGCTCCACAGAGTCCACAAGCTTCCTTGGGTATGCTACACACAATGCCTTGGGTGTGAGCTCACATTTCAGTTTTAGAAGGGTCGTTAGGTATTTTTTGTTTCTAAATAGACATGGAAAGTATAGTTTAAGAGGACAGGTCTGCAGATTTTTTGTATAGGTAAGTATTTTTGTAGTATTAATATGGTGCTGGTTGTCTAGCTTTCGGCTTAGTTCTCTTTCTCTATACATGTGCAGGTGCTTTTTCACTAGAGATTTCTCATTTTTAAAGCTTAATTGGCCGGGGTTTTTATCTTTGTATAGTGTCTCGAGGTCTATACTTTCAGTTTCTTTTGAACATTCGTTACCCATGGGTTATTTTGACTGGTATTTGAGTGAAAAATTTAAAGTGTTGTTGGACAGAGTTTTTTGTGTCTGATTTTTAGCCAGTAGGTAAGGTAGGTTTTTGCGATCTGTTGAGAGATTGGTATGAGCTCGAGTTCGGATGATATTACACTGTTGCTCGCACTTTTTGGTAGGTTGAGAAGGTATTTGTAGAACTTTAATTGGATGCTATCGATAGCATTTGTGTCAGAAAGGGTAGCCAGAGGTCCCAATTTAAAGTTCACAATCATAAGTGATAACAGGAGAAACGAGGGTGTCAAATAAGTGTCAATTAAGTTTTCTTTGCAATCCAATACTGCATTGACAAAAAATGTTATAATGTGTAGCGGTTCGGAACGGTGCGGTGCGTGTTTTAGGGAGACCCCTTCAGATTTTTATATTCGTGTTAATGTTAAAAATTCTAACAAAGGCTTTGTAATAAAGCTCTACTTTACCGGTTTTATTAACAAACAAACTAAAAACACGTTATTAATTCAAAGAAAACATAATTGTAAATTGTCGAGTCAACCGAGCAATGGTGCAAAAAGGCTAGTACTTCTTCAATTTGCTTGTGCACCCAATTTGCATAAAGAATTACGCATTCTGATGCATTTTGGTCACAAGAACAACTCCAACGTGAGCTGAATTAGCCCTTGATGGGCCCTAAAACTAAAGACCTCGCACGCACCAGAAGGAGATCATAAAGTCGGCACGAACAAACCTTTACATGTACACATGGATACAAGTGTTTTATATATTCCAGGAATGCATGATGTGTATGTCTATTAGTTTTGGCCACGCGATGCATACAATACTTGTACAACACGGCATTAAGAGCCAAGATCTTTCTCTAAAATGAAGAAATACGATTTCTGCGTATGCACTATTTTTGGCATTCTCACACAGTGTGTACACTGATTAACATTCCAACACAAAACTTATTATATGAAACATCTGCTTGAAGCAGAACAAAAACGTGCACCGGCTTTAGCTGAAGGATTCAATGGGGAGGTGTCGCCGCCTATTTGGCTAGCCCCTGGCGACCACGGACAGCCAATACTGCAGCAGCGTTGCGTAGTGAGATCTGTAGAGCTGAGGTGTCCACACCTTCGGGGAGTAGTGAATGGTCGTTCGCCTAGTAGCAGCTATGTACATGACTGTTACAGACGAGCTGGCAGAGATTATCGGGCCTGCATGAAATCGTCGGAGAGATTCTCTTTTGGGTTGAAGTAAGTGAGCCTGTCCCGAGCATTCACAGATGAATTTCTCTGCATCATCTGCAGATTGCCGAAATTGAGTGCAAAATCTGCACGCGTCAATAAAGTTTACCCATAGACGAGCAGACAAGTTTGAGACAAAATTAAATTGAATGCAGATTGCCGACATAGAATGTGGTTCGCTGAAATGGAATGATATATTTCCGCACGCTGACGAGTGCGTCATGGCACATTCGTGCATTTGATCAGTGTTGTTTGATCCTGCATTGACAAAGTCATTCTTGCACGGATGCTACGCAGAGGCGGCACAGCTCACAGCAAAACGGCAGAATGAAATTGGAGAGTGAGCTTAATTAATAGTTTCATAGCTTTAGAGCTGAGCCATGGCTGCAATTATTAACTCCACCATAGCACCTCCGAGCACGCTTAAATTGAATGAAGATTTGGTTGGCTAAATTTTGATTGCCGATTTTGAATGCCAGCTTGCTGAAATTGAATGCGACTTTGGTTGAAATTGAATGCAAAAACGTCTACAACTTTTGTTTTTTATTCCTTCTAATTCAGTTTTTGGAATTAAGAACCACAACATCCTTGCGTGTTATACCAATGTGTATCTGCCGTTGAACATGCATCGCGACTGCTGATTGAGTAGTGCATTGACAGTGTTTTCCTAGTGTACATGTACATGTAAAAGTCATGGGGCCGAATGAAAAAAAATGAGAAAGTCTCATCAGAAATTCTCGCAAGCCAAGAAAATCTTCAAAAGACATGAATTAAGTTTTCTTGGCTAGCAAGACTTTCTCGCAAGATTTTATGAAGCAAAGTGTTGTCTATGGGCCAAACTGGGCCGGGTTGGATGGAATCTCGAGAGAAAAATAAGACTGGGTACAGAACCAGGGGCTTCCACTTTCGAGAATTTTTTTGGCTGGCTTATTTTTTGCCTTGCTTGTAGCATTCTGCGAAAACACATTTGTTTAGCGAAGGGAAAATTGAAACAGATGCACAAATGGAAGGGCAAGACGCACAAGTGCACGAAGAGGATGCAGACTGCATCATAGACGTCCTGACAAAACACGCGATTTTGTTGACTAAGAGCAGCCCGCCGGTGCAGTAAAACGCCAGAAGGCATTTTTGCCAGCTTAGACAACTTTTGCCAGCTTAGACAACTTAGCCAGCTTAGGCGATGGAGAGCATCCTGGCCGATCTAAAAGGAATACCTATTTATCAGGATGATGTTCTTGTTTTTGCTGAGAATGCCGACTCGCTTAGTAAGCGTCGACTGACCTCGATTAAGACAAGGCTGGCAGAGAAGAAATTCCGTGTCAATGAGAAAAAATGCATTCACTTATGCAATGAGATCAATTTCCTCGGCTTTAAAATTTTGGCGGCTGTGATCTGACTCAATGACGAGCTGATGGAAAAGATATTGCGAATTGCGAATTGCAATTGCACAGCGAATTGCTATTGAACTCGCTGCCGACTCCTTAACTCAGTGGGTGATGAAGAGGATCCGTACTGGAAACTGGAATGACTGCTCAGAAGCTGACACGCCGTTCAAGAAGGTAGTGAATGTCTGACGATTAAGAATGGTCTGTTGTACATGAGAAGGCGTATCTTCATTCCGCCTCGGTTGCGCCTCAAAGCATTCAAAGCGGTTTACGATACTCATTCAGGAGTTTCGGCTGAATGAGTATCCTGCTGGCGGCCTGGAATGCACACGACACGGAGGAGTTCGTGCGCCAGTGCTATGCATGCGCTAAATTGAGGCCCTGTCTGATGAAGTCACGCGAAATTTAGCCCCCGATATCGACCCCATTCTAGAGAATCCACATGAATTTGGCCTTCGTGCCTGAAGTTGGGAACATTCTGATGGCTGTCCATGCCTTTTCCGGATGGATCGGGGCCTTTCTATCAAAGGATAGCTCTGCCGACAGCGTCCTGAATTGCCTTCGGACTGCTTTTTGCCGGTTTGGTGTTCCAGAGGTAGTTGTTTGGAAGTCCGATAACGAGGCTGAATTTATTGTACAACTGAAGTTTTGTTGGACTGGCTACAAGCTAACGGAGTGCGCAAGTTAGAATCACCGCTCTACTCACCAAAATCCAACGGCGCCGCAGAACGCGCTGTAAAGACAGTTAAGAGGGTCTTTGAAACCTGGACTCAGCGACTGACTCACTGTGACTTTACATGTATTTCCTACTTGCAGAAAGTGCTTCTGCACCACCACAACTCCTCTGTCTGGCGCGGTAAGAGGCCGGCTGAGTTGCTCTTTGGATGGTCCCATCGACTTCCAGTAGTTTCTGCGTTTCAACAGGGCGCCAAAGTGGTCTAAAAGCCCAATTCTGGTGCTCCCTCCTCCCAAGCCGAGTTCCTGATGTCGCGAGGACATAATACTTCCTGGTTGTTAGCTGAGGACAAGTTGCGACTGGCGAGCAACAACCAAATCGCCCCGCTACCTGGGACTGAGAAGGAGGAGGAAGCGGCTTCGGAGGTTCTGGACCAGGAGGAGCAGCCTATGCATGAACAACAGGAAGCTGGACTTGCAGCGCACAGAAGCACACGTGATCAGCGTGCACCTGATCGTTTTGTGCCATGATCTGTTACTGTTCTAACTCAATTGTATTAGAGTTCTATCTGACAATGCACTATGGTGATGGTGATGGTACATCAATGAGTTTACAACACAGAGAAGGGCACCGGTTCTGGGATGGGCACGCCTGGGATTGCAAGAATTGTTGATCACAGGTAAATATACGCAAGGGGAGTTTCTTTGAACGTAGCCATCTGGAACTCCAGCAGCTCATTACCCTGATCTATTACTTGGCCAGAGATGAAAGCAAGACAGTGGTGGTGCACGAGTGCAAGGTGGCCGACCACACTGTTGTCGATTGGCTTAACTTTGTCCGAGACATCTGCAGCCAGTTTTTCTTCGACCACCCTGTGCAACTGGGCGGACCTGGTTCAACCCTTGAAATCGACGAGAGCAAATTCTTCCATAGGGAGGGTCTTTGGGTCCTTGGAATGGTGGAGAGGGAGACCAATAAGTGCGTGATGGTCAAGGTGCCTGACAGGACTGCCAACTTACAACCAGCTTGCCAACCATCAGTTTGTCAACCATCACCTACATTTTGTGGACCTAAATGACCCGACCCTGCATACGAACACCATCGAGGGCACATGGGCTCATTGCAAGGCCAAGTTCCGGCGGCTTAAGTGGATTTGAGTGAGCTCTTCGAGTCCTATATTCAGGAGTTCATGTGGTGGCGTGCGCATGGAGATTCGGAAGCAGCATTTGCCAACATCCTGTGCTGGATCCGTCATTGTTACTAGTAACGATTGATCCGTAACTATACATATACTAAACTACGAACTCCTTTTCCGGTTTACAGTTACGTTTATATTGTTATAAACAAACCAACAAACGTTTTACATGTTAAAACAGTTCCTTGCACTCCCAGGAGTAAGAAAATGAAATAATTATTATTAGTTTAGCTAAAATCAAAAGAAAAATAACTTCGCGAACGAAACTGCACTGATGCCGCTGTTGCAATCATTTCTTTTTTTGGATAAAAAGTCAATTGACTGTACTTCGCACCATGACAGATAACTGCTAGTCAAACAACATCGTCAGCACCAAAGTCTTTAATTCCTACATCCCCTCTCACCAGCAGCTGGGCGGCGAGTGGATTTTTAAAAGTCCAATGGTTTTTAATAATATTGTCGTTTTAATGCCTTAGGTTCGTCAGTAAATTATCGATTTCTTTTTTCTGTCAACCTGATTAAGCTGAAACTCTAGCACTGAATTCATTACATATTGGTCCATGTTTGTGTAATTTTTTATAAAAATCGAAATTGAACAGATGCAGAGATATTAGGGGTGTCTAAGAACTTTTTGGACGCACTAAGGTAGTACTGTTGTTTTGATAGCACTGTCGTTTTAATAGTACTGTCGTTTTAATAGTACTGTCGTTTTAATATTACTGTCGTTTTAATAGTACTGTCGTTTTAATAGTACTGTCGTTTTAATAGTACTGTCGTTTTAATAGTACTGTCGTTTTAATAGTACTGTCGTTTCAATAGTATTGTCGTTTTAGTAGTATCGTTTTAATAGACCTGTCCTTTTAATAGTATTGTCGTTTTAATACTGTAGTTGTAATAGTACAGTCGTTGTATCTAGATACTGTCGTTTTTATAATACTATCGTTTTAATAATATTGTCGTTTTAATAGTATTTTCTGGGAACAGAATTGAGTGATCACCTACTTTCGCGGGCTCCTCTTCTCATAGAGCGGGATTCTCTTCTTGAAATCTGAAGTCGGCCGTCTGAAGAGCAACTTAAGTTTAACAAACAGCTCGACGTTAACTTTATTCCTCAAGATCAGAAATCAAAATCAGTGATTTGCCCTAATAATGAAATCTATTATATAACACTAACAAGGTCCTCCAGAAAGGGTGTATTCTTCTAGAAATAACGGAATCGGAGTATTGTGCCCCTATCTGTTACTCTAGGGTAACGTATAATCAACTGACAATCAGAATCAATAATCGTATAAGAGTATCTGAATCGGTCCAGAGGGTCTTATCCAATCCCTTACGAATATTGAGGCCTTTAGTTCAATAACTCAACAGAAATCAACTGATCAATAACGGCCACCAATGACTCAGCTCTCAATAATCAACTATAGCCAAGAAAGCGTCAAAGGCTTACCGATCGGTATGCGTTTCTTTCGAAGATGTTTTCGATGGCAGTTCTTGAGAAGGCTCGAAGTCTCTTGAGGCTTCTCCGAGTCTGAGATTTTTGGGCTCTCTAAGCGCTTGTATTTATAGGCAATATCCACGTAAACAAGATAATTTTGATGGGGTGAAAGGTTAATTAAAGTTAATTTGTTCTTAAGAATTCGACCCCTTGACAGTTGAATAGATTTTTTCGGGACACCGTTTACCTTCTTTGGGGTCGTGGTTCGTTGTTTACGATATTCGGGGAAACTTTGGTTCATCTTGCATAGTAGATAGTAATATTATTCAAGGTATAATTCTGCTACAAATGTTTTTGTTACAGTAGTTGTAGTTTTCATTTATGAATAAATGTATCACTACACTATAAAGAAGGCGATAAAAGCAAATGACTTCAGCCAGGCCTCCATCGAACGGTATCTCCTATTTTATCGATCATCTTTCGGCAAGATAGGATCGTCCACAGCTGCGTCGGAAGCTGCGAGTCCCGTTGCAAACGTCAGCAGAGTGGATTCCCAATAAGGCTGTAGTCTACAAGGCGGGACAGCACAATTGCGAGGGCAACCTAATGGTTCCTCTTGGACAAAATACTGCGATCATTCAACTCTCAAATTGTCGGCTGAAAAAGGCACATCTTGACTGATTGTACCGGTTTCATCCCAACGACGACGGACGCTACGGACGGGGAGCCAAGAAAGGAAGCAACATCATGTTGCAATGAATTCGAAGCTACTGGGACCAATCTCGAATGCCGTATAAGTTGTCTATGGCCCCCCGACCTTCACCCGCCTGAGGAGCCCGAGGTCGAGGACATCACCTGCTCAAGGCCTGAGCTACCAAGGCGAAGCGAACGTCTGCAAGCGAACCGAAAGTAAGGATTGACTTGGCCTAGTGATTAACTGACTGTAACGGTTGTTAACCTCATGGAGAAAGGGAGGTGCTGTGGGCAGATGAGTTCAAGCAGAAGCTCATTTATATGCTTTAGTATATTAGTTGTACGAGCTAGCAGTTATTATATTCGTTGTCGTTGTACTTTTCCCTTCTGTCAGATTTATGCATTAAACTGACAATTGATAATATCATTCCCTTTTTTCTCTGTGTATTTTTGCGTTTGGTGTGGCCCCTAATTGGTCCGTTTTATTTCGTGCCTGTTGTATGCGTATTTAGAGCGTTTTGTATGATAGTTATACGATCGATAGTTTAGGCCTCTCCGTGCGAGTAGCGCACGAAGAGGTCCAGTTTAATACTTTTTAATATAACCTGCCTCGCCTCTCCCTCCCTCTCTCTATTGTTAATTTGTCCCACTAGCAATTGGACACGTTCGTTGCCTTTCCTATCGATGAGTACCATAGACAGCACTGTACGCTGCTAGTAAGCCCGAGCTACATGTTTATCATAAGACAAGAAGTGTACTCGCCTCAGAGCGCTACTAATCGAAAGCTCTAAACTTGTAGCAACCAGCTACAGCCTCTAGGCATAGAGTAAACCATGGAGTATTCGCAGACTCGAGGGTCTCCTCTTTCTGACAGATTGAACATAAGTAATCTCAATTGCAAACGGACACCACATTCCATAGAAACATATCCAAGTTTTGTCAACCGTGATCTCTGTTAGCATTGTGATGAACTTTTATTTAGCTAAAAATGCACTTTATTTACAAGCCGTTCATGGCTGCTGAGCTGAAAATGTCTATGGACATTTAGTTCGTGAGCATAGCTCGTACTGTACGAAAAGAGCCACAAAATATAATGAAAGAGTAAAAATGTCTGTTGACATGAACTAAAAAGCTGATACTCAAAATAATTAAAGGACTGGAAATCATTTTTAAGAAAACCAACACTGGCGACGACGGCTGGTCTTATCGAACCACTGGAGACAGAAGCCCCAGCGGAAATCGAACGCTGGTTTCAACGCTTCAAAGCAGTTTCCAAACTGAGCAAGTGGGATGACACGGCTCAGAACTTTGCCCTTATCGCACACCTTGGCAAGAAAGCCTTCGGACTGCTGGCGGAAGCACTCTTACCGGAGAAGCCAGAAAACAAGAGTTACGCCGATCTGAAAACCCTGCTGATCAAGGAGACGAAAGCGGCAAAATCCGAGATCGCATACCGGTACACGTTCCATCAAGCAGGACGACAGTGAAGACATTTCTGCCTACGCGAGAAGGCTGCGGTTAGGTGCGGAGAACTGCGGTTTCACAAGTGCCGAACTTAATGACCGCCTACGTGACCAATTTATCTTCGGTCTGTGGAATAAGGAAATCGTCAGAAAGTTGCTCACGGAGAAACTACAGGATCTGACTTGGGAAAAAGTGACTACGGTGGCCAGCGCATGTGAGGCAGTCAGTCGCGGCGAGAGACAGATCTCAGGAGGAGAAATTCAGTACGTCAAGCCAACCCCCCATTCAACATCAAAAGCTCAGAAGCCATCGTACCAAAAATGCGACCAAAAAACGGCCCGTTGCGTCCTGTAAAGTGTTTTTGCTGCGGGAAGGAGGGGCACTCAAAGAACCAGTGTCACCACAGGACTAAAACATGTCTACAGTGTGGTAAAGTTGGTCATCTGAAGTCAGTTTGCAGAAGTGGACCAAACAAGGTGAACAACGGCCTGTACCGAGCAGCAAATGGTCAAAGGGAAGTGGATCGAATCCAAGGAGTAGCGTAAGAGCTATCGACGAAGCAGCTGACCAAGTGGAGCATATATTCTCGATGATGACGCCAGAAGATCGTCGTGTAAGCGGCAGGATAACTCGATATTTAGAAGTCAATGGGACGAAAATCAAGATGATACTGGATACCGGGTCGTGCTCAACGTTTGTGTCAAGCACGGTGTTTCAGAGCCTATCTAAACCAGCAGGGTGAGGCCCACAACCAGACGATTCGCTGCGTACCAAGGAGACACTGTGCGAGTAAATGGTAAAGCTACTGTGAACGCTAAGCTGAACTCTGTGAGTTTTGACCTAACGCTATTTGTGGTGGACAACCCGGATGCAGAATCTATCTATGGCCTAGACTGGATTGCTGTCCTTGAGCCAGATCTCTACACTTCTATCACAAAATGCACGGTGCTGGAAGAAGACAGTTCTAACTCGGCAGCAGCGTGCTCAGTGAGAAAATTTTCTGCGTCATTGGCTATTGAATCGGGAACAAAGCCCATCTTTTTTAAACCACGACAAATTCCATATGGGATTCAGGACGATGTCAAAGCCGAGTTAAAGAGAATGGAAGAGGCTGGGCAGCTCCAGAAGGTGGAATCTAGCGAGTGGGCCACACCTATCGTCTGTGTTCGGAAACAGTCTGGAAAGGTTCGGATTTGTGGTGACTATAAGGTTACCCTCAACCCACTGTTGAAAGACATGGTGTCTACAACGCCTACGATTGACGAAGTGCTATCGAAACTGAGTTGTTCCCGTCGATTCTCAACATTGAACCTATCAAATGCAAGGATCAAGATCAACTTGGATCCTTACAAGGATCCAAGTACCGGTGGACGAAGACAGTAGCGCGATGCTGACGTGGAGCACTCCGTTCGGCCTGTACAGGCCCACTGCATTGGCATACGGAGTCAAGCAAGCACCGGCAATTTTCCAGTCATTCATGGACAAACTGCTACTAAATGCAGAAGGTGTAATTTCGTACCAGGACGACATTCTAGTGTGGGGCTTTGACCAACAGAGTCATGACAAAAGGCTGTCCAAAGTTCTTCAAATCATAAATATAATGGATTGAGCATTAACAAGGATAAGTGCAACTTTGACAAGCCATCAATCATGTTCCTGGGATACGAGATCAGTGAAAGTGGCATTCGCCCACCACCGAAGAAAGCCAAGGAAATTGCAGGAATAGAGGAGCCAAAAAATCTTAAGCAGTTGCAGTCCTTCATTGGAATGGTCGATTTTTATGGACGGTGCATCAAGAATCTCGCGAGTTTGAAGGAACCTCTAACGAGACTGATCAGGACACGGACAAAATGGACCTGGGGCTCAGGAGAGCAGAGAGCGCTCAAGAGCATAAAGAATCAGCTGTACAACGCAGTCGTTCTTCAACCTTTTAATCCAGCCGACAAGATCATTCTCACAACTGATGCATCACCCTCTGGACTTGGTGCAGTTCTAGAGCAATCAACTGGACCAGTAATTTTTATCTCGAAGACTCTGACACAAGCGAAGCGTAACTATGCTCAAATCGAGCGCGAGGCTCTTGCTATCGTATGGGCCGTGAAGCGCTTACACAAGTATTTGCTAGGCCAGAAGTTCATCATCCGAACAGACCATCAGCTACTGAAGTTCATCTTCGATCCGGGGAGATCTCTGTCAACTGTGCCTGCAGCCCGAATGCAACGCTGGCCAATCACTCTGATGAGTTACGAATATGTTGTTGAGCGCAAAAGATTCTCCGAGATTCCTGTAGCCGACGCGCTGTCAAGACTAAGCAACAACACATCTGAAGGTGAACAGTTTGATATTAGCTCAGTGCAGGACTGTTTACTGGACGTTCCTATAAACAAGGAGAGCTTGAGAAGGAAATCGAAAGAGGACTCAGAACTTCGGAAGCTGTTCGCTCAAGTCAAGTATGGTTGGAAGACAGAAGGATTTCGAGAACTACAGCAGTTTAGTCGATTCAGGGACGAGTTTGTCATCGAGAATGGGTTACTGTGCAGAGGTATTCGGCTGGTTATTCCAAAGCTGGAGCGTTCCGCAATTCTGCGATTGCTGCACGAAGGGCATATCGGACCTGAGAAGATGAAATCTATAGCTAGACAATGTGTCTGGTGGCCCGATGTAGATCGAGACATCGAAAAGTACTCAAAAGGATGCAGTTCATGTCAGATGAACAAGGATCACGGAATAACTCGATAATGGACTTCTTGGCCGGACGAGACCCAGTGCTGGTCGAGAGTTCACATGGACTACGCAGGACCTATGAAGGGAGGAAATTGATGCGTTCAGCAAATGGGCTGAAGTTCACGTGACTAAAGGAACCTCTTCATCTGAGACCATCAAGCGATTGCGAAGAACGTTCGCTCAAGAAGGCGTGCCTGTGACTATTGTTTCGGACAACGGACCTCAATTCGTATCGAAAGAAATGGAAGGTTGGCTAAGAGGAATCAACTGCCGATATGTTCTCACACCACCTTATCATCCAAGGTCAAACGGATTGGCCGAGCGCTTCGTGAGAGACCTACCTAAAAAATCACATCAGAGCTGCAAGGGAAGGCGACCTTCAGAGCTGCGTCGACCGGTTTCTACTGCAATACAGGAATTCAAGACACTCAACAGCTGGGAAATCGCCCTCTGAGCTGATGAGAGGATATCTGCTCCGCACTCCAGCATTCTCTCTGGCACGTGAGCCAGTCTGGGTAAGAACATACAACAACGAGATGACTAAATGGAAGTCTGGTGAAGTAGTCGCAACGGAGGGAAATGTTGTGGTCGACGTTGAGCTGGAGGACGGAAGGCGCGGACGCTACCATCGTGAACAAACAAAACCGAAGATCTCCGGTTCTGATGACCTGGTGGAGACGGAGACGGAAGAAACTGCTGAACAAGGATCTGGTCTTCGCAGGAGTCAGCGCCATCGACGAGTACCAGTGCGACTGAATTATCACAAGCTGGGTGTGCCTAATTAACTGTAATTAATTAATTAACGGGAAGGAGTGTTAGCATTGTGATGAACTTTTATTTAGCTAACAAATGCACTTTATTCACAAGCCGTTCATGGCTGCTGAGCTGCAAATGTCTATGGATATTTAGTTCGTGAGCATGGCTCGTACTGTACGAAAAGAGCCACGAATTGTAATGAAAGAGTAAAAATTTCTGTTGACATGAACTAAAAAGCTGATACTCAAAATAATTAAAGGACTGGAAATCACTTCTAAGAAAACCAAAATCTCCTCACTAAAAGACGATCTTGCAGGCCACAGTACAGTCTATGGGCGAGTTTGTACTCAGTATCCGAGCTCCAGACAAAAAAAATTATACTGAATTTCTGAATGTATTGACAGGTTAAAAAATCTAAAGTTGGTTTGCTGACCACTTACTATACTACTCCGATTTTAAAATTGACCACTGCTGAACTGACAGCAGCAGCTAATCAAAGACATGCCAAAAGATGCAGAGTTTCCTGGCAGAAAGGTATTCAGAAATACTGTTCTTGTCTACCCCTGCTGCCAAGGTCACTCGGACTGTGTATCGGTGAATTTTTTCGTGAGCCAGCACACAGAGAACTACGAGTGATTCGGTCGGTAATTCTAGCGCACAAAACTTGACATATATTTCGTTGAAATTTCTGATATGCTGTATCGTTGAAATAACTGTATTTGAATACTAACATAGAATATTTGTTATAGTTAAGCTCATTTAACTTATTAAAAGTAGTGTTGTTCGACATGACATTGAAACCCGATTTAGCTAGAGCTTGTTTGGTGAGCCAGTTTGCACGAGTTGGTAGTGGTGGATTAGCCTAATCCCCAAATTAGCTGGTTTTCTTACTTTCAAACTCTCCCTGCTTGTCTATCGCTGTCCTCTCTTAGCTACATGACCTGCTGCTTGCCACTCCTATGCTCTGATCATCTGACACGAGTAGGAGGCCAGAGTGTTAAGTGATTGATTTCTATCCTCTGAGGCGCAAAAAGCCTCTGATAAAGGCTTAAAGGACTGCAGTAGCGAATTAAATGGGATTTGAAGAATACGTACTACAAATGGATGATGAGAGGGACGAGTAAGTACCAAGTAAAAGGAGTATGTTGGGAAGCTTTAAAGATACGATAATACAGATGAAATTAATGGGATTATGGAGGCTATGGAAAATTCTGTCCGGAAAGTGGTTCATTGAAGATTAAGCAAGTACACTGTAGCAAGTCAAAGTATTAAGTTGGAAGACTTTAACAACTTTGTAGATTGAATTTTTGCCAGTTTATTGGGAATAATGAATATAGAATTAATGAAACAGCGGAGGCACTGAAAAATTCTGCACTGAAAGCTTCTACTAAGGGAAGAAAATGACCCCCTTTTACTCATCTCTTGCTTCCCTTCTTGCTTCCAAATATTTTTATTTGGCGTCTTCATCATTTATTTAGCATCATGCAGTCTTTACTGTTCAACATGCTTCCCTTCCTCTTCCTGTTTTTTCTCTGATCCACCGTCTCTCAGCCTCTCTGAGGCTTACCTGGATAGGAAATCAATAAACTGATCATTTTTGTATAAAAAAAGTCATCACCAGCTGTGGTGCGCAGACTATGCGTGTACAATGCCCTTTCTCTTGCTCTCTAGCCAACATGCTCAGTGCCCCAATGTATTGCGTAACTCATAGCTGCACGTCGGCAGCTGCGTTGAGTCGACGAGCACTGTTGTGCGGGCGCCCGCTGTAGCCGTCCCGGTGGCCGCCACGGTCAGACAGAAGATGCTGTCCTCCGGCTCTGAGCTGTCGCTGTCGGCCTGCAGGGCGCAGACGGCTTCCAACGGCCGGGAGAGGCAGGCCCTCGCCAAGTGATTTCGCTTTCCGCAGCGCTCGCACGTCTTGCCTCTGGCTGCGTTGCATGTGCGGTGGCCCGGGACTCCGCATCTGATGCACGTGGTTTGCTTGCCTGGCTGCTGCTTGGCTGGTCCCTTGACTAGTCGCTCTGCTGATGAGGCCGCTGCACCAGTGTCTCGAAGTCGAAGTCGCTGTACTGCCGCCTCGTTAGATTCCATGAGGCTTGCCTGAGTCTCTGCTGTCTCCATGGCTCTGGCCACCCGAAGCGCCTGCTCCAGGTCGACATTGTCGATCGCTAGCAGCTTGCGGCGAAGCTGCTCTGAACTGCAGCCGGCGATCACCTGGTCACGGATCAGGGAGTCTCTGAGGCCCTCGAAGCCGCAGCAGTCGGCAGCATCTTTGAGGCGCTGGAGCCATTCGTCGATGGGCTCGCCGGACCGCTGCGTGCACAACCTGAATTGATAGCGGGTGAACGGGAGATTCCGCTTGCTGTCGAAGTCGTCGTTAAGCGCGGCTACAAGTGTTTCGACGTCTTTGCCTGCTGCCTCTTTGTCGCCGAGACCGGCCGCAATCGACTGCAAGTCCTCTTCGGCTGTACCCTCTCGTATTGGACTTTTCTTTTGCTTTGGGGGAGAGATGTGGTGCGCAGACTATGCGTGTACAATGCCCTTTCTCTTGCTCTCTAGCCAACATGCTCAGTACCCCAATGTATTGCGTAACTCATAGCTGCACGTCGGCAGCTGCGTGAATATATATCGCAAATATACGGCTCTTAAAGGCCAAGATTCTTACCCGCCAAGCGGACTACGAGCACTACACCAGCCTTTACAGCAGGGCGTTGAGACGGACAAGAAAAGACCCGCATGTCCAGTATGCCTATTTTTCGCCTATTGTCCGTATCTGACAGCTCCCAGCTTGTTATCCAATGCCCAATTTTTCGTCATTTTTGAACATCATGACGGTCTCTCAGAACGTTTTTAGCCTGAGTAGGATCCACGAGACGTAGAAGCATGAAGTTTGTCGTAAAGACAAACTTTTAAAAGCATCGTAACAAGATTTTCAAACAGAAGCAGCCACTTTTGAGTTCACTGCAGCGAAGTCGTCAAAGTAAGTTCACCCCGTGTGTCATTCAATTCAACAATGAAACAGGAAAATCGCGACTTTAGAGCAATGATGTACTTGCACTTCAAGTAAGGCTTTACAGAACATTTTCACCCATCTATGTCCTTCATACGCAACCGTCTAAAACTGGTTGAATTCTCGCCGAGGTCGAGAAAGCGTCGAAGATGAACATCGATCCGGGAGACCCGAATTTTTCTTCATCGGAAGATGCTGTGAATGAGTTCAAAAGCGTCATCGGGGAGCTCCGGGATGAGGATTGGCGGCAATGCTTCGATAGCTGGTTTCACAGGATGCAAGCCTGTACCAATGCCGCGGGGGAGAGTACTTTGAGCATTTGTAGTTGTTTTTTAGTTCATTTATTGGTGTTTTGTGTTCAGGCTTTGTGTTTGTGTTCTAAGTGACCCTCGTATCAAGAATTTTTTCATTCTATATTTTTAGCTGAATATGGCTACTGACAGCCTGTATGGGGGCTGTTAGGAAAGCAATAAGCATCTGTAAATTATCCCAAGAGGCAGTGAAATTTGAATACATGTGAATTTTTCTCTGACTCAACCGTAACAAAATCGATTCTCCGGTTGCTTGGGCAGCTCAGTGTAAAATTATAAACTCAAAAATTGCGATAAATCGTATATAAACACTTGACAAGTGTTCCAGTAATTTATTGAATAACTCATCGATGCTGTCAATAACCACTACAATGACAACATGGCAGATCAGTGGTAACCTGCGTGATAGATGGCGCCCCGTTTCACCAAGTAGCCAGAATTCTACCCAGTTCGAGACAAACTGGCACACAAGACGCGTATTTTTGTCTGTACGCAACCGTCAAACGGAAGTTGGCCCAGCAATCAGTGCAACTGGAACTCGACAATTCACCTCTGCAGACATCACGCTTTGCGAGTGAAGAGCAGTGAAGAGTGAAGAGGGAACTGGTCCAAGGTAGATTTTCTGCCTGACACAGGAGCCAGCATCAACGCTATTTCTGAAGTGGATTTGCACCTGTTAGGCGAACACCCAAAGCAGTAGACGGAAGAAAGATAGAAAACTGGAGAAAATTATTCCTCGAGATGCGGCTGGGATCCACAAATCTAAAGTGCGAAGTCTTTATCCTTCAAGGAATCAAAACTCCAATCATCTCACGTCAGACATGCAAGGATCTTTAAATAATTCATAAAGACTTCCCGAAGCAGCTACCGAAAAAAGAGCACGAACTTCAAACTGCGTATTCATACTCACCCAGGGAACAAATGATATCAGAGTTCCCCGAGGTATTCAGTGGAGAAGTAAAGCCGATGCCTGGCGAGAAATTCCGAATCCAGCTAGCAAAAGGGGTAATACCCTTCTCCGTCTCGACCCCAAAGCGAATCGCGGAACCTCTGAAACCAAGACTGAAGCAAGAACTGGACGAACTCGAAGAACAAGGCACCATAACGAAAGTAAGAGAACCAATCGAGTGGTGCGCGCCAATTACAGTCCAGTCCAAAAAGGATTCCGACAAGATTCGACTCTGTGTAGATTTGCGCAACTTGAAAATAAATTCGTGACACGTGAAAGATACCAAAGCAGTACTCCGTTTGAAGTAGTATCAAGACTGCCAGCAAATGCACGATATTTTACGACAGTAGATGCTCTGAAGGGATATCATCAGGTACCGTTGGACACCGAGTCGCAAAAGCTGACAACATTCATAACGCCATATGGCCGATATATGTATCTCAGAGCACCCTTCGGGATCAGCTCAATTTCCGAGCACTATAATCGCAGGATAGATGAAGCATTGCAAGGGATGGAGAACATCAACCACGTTGTGGACGACATCATTTTAGCTCATGCTGATAAGCATTAACACCTGTATGCAGTGCGGAGATTCCTAATCCGATGCATGGAGCTCGGGATATCACTAAATCCGAAAAAAATTCAAAGTAGCTGAGGTCTCTGTAAGCTTCGCAGGATTCCGTATCGACTCCAACGGGTACACAACCGACCCAGAAATCACAAAGGCAATTCGAGAACTCCCGCAGCCTAAAAACCTCACAGATGTAAAATCTTGGTTCAGCCTGGTGAATGAGGTAGCCTCATTTAGCGACAGGATCGCAGAGCTTGCCCTACAACTGAGGGAACTTCTAAAGAAGAAAAACGAGTTCCTCTGGAGTGAAAACACCAATAATGTTTCGAGGAAATGAGAACGCAACTATCACAGGTCCCCGTTCTTGCCTATTACGACCCTCAAAATCCGACTGCTCTCCAAACCGACGCCTCAAGATTAAAGGGCCTCAGATTCCTGATGAAACAGAAACAGAAGGACGGAAACTGGTGAGTCGTACAAGCGGGATCGCGATTTCGGGAAGGCTTGCCAAAATTCGAAATAATAACAGATCACAAACCTCTGGAGCCCACCCTTAACCGTTACACCCTGGACCAGATTGAGAACCCCAGGCTGTTGAGGCTCCGCCAAAAACTGGACGCGTTTAACTACTCAGCCAGATGGGTAAAAGGCAAAAATAACGAGGACGCCGATGCCTTATCTAGAGCCCCAGTACAAGAAGCTATGCCAGAAGATGAGCTTTTGGAAAATGAGAACAACCAACAAAAGATGATCGACTTTGACGGCATCTCAACACTCTCAGTTTCTGAGAAAGAAATTCTCGATGCCACGAGACACGATAATGAATCTCAAGAACTCCGAGATTACATCGTGAACAGATTCCCGAACGACAAAGGCAACCTGCCACAACAGATAAGACCATATTGGCCAATTCGAGACCAACTGACGATTGATGACGGACTCATCCTGTGTGGCCATCGAGTGATCATTCCGAAACCACTCAGGCAACAGACACTAGAGAAGCTAAAGCAAATGCATCAAGGCGCCGTCAAGATGAAACGTAGAGCCAGAAAAAGCTTCTACTGGCCTGGCATTAATAATGAGATCGAGCAAGCAGCCAAGCAGTGCGTAAGCTGCCAGATGCACTTACCAAGCCTCCCAAATGAACCTTTGAGAGCAAGAGCACGGCCAGAGCGTGTCTTTCAAGAGATCCACCTGGACCTTTTGTCACACGCAGGCAACCAGTACCTAGTAATCGTGGACGGACTGTCGGGATGGCCGGCAATCAACTCATTTGGCCCTAATGCTCCGACTCACAAGATTATCAATGCACTTCGACAGCGATTTTGTGAAAAGTCTGCCCCTGATATTATATGGTCAGATGGAGGACCGCAATTTACATCAGAGCCATTCAAGGCATTCCTACAGAGGTGGAACATCGAGCACCGAACGTCATCCCCAACGTACGCTCAGAGTAACGGCAAGGCAGAATTAGCAGTAAAGGAAAGGAAGAAGCTGCTGCGAGGATCGAGGGACTTGAAGAGTTTATTGGATGGTGATCAGTCACTCAATAACTCCCACTTCTAGACACTGGGGAACAAGTGCCTAGGTATAAACAAAATCGAATAACTCTCACTGCAGCGGATCCTCTTGGAGTCGGTAGTCGGTGGAGTCTTGTGCCGTGTCGGGATAGCAAGCTTGCTGAGCGGTTGCGGGGGCCGGTTCCGGTGAACAGCTGTTGTCTCCTGGAGTCCTTAACTTAATCTGTGGGCCGACCAACACGAGAGCGAATCATGCAGAATTCTTGACGGTCCTCGAGCTCGGAATAAACAATAGAACGTGCACGTGCGCCCTTATGAACAATTGAATTCTCTAACTTTCTGTAATAGGTCCTCCTGAAGGGCGTCTTCTTCGTTACGTCCGAAACGTAACGGATAACTCAATTCAAATCAATAAATCCTCTAGGAATGTATCCTAGGAAACAAGGAAGCCTTTCTCAAATGTGTCGACAATAAGTGGCTCTCGTAAACTCAATTAATCAACTTATTAGCGCTAGTAACAATTAGCTAAATCGGGTAAACGCTTACCAATCTATCCAGATTTCTTCTCTCAGAGATGAGTCTTCTTTGGTTAACTTATTCCACAGTCTTCCTTGAGACCGCTTCGAGTCTGAATTTTTTACTTGGATTTTCGCTTTTATTTATAGTAAAACAAGCTGTTGAAACCCGCGGATTTTGAACCCGGGGAACTCCATTCCCCGGAATTTTTTTGCATGTATTCTAAAATCTGAGGTCAAACTCAAACAAAAACTTGTTAATAGTTAGGATTAGAGTTAAACATAAAATAGTGTACATTCATGTAAAATTAGGATTTGAGGCAAACATTGCTATTGTTGGCTGGGGTGCTGCGCAGAATGTCAGGCAAACTCTGGCCTCTACCTCTGCCTCTCCCTATGTCATTTGCATCCTTTGAAACTTCCATCTTCTTTTCTGTTTCCTATCTTCTCTCTTGTCTCTTCTCTCTCTCTCTCCTCTTATCTCTTATTTCTTCTCTCCTCTGTCCTCTCTCCTCTCTCGTCTCTTCTCTCGTCTCTTCCCTCTCCCCTCTATTCTTTTCTCTCTCCTCTCCTCTTTTCTCTCTGGTCTCTGGTCTCTCATATCTCCTTTCTCCTCTTTATCTCTTCTCGTTTCCCTCTGCTCTCTGCTCTCTCTTCCCTCACCTCTCTTCTCACTCCTTACTATACCCTCTCTTAACACTTTCATTATCTCTACTCTCTTCTTTTTCCTCTCTTCTCTCAACTCTCTCCTCTCATGTATTCTATCGTCTCTTCCCTCACCTCCCTTCTCTCTCGTCTTTGCTATCTTATCTCTCATTTCTCTTCTTTTATCTTCTCTCTCCTCTCCCCCCCTCTCTCTCCTCTCATCTCTCTGCTATCTCCCCCCCCTCTCTCTCTTCTCTCTAATCTCTCCCCTCTTTCCTCTCTCTCTCGTCCTTTTCACCAATTTCCCCTGTCCTCTCGATTCTCTCCCTTCCCCTCCTCTCTCCTCACTAACTTCTCATCTCTCCCTTGTGTGCACCTCTCATCTCTTATTTCTCATCTCTCCTCTTCTCTCTACTCTCCCATCTCTTGTCTGTTCACTCTAGTTTCTGCTCTCTCATCTCCCATCTCTCATCTGTCATCTTTACTCTCCTCTCTACTGTGTACTCTTCTCTCTCCCCTCTTCTGACACCCCTCTTTCCTTACTCCTCTCTTCTCTTCCCTCTTCTATACTCTCTCCCCTCTATTCTCTTATCTCGTCTCTGCACTCTGCTCTCTCTTCCTTCATCTCTCATCTCTACTCTCTCGATCATCTTTTTTTTCATCTCTCTCATCTCCACGATCTCATCTCTTTCCTCTCTCCTCCTCTTCCCTTTACTCTATCATCTCTCCTTTCTCCTCTCTTCTTTCTCAACTTTCCCTTCTTATCTCTTATATCTTATCTCATCTTCTCACTCTTCCCTCTCTCATCTCTTATCTCTTCTTCTCACTCCTCTCTCTCCCCTCTATCCCCCTCTTATCTCCTCTCTTCTCTATCCTTTCTAACCTCTCCTCTCGATCCTCTCTCATCTGCCTCTCTGTTCTCTCATCTCTCATCTCTTCTCACTCTTCTCTACTCTCCTCTCTCATTGATCCTCTGTCTCATCTCTCCCCTCTTCTCTCTCCATCTTCTCATCTCTACTATTCCATCTCCCTTCTCTCTTCCCTCCTCTCGCTTCTTCCTCCCGACTCCCATATTCTCTGCTCTGCCCTCGACCCCCTCGTCTCTCCTGATATCTTCTATCTATTCTCTTATCCCCTCTCGCCCCTCCTCCCTTTCTAATAGTCTATTCCTTTTCCTTTTCACTCTCATCTGGCCCGCAGCCATAAGCTTGATTCTTTATCTGGCCTTTGAGATAAAAATCTGCCGATCCCTGCTTCGAAAGCCAGTTTGTGGGACGTAGTACTATCATGGTTGTTATAATTTCTCGTGCTCTTTCTGGCCAATTAGCAGTCCTAAGAGGAATTTGTGTATCTCCATTCTCTAGCTCCACCACCACAGTCTGCAGCAGTCTAACAACCAAGGAAAAACGCATTTCTTAGGTTATTTAAATTTTTAAGTACCTTATTCGTATCTTAATATTAAAATTTTCATGGTGTAAGCAATTTAGTAGGATTGCATTGTAATCAGTTATTCATTAATTTTTCGCTATTTTTACAAACCATCCCACATCGCCTTGATTTGCCATCCACTGTTAAACTGCTGCGGACTGTCTCTCGCTAAACTCTCTCCTCTCCACGCCTCTCCACTCACGGGGGTACAGAGAAGGCTATTCCAAAACACTGTACATTCGCTATGTACATTGAGCCCTATCGCCTGACCCTTCGTCTGGCTCTGGGGGAATGAGTGAGTGAGTAGAACAAACAACAGAAAAAGCAGACAAACTTTACATGCTTACAGTTTCTGTTCTGATTGAGATACAGAGTTGAGACTTTATATTTGGACAGAGAATAAGTCAATGAAGAATTTTGTCAAATTTGAAGTCAATCGCTTTACGTAAAGCAAACTTATGACAGCCCAAAGTTAGTCATTTAAAAACCTATTTGCACCCTTTGCCCAGATCGGGAAAGAGAGGCAGGCGGGCGGAGGTTGGGGTGGTTGCTACGCTGAAAAAACAGCCTAACTTTAAAAGTGCACATCACCGCTCAGGATTAACTTTGAGACTCGAAAATTTACATGATTGTGCCAAAATAGTTTAAGATTATCTGTGTAAAATTTGAAGAGAATCGGTAGAAGTGGAGCGGCGCTATGGAGGATTAAGTGAAAAAATCGCGCATTTTGAGCAGTTTTTTGTACTTTTAGGTAGGAAGACTTGAGTCTAGGAAATTAAAAGGTAGCCTAAGACATTCTCCGTAGTAAGTTTAGGGTGGGTGTAAAGTTTGGTGTAATTTGGTTGAGCGGTTTGGGAGTCCATAGCGATCAAAATTGTCCACAGACAGACAGACACACAGACAGACAGACACACAGACAGAGTTTTGATTTTTATAGGTAGAGATTTTGGTGAAAAACTGGTTTAAAATCGAGAACTACAGAACCTACTGGTAATCAGCAGCAACAGCAAACACACCAGATGCAGTCAAAGCTACGATTCAAAATGCAAGAGCCAAAAGAAACTGCCAAAAAAGAACTTCGGACCAGATCAGGCCGAGCGGTACGGCCCCCGGACAGGCTGATGATGGACCCAAGCAAGAAGCGCTACTAGTGCTGATGGGGAGATGTGTGGGAGCAACTGACTGAATGGACAGTTCTGAAAGAGGAGATGTTGTAAATGCTTATGCATGGTAGATAGACTGTATAGTCTATGTTCAAACCCCCGCGCTCCGTAACTTGTATTGCTTTACAAATGAGTTCACTGGGAAAGAAAGAACAATGCAATTCGAAGCGGCATTGCAATTCGAACGACTTCTTGGAATGAATACACAAGAAATGCCGTTTAATTCACATTCTGTGGTTAGAATGTTCTAACCATAGACTATTATGAATTAAACGGCGTTTATCATATATGAAATTCGATTGCTTATTTTTTGTGGGCATCCCATCTGATTGATAGACATATGCTCAGACCATTCGATTCCGACCACAGAAAAGTAAATAAATTTCTAGCAAAGATGCAGTCACGAAGCAGCCAATCAATCAGTGGTGGCAAAGCGTAAAAGTCGAATTTAAAGTCGCTTTTTCTTCGAACTAGAATCAATAATACAATATAGAAGGCTTAGAAGACTTCCATTTCGACGCCTTCTTTGCTGCTTTCGGAGTGAGTCGACAACTGAGTTTCTGCTCAGTCCCTGGACGAAGCTGCTCTAAAAAAAGATTCGACGAAAGTTTGCCTGCTGCTAATCTATGGAAAGACACGCGCGTCAATCGTCAATTGGCAGGCAAAGAGTCGGGACTCATGATTATCAAGCCAACCGAGGATCTCGCGAAATCTGACCTGAATAATTTGCTCCAGTATTTTGTGTTCGAAGTTCGTGAAGAGAACGGAGAAAATTTTCCACCTGGCACCCTCAAAGATCTAGTCTCCATGATCCAACACCACTTTTTTTACGGACTTAAACGGACTCTTTCCATCTGGACTGACGCCGAGTTCGCTGAAACGCGACGTGCGCTAGATGCTGCCATGCGAGAGACCGCCCGGGAAGGACAACTCAATGGTGGACGGGTAGCTGCACCAATTGCTTCAGATAGTGAGAATATCTTATGGGAGGAACACCCTAATATTTTTGATCGGTAAAGTCATCGGATTGCGAGGTGGTAGGGAGTTACACAGACTCGATATCAACAAGCAGCTGCAGCTTTCTATCGAAGGCACGGACGAGGTTCTCGTGTACAAAGAGAGTTCCGTTTTAAAGACAAGTCCTTGTGGTTTGAAGAAATTTAATGGGCCGCTCAAGCTATGCACTGTGTTTCACACTCCCGGTCATGTTCGCTGCCTAGTGTGTCTGTATAAGAAGTACGTTGGCTATTGTCCACCAGACTGCTCTTAGCCGCAGCTATTTCTATCGTGCATCCGCAAGGAAGACACTATTCGCTCCGGCAAGTGGTACCAAAATCAATCGCTTGGTCTCCACAGTTTGGAAGCTGTTGTTCGGAATCTGGTTGTTTGTCTACCCGAGGTCTCTACACGAATCAGAGTCTTAGAAAGACTTGTGCCACCACGCTTCGAGATGCTGGTATGTCAAGGCCAGAAATTGCTCGTTTTACCGGTCTTCTTCATCTGCGATGGAGCGATACATTGGGCCATCAGCTAAAGTTGCTCGACTGGCCTCTGATGTTCTGCAGAATGTTTCTGTCTCGCCTGGATCATCGGCGCCGATCGAGCCACAGACGGGCGTCATCTGGGGGTCAAGTCTATTGTCGTTGAAGATGGGCGGCTGGAAATCACGTTCCGTGACTAAGACGATGTACATGTAAGAACTCTCATCCGAAAACTGTTTCAACTGGATCATTCAAGTTGAGTATGCTAAGTTTTGTTTTTATGTCAGTTGTGTTTGTTGCTAAATATACTGTTGGCTTGTTCACTTCAATGTTCCAAATAATGCTTCTGATTTGGAGAAGATTTTGTGATATCTATATGCTAAAGTTGTACCGGTTGTTTGTGAAGTTCACGCTGCAGGCCGATTGGCTGAACCAATTTTTTAAATCTATTTCTCTATGTAGGAAATCAAAAAATCCAGCAGAGGCTATTTTTTCTATATTTTTGACGGAAATTAAGTACACTTTTGATGTAAAAACAGGTATTTTCCCTATCTAATCAATGTATTTTTCTCGTAGCTAGAGAAATCTATACTCTATGGCTAATCTAAATAACTAAAGTTGTACCGGTTGTTTGTAAGTAATAAGATACCTTCTTCTTCTTCTTCTTCTTTTTCTACCGTTTGTTTGTGAAGTCTTCTACCGTTTGTTTTTGAAGTTTAAGCAATGGGAAAGCGCAAAAATGCTGAAGTAAAGAGAAGGTAGGCCAAGCAGCGCCGCCAGAATGAAAGCGCGGAAGAAAGGTCTCAACGACTCTGTATGCAATGTAAAGTAATGGAACGATTCCGTTCCATTCAGTGGCGCCCAACGGCGGTGCCATCATCAAGCCAGCTACATTACATAAACGACTCATCAACAAACCAGGCCGTAATGCCGCAAAGTTGCAGTTCTCCAATGCAACTGCAAGACGTTCCGGGTGACGGCAACTGTTTTTATCACGCTGTTTGTGACTAACTGAAGGGCACGCCGCTAAGTGAATACAGCTACTTACTTGCGCCAGGAGCTTACGCGCCGTGCTGCACCCCATATACTGGAAATTGAAACACGTGGTGACTTTGTGCAGGGTTCCTCCCAAGCTATTTTGAGAGCCTCTTGGACGCCGGATGTCGCTGTTCCAGACGAAATCGTTCCGTTCTTAAGCACATGTTTCAATTTTGACCTGGTGATTTACCAGATGAACGGAGGTGTGCTAAGGACTTTCTGGTCCCCCTTGCAACCTCCTGTGGCAACAGTGAGGGTAATTCTGCACAATATGCATTACCAGTCTGTGCTATCGTGCTTTTCCACCTCAGCGAACTCCATTCGAGATGCTGGGAGTCAGTCATGGCTGCCTGAGGCTTCCATGGTCAGTAACGCAGCATTGAGCAGCAGACATGGCCAATCCTCTGGGGAAATTGGTGGTGATGAGGATTTCAGCGATGCTGACAGGCTCCCCTCAGCCTCTGCTGTTGCTACTGCTGGGGCGCGAGCTGGGGCTGAGAACCGCACTGGCACAGCGTGAGTACAAACTTCTAAAATGTATGATTGTTGATCTGACAGGTTCGCCAAGTGGAAATTTGAGAAGTACCAGTCCATTTAATATCTATATTTATTACGCTCGTATAAAGAAGATTAGTTTGGCACTTTTGTTGCTAACAATTGCAGCACTCATATTTCGCACACGTCAAAGCCAGCAGCAGCGCACTCAGCCGGTCGCATGATCTGGCCATGCAGTGATTGCGGTGCCCTGCGATGGAAGCTGGAGGTCAAAGGGCTCTGCTGAAGCGGCGGCAAGGTGAACCTCGCGCCGCCGACCGTGCCTGAGGAACTGAAACAGTTGTACTCTGGGGATCACCAGAAGAGTAGCACTTTTCTAAACAACATACGAAAGTATAATGCCGCTCTACACATGACCTCCTTTGGCGTGAAAGAGCGGCAAATGTCTGGCGGATACGCGAGCGTAATTATTCACGGAAAAATCTACCACAGAATCGGCAGCCTTCTTCCTGACGACAGAAGATTTGCCAAGTTCTGTCAGCTCTTCTTTTGCGACACCGAGCTTTAGACGCGGTTGGAGATGGTGCAGTACCTGGACCCTCAGCTACTGGAGTTGCTGCAGACCATGCTTTATCGTGATAACAGCTATGTGCAAAGCTTCAAGGCTGCTATCGACAGACTGACGGAGGATCCGACGCTACAGAATGCATGTCTGGTGATCTGAGCTGATCGAAGGCCGGCTGGAGAGCATGTAAGGTACGTATGTATATATATTTTTTATTTCTTCTAACTTTCGAACTTCTAATTTTTCTTTATATTTTCAATGCAAGTTTAAAATTGAACCTTTATTTTCAAAAAACCACAACAGACGCTAAAAAATATTGTAATTACCTTTATTTTCACCTCTATCCAGGGGATTCAATCTACCGATGGTCAGCGAGGTGGCGGTTCTTTGTGACGCCCTTGACGATGACACTGAAGGCCCAGAATCCAGGCAGGATATTGTACTGAAGGATGAGGCAGTGGTCTGAAGAGAATCGATGAGACACATCGCTCTTATGATGCCCGGGAGTACGTGTTGTTTCATCCGTACGGACAGGATGGCTGGCACCTGGGGCTGAAAATGAGCAACAGTCGGAATTTGACTCCCAAGGCCATGTACTCGCACTTACTCATGGTTCGGCCTGGTGTGTTAAACCCCTTGCATCATGGCAAGCGTCTTTTTCAACAATACATTGTTTATCAAGCCGCTAAGATTGAAGCCGAGTGGTTGAGCTTTATTCGTGCCCATCAGGAGCAACTGCGATCTGAGACATACAGCGGCCTGAAGGATGCCTTGGTTGCTTCTGACGGAGATGCAAGCAGAGTGGGTAGGCCTGTCACGATTTTGTCTTCCAGCTTCGTTGGTGGTCCGTGCTATGAGGGAGCGTCAGCAGGATGCAATGAGATACGTGCATCCTGCTTCGGCAGACCAGACCTGTTCATTAAAATGACAGCTAACCCGAAGTGGCAGGAGATTGTCGACGAGTTGATGCCTGGACAGACTGTAGCTGACAGGCCTGACTTGACGATGCGAGTTTTCGACATGAAGAGAAAGGCGCTTCTGATGCGGATCAAGACTCTTTTTGGTGTCCATGTGGCTCGCGTGTGCTCATTAGAATACCAGAAGCGCGGTAAGAGCACGAACATGTTGAGTTATGCTTGATTTACCAGATTTCCAGGCTAATAGATAAGTCTATATTATTATAGGAAATCAAATTGGAATAGTTAACATAGTAGTATGTGTTAGAAGTATAAATTTGATATAGACTTTTATCTATGGCATGACCGCCACTAGCATTACAGTACAACTTGAATGAGCGGTGCCTCGTTCTAAGGCCACAATAAATAAAAGTGATAGTGAGAGCTGCTCAACTGGAGCACTTAAGAAACTACCGAGTTAGCTATAGGCTGCATCAAAATTGGTGTTATAGTGTCTGTGCCTCCAGAACCAACAGTATGTTTGAGTAATACTCCATATTGAAATAAACAGAAGAGAGAGAAGAGGGAGAGAAATAGAGAGATGAACAAATAAACATGAGAGAGAGAGAGAGAGAGAGAGAGAGAGAGAGAGAGAGAGAGAGAGAGAGAGAGAGAGAGAGAGAGCGAGAGAGAGAGAGAGGGATAGAGAGAAAGAAATAGATACAACACAAATAATGGTAACAGATTAGTTAACACCACAAATCCCTAGCACCATTATCTCAACCTTACACAGGACTTCCGCATGTGCACATCCTGCTTTGGCTGGCTGTACAGGATCGTATTACACCTGCTCGCTACGATGAAGTAGTTTCTGCAGAGATTTTAAGTCCCAAAAATGACCCCGCGCTGCACCAGTTGGTAGTTGACAATATGCTTCATGGGCCCTGTGGAGACCTCAATCCGGCATGTGTTTGTATGAAGAATGGAATGTGCAGCAAGGGATTTCCGAAGCATTATCAAGCAGCGACGATTATCAATGACCCTGGCTACCCGTTTTACCGCCGCAGATCTCCTGCCATGGGTGGGCACGTCGGCAAAAAGTTCGTTCGTGCAAAGGAATTTGTGATGGATAATAGGTAAGTGTAAAAGCTATTATCCAGCCGATAAAAAACTGTGTAGTTATAGATTTAGCATATTTAAAATAACTGATGGGTATCTGATTCATAAATAATAAGTCAGAGTTCGATGGATTTCCAAATGATTTACGAGCGTACTAACATTTTGTTCAAGAAACTTAACAACCCCACCCACACAGGTTTGTCGTCCCATACAATCCTGACCTACTGCGTGAATTCCGCTGCCATATTAACGTTGAAGTTTGTGCAACAGTTAAGGCTATTAAGTGCCTGGTAAAGTATCTGAACAAAGGGTCTGACATGGCGATTTGCTAATTGACAGTCCCGCAGCGTGAGCGGGCTAAGACTGATGAAATTGATGCCTACATGATGACGCGTTACATGGGACTCAATGAAGGTGCTCAGATTTTCGGATTTCACATTCACAGTCGCCACCCCCCAGTAGTTCAGCTGTGTGTGCATCTGCCTGGTGAAAACCGCGTAGTGTTCAGCGAGCAGACGGCCGTCTCTCAGGTTTCAAGGGCCCCGAGAAGTGCACTGACGGCATTTTTTGAGTTGTTCGAAAATGATGCATTTGCTAAGAAGCTTCTGAAGCTTCTGTGGAACGTAGTATTGAGGCAGGTACCTCAATACTACGTTTAGCGGGCAGTTAGGAAGGTTTGGGAACGAACAACGAAAGGATCTCCTGTAGAAGGCTATAATGGAGTTAAGAGACGTGAGTGCATTGGTCGGATATATGCTGTGAGTCCCCGAGCGAAGGAGGTTTTCTACCTACGCCTGGCTTTACTGCGTGTTCCGGGGCCACGAGCATTAAATCTCTGCGCAAAGTAAATGGAATTGAATACCCAACGTTCCAGGAAGCCTGTGTGGCAATGGGGATGTTGGAAAATGATGCGCATTGGCGATTGTGCTTGGAAGAGGCTGTAGAGACTCAAATGCCGGCTGCTCTGCGGTGCCTGTTCTCAGTTATTCTGGTGCATGGAGATCCCGCAAGTATTTGAGACCTGTGGTCCCGTTTTCGTATGGCCATGGGCGAAGATTTTGCGCAACGAGAATCTGCTGATGAAGCCTGGTTGGACAACCGAGTCCTTCAAGATCTGTCCAAGCGACTGCAAGCGATGGGTGGCTATAGTCTCTCTGATTTTCATCTTCCAGAGCCTATCCAGCAGACGAGTATTGATGAAGAGTTTAATACGAGCTATCCAAGAGCTTTTTACTGTCGTGGAGGAGAGAGAACAGTTGCTAAACCGCGAGCAGAGAGCTGTCTATGATGCTGTTTGCGCCAGTCTCCAAACAGGAAAAGGTGGGCTGCTCTTTATTGACGCAGCCGGTGGAACTGGCAGAAGCTTTCTGCTAGAGCTTTTGATTTCCCGCGTTCGAGCGGAGGGAGAGATGGTATTTGCAGTGGCAAGTACAGGAATCGCCGCAACTCTGCTTCCGGGAGGCCAGACTGCACACTGCTTTTAAGGTCCCGCTGTCGTCATCAAACCAACGTGGAAGCTTCTGCAACGTTGGAAAACAAACTGATTTAGCCGAAAAACTGCGGCGCACTAAATTGATAGTTTGGGATGAGGCTGCTATGATCCATCGAAGGACTCTGGATACGGTGGAATGAATTCTGCGAGACATTGTGACTGACAGACCATTTGGCGGAATAACGACTGTCCTTGCTGGTGATTTTCGGCAGCTTCTCGCAGTCATCAAAGGCGGTACAATGGCCAACACAATTGAGACCTGTATCAACAAGAGTACCCTGTAGCCTGAATTTCAGCAGCACAAGCTGACACGTAATCAGCGTCTAAGTGAAGACTACATTTAGTACATGAAATTAGTTAATCTATATTAATTATACTCGTATTTCACTAATTTATTTATGTTCCAAAAATGTTGTTAAAATTACCTAAACAATTACTGAACGTTCACCAGCAAAACTGGCAAGCCAGGAGAGGTTTTGAACTTCCTTCTCTCTGACGTAACCGGAGAAATTCGGGTCAGTGTGTTTGGCGACAAGCTAGCCGAACTCCGTGAGAAGGTACTGAGGTACAAGTGTTTCCGTCTTTCCGCTGGCACTGTCAGGAGTGCTAATCCGAGATACAATTTTGCGCAAAATTCCAAGGAAATTTCCCTTTTCTGCGGATTCCGGCGTACTAGAGCCGACGGAATAAGTGATAGAAGTTAGGAGCCCGACGACTGACGTACGGTTTGAGCACATTGCCAATCTATCACGTGTGGCTATGCACTCGTACGTTTTTTTAACTAAGAAGATAACTGACTAGATAACTCGGCAATTTTAAGTAAAAGCCGCTAAAGCCACAAAAATATTAAACGTGTATTTGTTTTACGAACGAATGCATAAGGCACATGACACAACTCCTTGTTCATTCTTCCAGACGTGTGGACATCCGCGGCGTCATTGAGACGGTGGAGGAACCGTCACCTATCATTACGAAACAAGGGAAGAACGTGAATCGTGCCCGGTTAACCATTGTTGATGATTCTGCTGCCTCCGTCTCCCTCATCTTCCGGGGATCGTCCTCCGACCGAATAAATCAGTATCAGCACGGAGAATGCCTCGCCGTCATGAGAGGAGTGCTACAAGAGTACCCAACAGGTACATTGCAAGTTGATTGTACTCATGCCAGCGTACAGAAGCTGCAAGAGTATGAGGCAACCCACCTGGACAATTGTGTGCGAGAAGCCAAACTACTGGGCACTAACTTCGAAGTCGCTTCGGTCTCACAGATAGAGACAACAGACCTTGCTAACTCGACTCAGCAGACGCCAATCCGGCCAAGTCTCTATGCAAGTATTCAGCCCGGAGGTGACAAGTTACACGTCGAGTTTAAGTTTGGCTCTCAACTGGTGAGGGATAATTGGATAGATTTTGGGATTTGTTTGGCTACGCTCTTGCGTGCCTCAAATAATATTGATTCATAACACCGTTACCTTTTTTAGTTTGTGGGTGATTTAAACTGCATGGCATCTAATTCAAGCGTGTCTAAGTAAGTGGGATATTTATTGTATTGGATTTCTCATACAATCTTAGGTCAAAGTAATCATATGTCACCTCATGATTATCTTATGATTATCTTATCTTGATTATCAAAACAGGAAGCGCAACAGGGAGGTCACCGAATGTGAGGATGGTTCGGATTTGAAGAGTCCTTCCAAGTGCTCCACACCTCGGCACTAGGAACTCGTCTTGTAGAGATAAGAAAGATCCAAAGATTTCATGTTAGATAAATTAGAAACAAATTTTTATAATACTATCTTTATACTTGTTACGTTCTGCTACTTGTATGAGTAGTAGTATCATCAAATAGTCAGGCGACTTGTAGTAGTAGTAGTTACAGATCAAGTAGTAGTAAGACGAAAGTATAAATGTATCTCTTTCCACAAATTAAAAACTCACATTTATTGCCGTAGAACAATAGCGTAATGTAAATGAATGGAACTGAAAACTCTCTTACCTGTCATGCCAAATTAAGACTGTTCTACTCAACTAATGCTTCACCAAAAAGGTAAACTATTGTTCGCAAAAAAAATAGAAAGTGGTAAAAACTTTCTTTCCAATCGATCAAACCGTGTTCTTAGCAGTATATAAATACAAATGAAATTAGAAGCGAATTAATCTGATTCTGCTGATTCTAGAAACGGAACCGTCGAAATGAAAAGTTCCGAACCGATTTTGGTTTTTGAATCGGTGTAATGAAAGGCCTTCTTGTAGCTAACAAAACGCGGACCCGCGAAGAGGGTCCGCCATGCTAGTAATATCCCAATTTTTTGTCAAACAATCCCACCAGAAATTACCATAGACAACACCTTCCCAGCTCAGAATAGTACATTTTTTAACGATTAAATAAGAAATCGTAGTTTATATGGGGCAGAGTCGTAAGGCGATGGGCTTTATAACGGGCGTGTCTAGACTACACTAAGAATAGTAGTATAGTACTAAGTATCGTCCTGTAGCATCGATTGATTGACTACTATCAACTATCGATATTGCATTTCTGCTACTTAATAAACAAAATGTAATTATCGGTAAATGCGTCTGAGAAGTTGCGGAAGCAGCAATGTACCTATATGTTTTTTATGGACTTTATGTTCTATGGCTGCTCACCCCATCGTGTGCGCTCGTCACCACAGCAGCTACCTAACGTAGAATGGATATTGACAGCGACGACGAATATATGGCGGCTGTCCTCGACGAATTCGAACGACAGGGCAATGCTAGGACTGCAGCGGTGGCGGCCTTTCAACAGCGGTTAATGAACAGCCAGCAAGTAAGCATTTTCATGCGGTTGATCACGAAGTCACGTGTGCTGGCTTTCGGCTCTCAATGGCAGCAGCATCACCAAGCTGCAGGCTTCTAGGCCGATCGCGCTGATTTGGGCGACTGATCCGCCAATGTATCAACCGTGGCGAAACCGCCAGAAATAGCGGCGGAATTGCAGCGGCAACAGCAGCAGCAGCTGCTCCTAGAAAAGCTAGACTCCTGGCATGGTGCAAGCAATGCCTCGCTAAAAGCTGCTGAGTACGTTGGCGGGTATGTGCTAAATCGAAGTCGAGTTCTTCACTGTCAGTTGTGCAACTCTTTGCTTACAACTCTTTGCTCGTACAACATCCGCACCTGCGAAGGTTCACATCCAGCATAAGACCTACTCGCATGCATCCCGCGGGTTAACTTCGCCCTCGCCGGTGGCGCTTGTCTCATTAATGAAGATGGAGACCACGTTTACAGCCCTGACACCCAGCTTCATAATCCAGCCACGTGTGTAGAACACCTCCGGGCACAATTAGCGAACTGCATCACATGCAGGTGCTTAAAATGAGGAATACGCGTGCAGTGGCTCAGAAAAATAAAATCATGCGCAAGATTAGCAAGCTAAACTGACAATGTCACACGTAATTTTCTTTTATTCTACAGTAAATATATTTTCAGTCTATCCTAAATATTTGGCCATCTTTATGTTCTTTTTTCTCACTCGCAATGCACAAAAATATTGCTGGAATGTTTGCTAAATGAAGAACAATAATCATCACTAAGTAAACCAGTAGCACTAAAGTTTGACTTACGATTGTGTAGCCAACGTCAATTATTTGTGCTGTAGCCTAAGCTAGTTCAGTCATCATCATCGTAAACTCATTATCTATACGTACATCTATATTAGCTCAGTCTGTACAGTATAACTTAAATATAAATAATTTGTCGATACCAACATCCGCCAGTATGGCTATGCAGCCGAGTGCTCCGTCGACAAAGAAGGCGAGTACCGGAAATTCAGGGATTTTCCCAGTGTGCTTTGTGGTGCTAAACGAGGCATCGCGCAAGCGCCATTTTATGCGAAATCACGCTGACAAGCTATTGCCGGACTGGCATCCCCGGCAGGCCTTTCCAGCGCATATGTGTCCATCAGATGCTGACTGGGTCACCGCCAACACAGAGGCTCGCCGCTCGCTCCTTTGGAAGTCTTTTGAACTGTCCAAGGAGCCGAACGTGTATAATGAGGATGAGCGGCTCGTTCTGTGCACCGCCGGATGCAACGCATTTGTCCGGCAGATCCGCAAGCACCGCGGTCTGTGCGGTAGAAAGGCAGCAGCGGCGGCTGCGTCAGCAGACGAGCAACAGAGCCGCATCGCGGCTGTACGTCCGGACATGCACACTATCGCCACGCAGACTGAGTGGCAAGCCATGAGCAGCTCGACGGAGACCGCTGCCCCGCCGCCGCTGATTCAAATGTCGGGCAGCAAATGCCTGTGAACGCTGCTCCCACTTCACCGGTGAGTGAGTGAGTGAGTGAGTGAGTGAATGAGTGAGTGTGTACGAGTAAGTAGGACGTGCATATTTTCAAACTTTGTTATAGCCATCTATGTTTTCCTTATACAGTTATGTACGGAGTTTTCCGATTCGTTGCATATCGTACTTTTCAATTGTCATTTACAATTCTTATGCTGGGAACATTTGCATATTTTTATTGTTTGTATAACTGTAAAAAATAATTATTATAGCGCAAAACTTTTATAATTATCTATCACTTAGTACTTGCTTCTTTATCCAAAAGGCTTATTTAAAAACCATAGACACAGCTAAAGCAAGCGGCCTTTTCTAGAATTTCTACCATTCGCGAGTGTAGCGTCCTGAGTTGTTAAGTAGTCCTTGATTGCATGCAGCATAAAAAGGGGCCTGCGAGGAAAGAGGAGAGATATTCAACTAATTTTAATTTCAATTGTGCGCTTAGGTGCTGCTCCACCTATAATTGCATGCAGTATGGAAGGGGCCTGCGATCAAATATAAGAGATAGATAGATAATAGCTACTCAAATAATTCAACTAATAACGCTTATTACTAATAACGGCAACCGTAAGAAGAATATAGTCAAAGCAGTACTGAAAACTTACCTCAAGCATCTCCGCCAACCAAAGCCACAAACGCCGCTGGGGAAAGATCCGCGATTCCGTTGAGGCAACACAGGAGCGGCTGTGGCAGCGCAAGCAGCTCACTCTGGCCGACCTAGTGCTGCGGCCTGACCTCATCGCTGGCGTCTTTGGCTTGGAGGTGGTCACCAATCAGTTGAAGCTGGCGCCTTCAACGGCGGGCCGCAAGTGCTAGGAGATAGTTACCATCCTGGGTTGGCTCACAGTGCGCGGCAATCGCTGTCTTGAGCAGGTGCTCGACGCGATCAGACTGCGCCAATCAAAGTTTTTTGTGCCGCCGCCGCCGCCGCCGCCGCCGCCGCTACCACCGCCGATGCCGACGACAGAGGGGATGCCGAGCAGGCCGGCTGGCGAGCTCAGCAGCAGCTGATGAGCGACAACCCACTCGCTGCTAGGCAGCTTGCAGTTGCGCGCATGTCTTCGCTGATCGGCGAAGCAGAAGGTGAGTTCGCCGCTGTACGCTCACTCCAGGAGCAGCTCCATAAGCTGGCCACCATGGTCGGCAGATGAGCTATATGGCCAGCTATATTAAACGTAGCAAAGTGTGCAACATTTTTGACCGGCGCGACCGGTTTTTTAATATGCTGCTTGAGAACAGTTGGGAGGCGCTGCCGCAAACTGGAGACTGGAGCAGCAGCAGCAGCAGCAGCAGTAGCAGCAACAGCTCGTCTCGCAGCGACGACGACAATCAGCTGTGCGCCAAGATGGTATGTGTCCGGCGCATTGTGCAGGAGTTCGTTTTCTTTTGCAGCGTGGAACAGCCAATTAGACTATTGCCGTGGATTTATCTGCGGCGGCAGCATCTGCTTAACCGTGCAGTGCGACACAGGGCGGCGGACGACCGGGACCAGCTGTTTCGCGACACCAGCATCAGTGCCACTGAAGAAGATCTCGTTGGGCACTCGCACCTGGTGCTGCCGCCGACCGAAGTTCCGCACAAGGCCGGGCAAAATGGCCAGCCAGCCACAATGGTGCTGCCCGACCTCTTCTGCGACGCCCTGCTGCGCCTGCACGACGCCTACATCCGGCCGAGCCTCGTTGCGCGCGGAGTCTGTTCCTCCGCCCGAGGTGTCCACAATTTTTTTGGATATTTATGGCCTCGGCTACAGTCAGAGCGCATTCAGCCGCATGATCAGCACTGGAGGCGATAGGCTGCTCGGCCGGCATTATGTTGCGACTGACTGGCGCCGCACCCTATGCAGCGTCGTCCTGGCGATGGAGCCGGCGCAGCTGCACGCATTTGCCCGCGCCCATGGCACCTCGCCGGCGGTTATATGCCAAAACTACAGCTATAACGCGCACAGGGCGCTGCAAATGGGTGTTGTCATCCGCTCGCGCCAGGCAGTTGGCAACGGCCAGCCTACTAAACCAGCAACAGCAGCAGCAGCAGCAGCAGCGTCTGAGTTGGCGAATTCTTCTGCTTCTGCTTCTGCCGCAATTTCCTCGGCGCTGGCTGTCCGATCGGCATTACTGGCCGACAGCGGTGGTGCCGAAGACAGCGGCGGCGGCGGCGGCGGCGGCGGCGGCGGTGGCGGCGGCGAGATTCGGCCGACGCAGCGCGCTGATGCTGCAGTGCACAGCGGCGGCGGCGGCGGCGGCGGCGGCAGAAGCAAGCAGCGGCGGAGGCGGAGGCAAAACTCAGCAAGTTGTGACGGCGGCCAGGATGGAGGCTTGGGAGTTGTTTCGCAGCCTGTCGCCAAGGTTCAGCGGCTGAGTTAAAAGATCCGCCGCCAGTGTGTTTAATTACTATTAGTACGATAGCGTATAAAGCGCGCACGTAGGTGCGTGCTTTATTCGCTTTTACTTATATTACTTATTAACTTTGAGTTTATATTATTATAGTTCGTGCGTACAATTGTTAAAGTATTTTTATTATTCATAAATCTATGCATGCTTATTGAATAATCTTATATGTTGAACAAGGAACAGTTGATAGTGCGCGCAATAAACTCTATAAAATTATAAGGGATTTGATCCATTTAGCTATTCGTATTATTTTAGGGAATTATGCGCGCACTATGAACTGTACGATGGACATGCGTTAGTTAGCCAGCCCTTGTTTATAATTTTTTTCATCTTTTGATATTGCGCGATCAGTTGTTCGATGTTATTATTATATATTATTATTTATTATGTAAATGTATCAGTTATTTATAGATGTAACCAAAGTTAAAGCCATAAACTATTACTGTATTGGACTGTAAAGACAAGGAAGATTAAAGTCGTTGAACGAAGCCATCCCTAACAGCAGCGTTTAATTTCTTCTTCTGTATGATTGATAGGTATATATTTTATTATTGAGACTAAGCTTTCTGCTTTGGCACGCCATTTGAATTTTTGCGTCCTTTTTCTTCAAATCTTTAAAGTCGTGCGAATATGTCAATCAAGCAAGAAAGAAGCAACCTGTTGACATGGCACATGAAATTTCAATAATAGATCGGTCATTACTTAATGCTACTAAAATTAGGCACCCAGTCGACCATAGACAAATTTAAAGGCCTTGGTGCAGTGGGCCATAGACAAATATTTAGGCCTTCACGCGACTGAAAAGTTCCATTCCAGTATATGTTACAAAAAGCGATAGACTGGAAAGAAAATTTACAGCAACAAAATATCAATTTCACTTAGTCAACAACTAAGCAGTTTCTACCGATCGATGAAGGAGATCTGGAAAAAGTCAAGGCGTACTTTGATAGAACCACAGCCGAAACGCTTACAGGACGAGGTGGTATTCACCATTCTCTATATTCTACGTGAGAGAGGACAAGAACACCTTAAACATTTGAAACAGCACGGAGCATTGGTTGCTGGTATCGACTCCGACGGACAAGAGTACTGTGAACTACCACCACTACCAACTAAGAACCAATCAAGTGACCCAGCGAAGTGCAAAGACGACAGAACGAAGCAGGCGCGCATCTACGGAGAGCATCGTTAACTGACTGCTCTGTATGAGAGGTCTTTACCTACATGGGTGAAAAACGGCTGCTTTTTTCCGAAGCCTCTTTTGAACGATTCAGAAGGTAGGTTCCGTTTCTCTACGAATCAGGCACGCTGAGTTTTTTGTTTATTGCTTGTTTATGTTTTCAAGTTCACTTGTTATTCAATAAATAATATGAAAATAAATTTTCGATGGTCGAAATGTATTTTCAGCGTTAAGCAATAACAAAATGGTGCGTGTCATTATAATACTCTTGTGTATATGTACAATGCCTAGCACTTTTCCCTAATTAAAAATTTTTTTCTTTCTTCTGCTTGGTGAAGCAAAAGGGTCTTTTTGCCATAGACAGAAAAGTAACAGCGGTGCCCAGTCATATATAGGAGAAGAAAGGAAACCAAGACAACGATATAATCGCTGCTGTTTCTTTTTTAGCTCTTTCAGAGCACTTTTCTTTTAAAAAACTAAATTGAATTTGGTGCGATACGGACAACGACTACGAAACCAAAGAAGATGCCAATGCCTTCATCGAGGCCTGCGAGGAAGCCGAGCGGCAGGCAGCTCTGAAGGAGCAGTTAAATTGTGAAGTTATATAAGTGACCATGCTGCAGCTGCGGTCAATCTTTGTGAAGACGTCGATATTGACGCTGACTATTTGATTGCCGCTACCGAAGCTGCCCAAGCTGCCGAAGCTGCTGAAGCTGCCGAAGGTTATTTTGACAGCGAGTTTTTCAAAATGAAAGACTTCCAGGCTTATGCCTATGCTAGACACAGTCTTTGAATCTCCGCTATCAGTTGGCATGAAGAGCTACTTAAGGTTTATAGAGATGAGGCGTGGCGAGTTGCATCCGTCCAGCGCTGCATTCGATGAGGGAAGAAACGAGAGCAAGCCATCTGTGCTGTGAGCAATCAACTAACGGTGGCTACTAACGCCGACTCTTAAGTTGCAGATACCGAGGCAAGTAGCCCAGTTGACGTTATCAACGATCCTCGGGCACGAAAATCGGAATAATTAGAAGATTCGAGCCGACGGCGACAAATGTCATTTAGTTTGTATTTCAGTTGCGTCTGATGGCAAGTGAAAGTCTAGTATTAACCACAGAATATCACACACAATGCTCATTCGTGCTCTCCGCATGAAAATCGCAGGACAAAAAAGATACGTATGGAGCCTACTCTTGGCGTGAAGTTAACTACGAGCTAAGTAGCATACATCCATCTTCTATATCCTTTTCAATGTAGCCAACGCCGCGGGGAATTCTAGTCAAAATTCTAAGAGCTGTGCCATAGACTATTTTTAAGGAAGTTGCCATTCCCTTCCACATTGAGTATAAGAAAGCTGCCCAAGAAATTAGACAGATTTGTTTTTTTTAATTTACTTTGTAGGCCTCTGACTGAATCTAAACATTTACTTTCAGATTTTTTACGTTACGCTGTGTTGCACTCAAAGTATCTCTACATGCTGACGGATTCGCGCCGACAGTGCGCATCTTTGACTGCAACTGTCGGTCTACAACTCGGTTGCATCGGTTCCCATTCGGGCAATAAAGAGAGGTACGTTTGTTTGTTGAAAACTTTTTCGGCACACCGCTACAATGAATTTAACTCGACCAAAAGTTGCGACGAATATTTCAAGACCAAATTTCCAATTCGAGGAGATATAGGCCTATCTGGTTGAGCGCTTCTCTATGCTTCGCAACTGGAATGTGGCATTACAGCCATGGAGGAAAGAATAGAATGGAGTGCTAATCTGAGCCAGTTATTTTTATCTCACTCGATTTTCGCTTTTAACATCCCTTTCCCCCCGTTCCTTCCTATTGGCTGAAAGCATATATTTTGATGCGAGCTCATACTATGCTGGGACAGACCTTTCAGAGGGGAACGAAAATGAAAACGAGACGAAAAATACTTTGTCTATGGCAGTCAAAAAAGCCTAAAAAAGCATTTGGCGCAGAAATTCATTCCTGCACGGTTTTGCTTGCACGGTTTCCTGCTTGATGATTCACCCGACAGTGGGGTTCCTTCACGTCCACTCGTGCGTGAAGGACATCATGCACTCGTGCAGATGTCATTCTTATTTGATTCTGTGTGCAGACTTGCTGGTCAAGCGTCCAGAATTACTTTTGTCTATGGCAAAATCTCCTTTAGGTCTAACGGATCATTGGTGCAGGGTTGAAATATATTTTAAGAAATCGAAAAGACACTAAGGAAAAACAACCAAGAGTGAACGTTTTTTAATACCATAGAATCATACACAGAATGGCTGTTTCGGATTTTTTGTGTGAAGACCAAAACTCACGGGCAACTACCGGAAGAAAAGAGACTGCTCAGTGGGGCAATAAAAAAGCAGAAGCGAAATCTACTTTACGGAATGCAGATTTTGAATAAAAAATTCTTGGCTGAGCAAACCGCCCCGTGTGCTTAAACAAAAGTTAGACAATAAAAAAGAACAATGCCGGTGCCAACTGTGCAACAACGTTAACCTTTTGGATGAAGGAATTCGTAAAGCGAAACTAAATGGTTTTGAAATAGTAAAACAAAAACTTATATAATTTTCATTACTTTTAATATTTCAAATGCTTTTTAGATGTTGTGTAACAACAGTATAGTATAGTCTGTAGATCCTTACTCAGGAACAACTAGAAAAGGGGACGGGAAACGCCTCAAATCCTTCAGAAAAAAACTTGAAGGCCTATTCATTTCTATTATGTGTCTATTGTAGCGTAATTATGAGATAACACCCCCCCCCCAGATTTGTTTCTTTACAACACGCCATAAACAGCAAATCTGGGGAGTGTTATTGTGGGAGTGCTAATCAATTCGCAATCGTACTTTCTGGCAAGTCAAATTCGACATGGAAGACGGTTTACCTTCCGATCCTGGCGATTTTGAGACCCCAGATAGGGAGATTTCTCCGGATCTACTGGACTTTCTGATACAAACAGAAAATGAGTCGCAGTTGGCGCGCTCCAGTGAAAATAAGGGACGATTCCAGACACTGACAGAAGCGGAATTTCAGCGAGAGATTGAGGAGAGCTCGCCCTCGACAACAAGGAAGGCAGAATGGGCAATTCAAATCTTACGAGAATGGCACGACGAGAAAAAGCATTTCTGGACCACAGGCGGTGGTCCAGCTTTACTGGTTTTAACCGACGTGGACGAAATGTCAAAAAGTGAGGTGAAGAACTTTCTATTGAAGCTGTTTGTCCTGGAGGTGCTTTTTAACTTTGGTATTTTTCTTCTCTTGTTTTTTATTTTTCGCCGTGAATTATTTCCTGGCCCGGCTATTGCGTTACATATGCGTGCGTAAAATGCGTTACATACCATAGACACTGTACTGAGCCACACTGGGGTTTAAGTGTCTATGGCTGCATTTTGGCTCATGCTTGTAGCATTCGATTTTTTTGCTACAAGCGCCTTAGTTCCCAGCTATAGCTATCTACGTGCTCATGTGACATATTCGAGCCGTGACTATAACTTATAAGCAGACCGAAACACCAAAGACCGAAAAATTTTGTGCCAGTCAAGGAAGTGTAGCGTCGGAAACTGCATCCTCAAGACTGATTGTTTTACTTCTCTACACTTTGTTGAGTGCTTCAACAGCCTATGTTTTCCATCATGTGCATCGCGAGTGCAGATCCTTTTTGATTCCATTGCCAAATTCTTTTTTTTCCATCAGAAATCGTCACGCGAAATGTTACCACCAGGCTACTTACAAACTGCTTTCTCAAAGGACTTATTTCACGAGCATCAAAGTTAGCAGCAAAAGACGCTAGTGAAAGAAAATTTATGAAGCTTCGGGGCAGGTAGTTTTCACTATTCAAATGCGCCTTTTTATAATAAGCACTACGGGACGATCGACTATGCGATGTCATATATGTACAGGTTTATCCATTTTTACAACTCTCAAATCCTTTTAAGAGTTTCTCTGCCCATATTACATAGCTTTCCATCACAAGAATCGCTATTATCTTTTATGTTTTGAATACGACGTATTTACGAGGATTGTCCCAGAAATAACAGAAAAAACCAGTACAGAGGCTGACTGTAGTATTCGAATTTTATGCAACTTGCGTCATTAGTATTATTTCAGGGACAACTAAAACCCTCGGGACGCGAAACGAGCCAATTCATGGCAAAAAATCTGAGGGGCTCGCTTAAAAGTATTGTTCTATGGCTTTTTCAAGTCTTCTCTGCAATCAGGCAAATTAAAATTGCTTTAGCTGCGGCCAGCAGTGAAGCTAAGCTGAACTATATCAAGAGAAGCATTTTTTATTCACTTGATGAAATGCCAAGAAAGTGCAGCGTATTTCCGTGCTCGTCAAATTACAACTCTGAAGCCGTTCGAACACGGACATTTGCGTTTCCCAGAGATCCACAGGAGCGAGAGCGATGGAGAAAGGCGCTGCCAAATATTCTCCAGGTAAGAAACCAGATCATTTGCTGTCATTACTGCTGCATAATTCCGCTTCAATTCTGCATGCCAGTCTCGTCCAAACAACTTGAAACCCAAAATTTATTATTTTAGAGAGTGACTGACAATATGGGCGTGTGCGTAAAGCATTGGCCAAGCGATGCTCCAATGTTCAAGAAAAACTCTACCAAAAGGCCAATTAATCCTCCTTCTGTTTTTAATGGAGTTCCTAGCTCGTGTTTTGTTCAGAACCAAGGTACGTAACTTAAAGATTGCTCAACACTTAGCGTCTATATCGATTTTGCCGCTCACAATTATCTTACTTTTATTTTTACTCTTATTTTAGACCAAGACCGACAGGCCGAAAAGCGCGGTGTTCTTTCTGACGCGAGGTGCAGCGACATCGATGAGATGGACGCTTTTCAGCTGCTTGATTTTTTGCCGGCATGGGAAAGTTTTCGAGCTGAGGTGAAAAATTCGGATATCGTATCTCGACATGCACTGAATACAGCTATTCTGAACGAAGACATTTACTTGTTTACGTTAGATAAAGATGGAGACCTGTCTGTTCGAATTTTTGTCTCACCTAACTTTCTGATTCGTGCATTCAAACTGCATACACCGATTTCGGTTCGAGACTTGTTGGGATTTCAACCGACGCTGGTCGCAACTGGATGCTGTTGTCGTGCGGTGCAAAAATTCCGACGCCAATCCCCAACGTGAAGTCGAAGCGTTTGTTAGTAGAATCAGTGATGATATAGATTCTGACTCTGATTTGGATCGGTCGCTTCAGTTTTTGATTCGACAACTTAGCCTTAAATTAGTAAATCGGAACAATCGCCGCTATGACATTTCACTAGTGCGACAGTCAGCATTGCTCTACTTGATCAGTAGTTCGGCTTACTCTTACCTACGGAAGCTATTGCCATTGCCTCATCCCCGAACGCTGCAGCTGCAACTAGCAGGTACAGGAGAAGTTGGCACAGAAACCGACGCAGCCGATGTGATCCAGTCAGTTTTTGCTAGTCTATCAGGAGCTCAGCGAAACTGCGTAATATGTTTGACGAAATGTACATACAACCGTCCGTTCGATATCGATGCCGTCACCTGGGTCGAGCCGTCGACGATCCGGACCAGGTTGCTAGGACAATTTTGGCCATAATGGTAAAGCCATTACTTGGTGGAAAACCGTTTGTAGTCCGACTATTGCCGACATACATTTTGTCTGCGGAGTTTCTGCGAAAATGCGTCAGCCAATGTATTAAAGCAATTAACAACAACGGTGGCCGTGTCGTTGCTCTCGTCAGCGACAATCACCCGACCAACCGCAAGTGTTTTGCTTTATTTAGCGATGGAAGAGAGAAGCCATGGATTGGAACGGATGCTGCACAGGAGTCGGAATTCTTCATGCTGTTCGATTTCGTTCACATTATCAAATGCATTCGCAACAATTGGCAAATGGAAGCGAATGGAATTCTAAGCATTCAACCTCCTGGCGCTGACAGACAGATATCCGCTAAATGGTCAGACGTGGTACGCCTGTACCAAATGGAGAAAGACCACGTAGTCAAGCGCACATGTCTAACTCATGAGGCCTGTTATCCCACAAGCACTCAGAAAACTAAAGTCAGTCTCGCTCTCCAAGTTCTCGATGAAAGGGTTGCCGCTGCATTGAAGTGTGATGGATACTCAGACACTGCGGAATTTATCAAAACCATAGTGAGATTCTGGAAAATTGTCAATTGTAAAAATCCTGATCTACACGCACGACTACGGGATCCGGACAGGCGACCAGTCTATTCCGTTCAAGATGAAAGCATACAATTTCTTAGCGCGCTCGCGGATTCGTTTGATTCGACACATTGTGGAAAAGGCCGAGCTCGCCATCATTCATTGACGCCCGAGACCAAGTCAGCGCTAGTAAACTCACTGCGCGGAGCCTGTGAGATGTGTGAGGTTCTTTTGTCCGACCCACGAATCAGCTACGTTCTGCTGGCTGGCTGGCGTATATCGCCAAATGAGCGGCGGCAACTACTATGTATCTGTGGAGCAAGTGCTGCTCAGTGCTCGACTCCGACGAATGAAATTATTGACATCCCTTGAATTAGCAGACTACAAGCACGATCGGAGCAAATGTTGCAATGAACAGCTGAATGAAATTGAACTGGCGACCATTGATAATTGTGCTGCTAAATCAGAGGAGCTTTCCATTTCGGAGATGGCTTCGCTCTACACTATATCGCAGGTAAGCTGGATATTAATTAAAATTTAATTCACAACGAGGTTTTACACAATCTCATCAAAACAATTCAAACCGTGCTTAATTGGAAATTGACAGGTTATACAGCGACTAAAGAAGGCAGGCATCAAAGGAACAGATTTGATATCAGAGACGAGCATTCCAGCCAGCGAATTCACTGAAGAGTTATCTCGCGGAAAGCTTTGTCATCCTCCACAATGGCTGTTAGACTTATCCTGTCTCTGCTACAGCAGTTTTATTCTGCACTCTCCTACGTGCGCAACTCGCGTGCAGAAGCTGTTTTATGTTATTAAGGACTTTTACTTTCCAACTAACACACAGTTCAGCATGGACAGTGTCCCGTCGGCTAGCCAACGTTTTTTTCAAAGGACTAGTAAGACGCTCGTCAAAACTCCCACCAATACCGACGACATCCCATGATAGAAAGCTTCGGAAGTTAAATGCTCAGTAGGTGAAGTTCCAGCGTTTCCTTTATGTACGAGCTACTGACTGTTTGTGTCGTCTTGTCCTTGGAGTTCCGTATTTGCTTCTATTTTCTTGCCGTTGGAGTTTCATCTTCGCTTTCATCCTTTATCTTCTTGCCGTTGGAGTTTCATCTTCGCTTTCATCCTTTATCTTCTTGCCGTTGGAGTTATATCTTTGCTTTCATCTTTTATCTTCTTGCCGTTGGAGTTTTTTGTTGATATGGCGGTTACTTTATTGTAAATTACATTGTAATTATATCACTGGTTCCTATTCTTTAAATTAAATACTCGACATTGCCTCGCTTTACTATTTAATCTAACCGTTAATGCCTGATAGCAGAGAAGACTTTAAAAAGCCATAGAACAATACTTTTAAGCGAGCCCCTCAGATTTTTTGCCATGAATTGGCTCGTTTCGCGTCCCGAGGGTTTTAGTTGTCCCTGTATTATTTAAAAATATTCAACGGTTGTTTTGCTTATTTAAATTGGGTAAAAATGTCAACTCATTCAAAAGTTTTGTCTATAATTAGAACAAGGGGTAGTGAATAGAGTTACACCAAGTCGAGCCTACTATGCTAGACCATAGACTAAATTTTTGATCTTTAGTCAGAACCATCGATCCGAAAACAAAAGCAAACGAAGAAGCTGAAGAGAAACAAAAGCACACATAAGCCCTCGAAAAAGCAGAAGCTAATCTAAAACAAATGCAGAAGCAGAACAGCACAAAAAACATCAGTGGCACCGGCGTAAAGCTGCAAGAAGCATTTGAAATCACGGTACTGATCTTCGATCACGACAAGACAGCATTGTTGATTTCATCTTTTCTGTTCTCCCTCGTTCAATTGTTAAATGTTTAGCGTTTCATCTAAAGAAGGTCAACGCCAGTTTGTGTATTCCCAGTGGAGATTTGGGAAGCGAGGCAGCAAAATTGTCAGCAAGCTCACTGACATCCACGGAGCAGGCGCGATTTCGAAGAGTGCAGTCTACCGGTGGATCGAAGAGTTCAGCCAAGGGTGAACGGACGTTGCTGATGACACAGCCAGCCGTGGCTGTCCCATTTCCTCATCAACTAAGGCCCTAGTTGAAAAAGGATTTCATTCAAGAAAATCCCCGTTCCACCGCAAAAAAGATGGCAAATGGGCTGGGGAGCCCAAAAACGTCAATTTACCGAATTTTGGCGGAGAATCTTGGCATTGTGAAGCTATCGGCAAGATTGGTGCCCCGTTTGTTGATGAAAGAAATGAAAGCTGCAAGAATGAAGTCCTGCAGGGAGAATCTTGAGCTGGCTCAGGATGCCGGTGGGTGGGAGAGTTTCCGACCGTATGTGGTGACCAGCGACGAGACCTGGATTCCGCACTTTGACCCGGAGACAAAGCAGGAGAGCAAGGTATGGGCGTTGAAGGGTTCAGATTCATCTGTGAAGGCAAAACGAGACCAGTACTGCAAGAAGATCATGCTGACCTTCTTCTTCGATCAAGAAGATCCGCTGACCATCGACTTTCTCGAGCCGAACAGCACGATTAACTCGGATCGCTACGCTGAGACACTGACCAAGCTGAAATCTGACATTCGCAACAAGCGCAGGACTGCGATGAAGCCTCACCTTCTGTTGCACAACAATGCTCAACCTAACACTAATCACTGTATTAGGTACTGTAAGTAAACTTCGTTTTCCGATATAGTGTATAAATAGTTCCAACTAGTTCACATCAAATTACTTTCCTTTAATTCTCCCACAGAGTCACTAGAGTGTGCGACCTAGAGGCCGCTGGCCATTCGCTACAAGACATAATGCTTATTACCGGCCAGAAATGCGAGAAGACGGTCAAAAGGTATTTAACTAGGCGCCAGGACCGCAGTCTGTTCAGGAGTTCCAAGGAAGTGAACTGTTCCCTAACCCGGCACATTCCAAGTATAAGCACAATGCCTTCCAATGATGAGGCGTCTTTCTCTGCTAATGCGAGCAACTTTATCAGTTTTTCTACTGCCTGCACGCAAGTGATGACGATCACCAGTTGCAATGCCACCCGACTATCAATTGATGAGCCGGTTTCTCGGCCAGTTCACATCGAGGCCGAGGCCTGTTCAACAAAGAAGATGCGTGTTAGCATTGACGGCAGCAACCATTTGATTAGCTAATAAACAATAAACAAATAGAATAAATAGTCTAATAAACTCGTTATTGTATAAAAGATATTGTTTGTATAAAAAACTAGCTCATGATACATTTAAAAGCTTTTCTACAATTTTTGAGCAATTTAAAACTACCCCACTAAAAGCATAGTAAATATTGCCTATTGATTGGCATTGATTTATTTAAATTAGATCAGACGCTGAAATTATGACTAATTTCTGCAGTTCGAATAAAAAACTGGCTATCGTGCAGAATCGTTCGTTAAATTCACTGTACGCACATTTTTTTAGCTATTGACACGAAAATTTCCAAAAATGAATTATATTTTTATTATGCCAACATCTTAGAAGTGTTTTGACATTAAAATTCCATTTGTGGGGGTTGCAACTTAACTTTTATTGCAATTTCCGGGGTTTTCCGTGTTTTTCTGAATTTAAACGACTATTAACGATTATGCAATTTTGAATTTGTGCGCTGACCTGGTGTCACTGGTAAAAAATGTGTCTATGACCAAAATTAGCTACAAACTCTGGGGCTTTAAGGATAGGGGCACTGCTAAGCTGCAAATACTGCGAATAAGATGCTTTCCACTTAAAAATGGCTGGCTCAAGACCTGCCCCAACATGGATTGTGCAACCTCAAGAGACCGCCCAGCCCTTGAACTAACAAATATGGCACTTCTGAAACACTTCTAAAATGTTAGCATAATGAAAATATTCATTTTTGGAAAGTTTCATGTCAATAGCTAAAAAATGTGCGTACAGTGAATTTAACGAACGATTCTGCAGGATGGTCAAAAAAACTAACAATGTAGGGCACAGAGGTACTTACCGACCGCAAAAATCCAGCTATCATAATTTAAATAGGCATTGTTTTAATTCTAACAAGGATTTACATTATACTTGACAGGAAGCGCGCTTATAGCCATAGGCTTTGGTTGCAGACTTGCAGCACGAGCTAAAACAAATGCGGAATGCTAAAGCCGCCCCGCCGCTCAACTGCTGCTTGCTGGGGGCGTTGGTTTTATTAACTTCTTTTAAACCCCTCCCGGCCTCCCCCGGCCTCTCAGCCAATCACAGACAGTGGAGATGGGTAAGGTTTTTAGCAGACTTGAGAGGATAGGCGAAAGCCAAGCCCAGCAGGGCCCTAGACAGTTTGGCTGTATAGAGGGGGTAGGGGTTGAATTTTATCGATCGAACGATATGATCGTGCAGAGGGGGTGTCTGTTTTTTAGCCCTTGTTTTTTCAGTCGAGCCCAGCCAGCAAAACCAACTAAATGGCTATGAATAACTACTGCTAATGCAAAACAAACCAAGGAAACCAATATTTCAAGCGAATGATCTGCTCTGCAGCGAGTTTAGCCATAGAACTGTAAATAAAGTGAATTAGGCTTGTACTGCTAGACGTTGTAGTCTTAGACATTTTGCACGGGAGCCCGCGATTTAGCCTAGGCCCCACACCACACACAACCTGACTGCCACTATTTGACTGTCGTCTGTATATTTGTTACCGTTTTGGTGAGGATTAAAGTGTAGGATATGGTTTAGGGTTTAGGATTTAGGGTTTAGATTAGGGTCATTAGGGTATGAGTTCGGTTTTAGGCTAGGATATAGTTTAGGGTTAGGATTTAGGCTGGAGTTATAGGTTAGGGTTAGGTCATATGTAATGGTTAGGATTTAGGCTGAGGCATAGGTTACGGGGTGGGGGCGGAGCTTTAGGAATTAGGTTAAGGTTAGGTTAGGATTAGCTTAGGTTAGAGGGCTTAAATTAAGGGATAGGATTTAGACTAGGGTATAGATTATAGAGTTTGGTGGGGTCGAGTCAATTAATGGCACTTTGATATCGTTCATGGGCCCCTGATTGTAGGTAGACCTTTGAGTTTCACAAATCCATGCCAATTTCAGTGAAGAATTTATTCAGTTAAAGAGACAAAAGCTCAGCAATACCAGTTCAAAAGCAAATGACGATTTTTCTGGAGATATTTGCTCTTTAATGCTTGATTAAACTGAACTGAGGTATATTACTGAAATATTTTGAGTAAGCAAAACCTCATCCGTGAGTAGGGATCGAGCCAATATCTCCCATCCCCTGGATTTTACGGGATTTCTCGTGAATATAACTAAATACATTACAAGCTCGTAATATTAATTTTTTATACTGTAAAGTTGCAACTTATTTTTACCAAGAGCAGGAAAATGTTTACACTAAATATTGTTTTGGAGTTAGTCATTTTAAAACGGAAAATAATGTTGCAAAACTAAATACGAGAAACACTGGCTGTCCCAGAGGCGGTAAGAGGGGTCGGCTGACCCCTTGCGGTAAAGAGATTCAAAAAGTCTACTTTAAGTTTATCTCCCTGATCACCGGGGATTGAATCTAGTGATTACCCGTGTCAATAAAACAGTAAAGAAAAGAACAAATGAACGCGGTGGCAACACAGGGTAAAAATATAGTTGAAGTCTCTTATCACAGTAAATTTAGTTTTTTATAATAATAGAATATTTGGTTATTTAGTTTCTAAAATTTTGATTTATTTTTATATTTTTGTAATTTATAGGAAACACCAGTTGAATCTACGCAGACGGCTACAATAAAAAAGACAGAATCCAAAATAGTAAACACAAAGGAAAAACATTGCCGTAAAAATGCAGCTCTCTTGAAGAAGTGATTCCTTTAATTATTGACGATTAACGGTTTCCAGAGTAGAGTAGCCAAATGGGAAAACCAAATTTAATGATAAATTGAGTAGTGAGTAGCTGAGCCCGGTAACAGACAGATTGCCCCCCCCCCCAATAAAAAAGTCGCAACCACTGCGCTTCAGATTATACCCGCAAGGGTACCTCTCATTTTGCCGATTCTCGTTTCGCCGAAATTAATTTCATAACCATCTGGACATTAGACCATAGACAACTACACTAATTTCAATTTCAAGCCACCAGAAACGATTTCAATCGGCATTTTTGTATTTCACAACCTATTTCACAAACGAGAATCGGCGAAATGAGAGGTACCCTTCCGCTACACTTACACCAAATCGAAGAAATATTTGATAGACATTAATTTAGGCGAAAATCGATACGATAATTAAATTAATGAAATAAAAATCTCCGACATTCGAGCACTATTAGTAACGAATTTTTTAGGCTTCGCACGACACTACACAGAGATAAGGCATGTTTGCGCGCATTTCTTGGGGGAATAAAATTTTTCTTAGAATACATATAAACACAAGTATATAATATAACGGTTACTGGGCAGTGGAACGAGCAAGTTCATACGCGAGCTTGTGAATAAATGAATATTTTTATTCAAAAAACAAGAACAGAAGCTAATGGCTAGGCGGGCAAGGCAGTTTAGCTGAACGCGCGGATTTTTAATAAAATTTATTCAGAAAAAAACAAAACAAACCAATTTCGCAGGGAGTTTAAAATAATAGCCAAACAGTCTACTTTGAGTAGTAAAGTCTGGAATCGGCTTGCAATTTCCAGATAAAATAAAAATTTTTAATGAAAGATGCGCTCAATAAACAATATTGATAATTGGTGCTGCAAAAAATGAAAATCTGAAAACAGTCAGAAAGACTGTTAACAAAACAGTGCAAGATATTCTGAATCAGAAATTTATAAATTAATAGTTTCATGTAATCAGAAGTTTTATTGTAGTCAAGAATTTTTTTACAGAATCAAAGTTCGCTACTACTAAACGGATTAAGTGGCGCTGCTGCTATTTTCCTTCGCTCTCTGACCAAGCAGACTCACTCGAGGAAGCCTAGGAAATGTGGGCTGTTGGGTCTGAGAAGGCACTGGTCCACGGGTGATATCAGGCATTAAGACACAGGCCTGGGTTGAAGGGGGTGAAGGCAGGCAAGCAGGACAAATAATGATAGGACAGACACGGACAGACAGACACAGACAGACAGAGACTAAGACAGACAGACAGACAGACAGACAGACAGACAAACAAACAGGCAGGCACACACAGACAGACGCAGGCAGGCACACTTACAGACAGACAAACAGGCAGGCACACACAGACAGACGCAGGGAGGCACACTTACAGACAGACAAACAGGCAGGCACACACAGACAGACGCAGGCAGGCACACTTACAGACAAACAAACAGGCAGGCACACACAGACAGACGCAGGCAGGCACACTTACAGACAGATGGACAGACAGAAGCGATTTCGAAGGCACAAAAGAAGCAAGCGAGCAACCTAACCAGCCAATACTTTGAAAATCAAACTTGATAACAGAAAGAAAAACGAGATACTAATGAGATAAGTGGGTTTGGTGCTTCTAACAGTGCAGTGTGGTGCGGAATCTACTGTAATCAAGCAAGAGTCGGTCGACTTCACTGCAGCATATTTGAAAAAAAGATTTTAAGCAAAATCTGGGACACAGTAAGGTAAAGAGAGGTGAAAGAGAGAATAATGAAAAGCTTATGGCAGGAAAAGTTAAACAATAAAAAATATATAATTTAGTAGTGAGCAGAAAAAGTATATAGGTATTATTATATAGGCATGTTCATTGACACATTGCATGCATAGGGAACAGTGCTGCTACTATAAGCACGCTATCGCACATATTCGCTCAATTAATCTACCAAAAAGTACCAGAGAGATTTAGGGAAAGTAGCGGAGCATTTTAATAAATGGTATCGCGAATACTTTGTACAAAATGAAAAAAAAACTGATCATGCGCTGATTAAGGGAACTGGGGGAAAACGCACTGCACTGGAAGGCCTGTGACATCATTACTGCTCATTGCTCGGACTGTGAGGCTGCATTGACGAATTCGGACAATCAGATTGGAGGTGGATGAGGTACTGAGAATGGGGTGGTTGTTTTGACTGATCTGACAGCCAATCAGATTGGAGGTGGTGAGGGGTTGAGAATGGGGTGGTTGGTTTGACTGATCTGACAGCCAATTAGATTGCAGGTGGGTGAGGGACTGAGAATGGGGTGGTTGGTTTGACTGATCTGACAGCCAATTAGATTGCAGGTGGGTGAGGGACTGAGAATGGGGTGGTTGGTTTGACTGATCTGACAGCCAATCAGATTGGAGGTGGTGAGGGGTTGAGAATGGGGTGGTTGGTTTGACTGATCTGACAGCTAATTAGATTGCAGGTGGGTGAGGGGTTGAGAATGGGGTGGTTGGTTTGACTGATCTGACAGCCAATTAGATTGCAGGTGGGTGAGGGGTTGAGAATGGGGTGGTTGGTTTGACTGATCTGACAGCCAATTAGATTGCAGGTGGGTGAGGGGTTGAGAATGGGGTGGTTGGTTTGACTGATCTGACAGCCAATTAGATTGCAGGTGGGTGAGGGGTTGAGAATGGGGTGGTTGGTTTGACTGATTTGGCAGCCAATCAGATTTGAGGAGGGTGAGGACCGTGGGTAGTATACTAACACCAAGAGAAACAGCACAATCTAATTAGCCAGCAACGGGAGCAGCCAAGCCCACCAAAGCGCCTCCTCATTCCAGTCTGGATCAGAGCTCCATATCCTCAGCGCCTCCGTCTGGCCGCTCCTCGTCGCTGAACTCCGACATCGAGCTCTCGCCGTCTTCCTCCTCCGAGGACATCGCGCCAGGCAAGTCCTGCGACCGGATGGCCGACTCCGTGGCGAAGCGCTGGACATAATCGCGCACCTTTTGCTTGAAATCGTCCGGCCTGTGTAGATAGAGCGAGGCTGCGTCCCCGTTCAGCGGGTCCATGGGGTTCGGGTAGGTCAGCAGTTGCGGCAGGAACGACTCGAATATATTGGTGAGGTCTGGGCAGAGGGCAATATTTAGTACGGTTAGCAGCAAGATTCCAAAAGAATAAAAACATTAATATTGCCAGATTTTCGCATTCTAAACTGAAAACCTGGCATCCCACTGAATCTTGACACCATCTCGATATCATTTCGAATCTCATAGCGCGACTCTCTCCTGATTCTCATAGTCCGACTCTCATCTGGATACCTGGCACCCGTGTTGTAATTGATAGTTTCGACTCACCATAAAGTGCAGACCAAGTCTGGTTAATGACATCCAAGCACACGGTGCCAGATCTAAATATGTAAAAATTATTGAGCCACTTTGCATGTTAATGTTAAAATAGCCAAACAACAATTGGTTTTCTAGAAACCAGCCTATTCATAGAGACTAAAATAAAATCTGCTTTATAAACTCACGCTTCGTCAATGTTGGGATGAAATATCTTGTTTAAAAAGCCTGCAATTGAAATTAACAAGTTTTGTGCAGATTATCAAAGGATAGCAAAAAAATGGAAAATAAAAATAATATTTCAATCTCGACCAAGGGTCGACAAATTCCAGCCCGCTTAAGGTCTCTACTCAGCTCTTGTCGCAACTTCTTAGTCATTTCTTCAGTTCATCTGCACTTGTCTCTGTTTACTATGTTTTCTCTCCCTCTCTGTCTAGTTCAGCTTGTTATTCTTATCTCTCCCGCTCGCTGCCTTCTGATTGGTTCTTCAATCTTTCAGCTTGTAATTCTTATCCCTCCCCCTTGCTGCCTTCTGATTGGTTCTTCAATCTCGCCTCTTTCTTTTGTCGCGCACTCCACCCCTCCTTTTCTTACTCAACAACCCTTGCTCTATTTAAGTCATTAAAATAGTGGGGGGGGGGTTGAGCATAGATAAGACAAGAAAACAGAGACAAGTGCAGATAAAGTGAAGAAATGACTAAAAAGTCGCTGCACCCCTCTACCCTCTTCTCTTCTTATCTTCTCTCCTATCTTTTCTTTCATTCCATATCTTATCTTATATCTCCTCTCTTGCCTTTCCTCTCTTCTTTCATCTATCCATTTATCTTTCCTCTTCTATTTCTCCTCTATTATCTCTTCTCTAGGCTGAAGCCATTAGTTAGGTTCTTTATCTGGCCTTTGAAGTAAAAAATTTTGCCAATTGAAGCTTACCAATTGATGGTGATTTGAATGGATAGCGATCAGGCAAGTCTACCCTGACTTTCCATACGCCTCCTTCATATGGAGCTAAAATTGGAGTTATATTCATAAATAAATTGAATAAATAGAGACTAAAATATAGGATTTAGATTTATCAAAACAATTACTTACAGTCTGTAGGACCATAGAATTTCACAGTGAACTCATTTAGTCCTCCAAGTATAGTGACTTCATGCTTACTTTCAATGCTATTTTTAGCATAGTTAAATTATGCCAAGTTAAGGACATTATAAAAATTATAACTATAAACAAGAAAATATATTTTAATAAGTAATATAGAAATAAAAAATGTCAGTATACATAAATCTTACAATAGACATTAGCCAACTTTGTATTAAACTAAAACCAATTTAACCAATATTTATATTTATAAGGACCAATTCCTAAAGTATAAAGTATAAAAATAGAAAGTTACAAGGCTATTATATACTTTATATCCATTAAAAATGGTTTATAACTATAAGTATTAAAACTGCATAACTATATATATGTTTAGTATAGTAGGCCTATCTTTTTATATAAATTAAATGATTTTTAAATAAAATAGATAAGAGCCTAAGCTTTGTTATAGATTTGATAGATTTGCTATACTATAAAAGAGATAGAACTTTCCTTATTGGTTGATTGATAACTAATGTTTATCAAAAATAGCCTATTTACTACTTTACTTGAAACTGACTCAAATATCTAAAAATATTTTTAGACTTATAATAAGCTCTTATATCCACAACACTTCTTATCTCTTATAAATTATTAACAATTATTTTATTACTGTTTTTGTTCAAACCAGTTTCAGCATATTTGATTAGGAAACACAGACCTATTAGCAATTTAATTTCTTGTTAATTTTTAGGTAAATTTTGAAACAAATTTTGATATGGTACACAAGAATAATTCCTTGCAGGAAGGTTGCAGGGTATTATATATATATTGCCCATATATGCTCATTCAAAACTAGTAGGCTCTATTTTGTCTTGATTTTACAATGTAATTAGTTTCATACTATTTATTAGGCCCCTTGACTCTTCAGTTGAGTCTTAAAAAGTGAAATAACCAAAGCAAAGGATACAGTTTGACAACATCCGTGTCCATTCTGCGTTTTCCTGGGCTAGGCGAAGACATCTTTAGTAAGCAACGCTTCTAAAATCAATCGCTGTGCTGCGTCACAAAAACTGCTTGACCTTTAGTAACGATTACTGAGTTAGAATTTAGTAGTTGCCTCAGCGAATCATATGATTTGTCAAGGCTGATCAGCTGATTAGTAAAAACAATGCCTAATCAGAAAATTGTTGCGTATGAAAAAACTTCACGTTTTAAAAATAATCTCTCTGGTTCCTTTACCTGTCTTGGGCCAAAAAAGCACTTTAATTTGACTCTTTTTGTTATAATTGTTCATCTCGATTTTCTAATTTAAAAACTGTCCTTCTTACAACAGACTGATAGGGTTCTGTCACATCACCCGCAATGAGTTCCGAAATTACAGAATTTTCTACATACATGAGTGCACGGGTAACGTAAGCCGTCTCAGAAAATATGGGCTTGACTTTCGGAGCCTGCAATTTTTATGTCGAGATTTTTCCCCACCTCTACATGACAAATTGGTTTAGAAAATATTCAACCTTTAATGTTCTGTTGAGGTTGCAAACAAAAAAATTTACAAAATTAAAGTTAATATAGAAGTTACGCATGTTTCACAATTTATTTTTTATTAATGTAAAGATAATCGTTTCGTTGAACTCGATTTAGAGGGGAAGCAAGCAAAGCAAGCAAAGACAGAAGTAAAACTGAATTGTTTCGATTTCCTTCCACGCAGGACCAACGAAATAAAAAAGAACCAGCTCTAGCCTTTTGGACGCTTTATTGCGTCAGCTATACGTTGGAAATCACTTGAATGCTAGCTCCAGTTTTATGTTTTATGCTTGATTTAGTGCGTAAAACTTACGCTCTCTCCAAACCTACACTCTAGCGCTGATCACGTGTCCAATTATTTTTCCACCAACTTCTCGAATAGAACTTGATGCAGTTTTCAACACGTTCGCATACTTAATGCACTACGAGCTTTGCATTTACGCTTCGCCTTCAATGGTAGATCATCAGGGCTCGCAACATTTGTACTTTTCTAACCGACTTCAATTGTACAAAATGGTATCCGCTAAATAAATTCCCGGTTGCTGCGGTAGCTGCAGTATGCAAGTGGCTAAAAGATTGGCAGAGTGTGACCTTTTACTATGATAAGTTACCCCCGCAAAGACTAGAATATGGTATGAGCTAGGAAATGGCATCGAATTGCGTTCCCCTAAAACTTTTGCTTTGGGCGTGGAACTTTGAAGATCAGAAGTTTTGCGGCTTGCGGTTAAATATAGTAAGTTGTGTGGGCTTCATCGTGAGGCTGCTTGATCCTGATCGGCCTTCGTGGCGGATAGAGATGTGCACGCACCGAGGGGCCAAGCCCCAGCTACGCACTCTGTCCCCACTGCAAAACCACACTGGCCAACATACACAGTCGACAAGCAAAGTCTCGGCCATTTTGTTTACCAGAGCTACGACCATTTAGTCCGAAATCTTTTTCCCTCCATGAACTGCACCCGGCGCACCCAAAGCCGTTTCTTCCATTCTGCCCACCACGTTGCTTCCATACGGAACTATTCTGCAGTGGGAGCGAGCATCCTGAATGAATCGAATGAAAATTATTGGCACCAAAGCAACTGATTCCAATGCATGCAGAACAGTAATAGCATAGAGCCCTAGACTAATTCCGGTTAAGATCTCGAATGATTTGTATTCAAGCGTGAATTAAAGCGTGCTGGCTATCCAACAGCTGCCTTGCTAATTCTTTTAGATTACGGACGAAATATTTTATCGATTCTCTGTCTGCAAATGCTAAAGACATTGCCAGTCAGCCGAAATTCATAGGACTACATGTAAAAAAAGTTCTCTAGACGCATGCATTCATCGTCTTTGCCTGGGAAAATAAAACGCTAATGCAAGCCTTTGTGCATGCTTTGCGCTTGTACAGAACGAAGGTTCTGCGATAACAAGTTGTGGATGTCGGATAATGAGGCAGAGCGGACGGGAAACCGTTCGAACCGCAGCAAGCAGCAAGTGCAATAAAAAGTGCTTCTCTGTTTTAATTGTTTGTGCGCTTCGGTAGGAACAAGGGCATGATGATGAAGGAAAAAGTTGGGTGCAATTTTTCCCTACCGTTCAGCATCCCATAACAAGATCGAGAAATATATTTCCAGCAAGCCGCTGAAAATGTGCTTGTATGCTTGTGAGCGATGCAGTTCAGAGAGAAAAAGCACTTGCTGACCAGTGCCGCGCCTGGAAGGCAGGATTTCTTTATCGGGATGCATCCATTCTGCCGACCCATTCTGAACCCCAGTTGCAGTTTTGTATGAGGGGCACGGCGGAGAGAATCGGCCTCAAATTTGCAATGGAAGACCCTTTGAAATGAAATCTCGGGAATGCAGGCCCATCAGACGACGCATTGCCGTGGCGTAAAATTTTAGGCTTACCCAGATGGCGTCCGGGCGTGCAACTAACGGTTTTCTGTTTTATGCAGTGAAGTTTTTATCACCAGTGGGCACGGCAGATATACAGTGTATTTGCCACGTAGGTATCCTCTATCCGGAATGGATTTCAGAGCCATCCTCTATGTTTCAATGGGAGTTGCTGAGATGCCAAGCTTCAAGGGGAGTTGCTGAGATGCCAAGCTTCAAGGGGAGTTGCTGAGATGCCAAGCTTCAAGGGGAGTTGCTGAGATGCCAAGCTTCAAGGGGAGTTGCTGAGATGGCAAGCTTCAAGGGGAATTGCTGAGATGGCAAGCTTTAAGGGGAGTTGCTGAGATGCCAAGCTTCAAGGGGAGTTGCTGAGATGCCAAGCTTCAAGGGGAGTTGCTGAGATGCCAAGCTTCAAGGGGAGTTGCTGAGATGCCAAGCTTCAAGGGGAGTTGCTGAGATGCCAAGCTTCAAGGGGAGTTGCTGAGATGCCAAGCTTCAAGGGGAGTTGCTGAGATGCCAAGCTTCAAGGGGAGTTGCTGAGATGCCAAGCTTCAAGGGGAGTTGCTGAGATGCCAAGCTTCAAGGGGAGTTGCTGAGATGCCAAGCTTCAAGGGGAGTTGCTGAGATGCCAAGCTTCAAGGGGAATTGCTGAGATGGCAAGCTTCAAGGGGAGTTGCTGAGATGCCAAGCTTCAAGGGGAGTTGCTGAGATGCCAAGCTTCAAGGGGAGTTGCTGAGATGCCAAGCTTCAAGGGGAGTTGCTGAGATGCCAAGCTTCAAGGGGAGTTGCTGAGATGCCAAGCTTCAAGGGGAGTTGCTGAGATGCCAAGCTTCAAGGGGAGTTGCTGAGATGCCAAGCTTCAAGGGGAGTTGCTGAGATGCCAAGCTTCAAGGGGAGTTGCTGAGATGCCAAGCTTCAAGGGGAGTTGCTGAGATGCCAAGCTTCAAGGGGAGTTGCTGAGATGCCAAGCTTCAAGGGGAATTGCTGAGATGGCAAGCTTCAAGGGGAGTTGCTGAGATGCCAAGCTTCAAGGGGAGTTGCTGAGATGCCAAGCTTCAAGGGGAGTTGCTGAGATGCCAAGCTTCAAGGGGAGTTGCTGAGATGCCAAGCTTCAAGGGGAGTTGCTGAGATGCCAAGCTTCAAGGGGAGTTGCTGAGATGCCAAGCTTCAAGGGGAGTTGCTGAGATGCAAGCTTCAAGGGGAGTTGCTGAGATGCCAAGCTTCAAGGGGAGTTGCTGAGATGCCAAGCTTCAAGGGGAGTTGCTGACGGGTGGCATTGTTACTACGAGTATGTCAATGATCAAGGTGCAGGAATGCTGAGATTCCAAGTCTGTATGCTGGCATCTTTCTGATATCTTATAGGTTAGAAAGCTTGAAATCAAAAGTAATGCTTCTGCTTCGAACATCTTAATCTAGCTCGTGTAAGAAACCAACAAGCGTCTGTAGTGTCTGCACGAGGCACTTTAAATGTGGAGTTTTTTTCAACAATTTTTATTTCTTCCTTTGTTGCTAAGGCTTCGGCACTCAATATTCTCTCTTCTAAGCCGTAGCATTTAATCGTTCGTTCCCCTGAAACCTTGTCATCTAAGCATTCACTCTTGTACCTTGATATTGCATCTCAGAGTTTCCCATTGAGCTTTTCCCTTGGCAATTCTGAGCGAAGACTAAAAAAGTTAAAAGTAAACAGGGTTTATTATATGTCTGTTACAATGAGAATTTTGTCGCATTTCGAGGCAGCTTCTATTAATAGGTTAAAACCCAACAGTTGGATTTAGCGCTTCTGCTCTTCTGATGTGTGACGATACCGACAGACGCCTCTCAGATTCCCAAAGCATTAGCGACCGCACCTATGAAGATGCTGCACTAGAATCACGGGAAGTTCCCAAAAGTCTTCCGCATCCCCCCATTTCTAGTCCAGTCGAACTGCAGTTGGTTGCAGAAAGGGCTGGAGTAAAGCTTGGGGGCTGCAGCGGTGCTTTGGTGCCGCTCGAGCGCACGTCACTTTCACTTTAAATTGGCACCCATCCTGCCTATGCAGGGCCAGAGGGGCTGCCGCACCAGATCTCAATCAGGCCAGGGGGCCATGCAGGTTCAGTCTGCTGCCTTCCCTTCCTCCCTGCCTAACTCCCTCTGATTTTCTGCCATTCCGACTGCTGTCACCTTCTAGAAATCCCGGAAAAGCGCCTCGTCTGGAGCCTATCGTAATTGCCTCAGGCGCCCGAGCGTCCGCCGGCTATATGGCCCTGAGCGGCTTATTGATCAGAACGCAGCTGCCTACTGCGGAAGATAGGGCAAGGCGAGGAAACAAGGGGGCTGTGGAATCGATTCCTCTACCGTTCCATTGGCTGGTTTGTTGCTTTGGAACTGCATGCAGAGGTGGGGATCGGGGATCAGGGCGTGGACGGAATGGGGTGGCAAGGCGGTCAGCCTCCGCGCAAAGGATGGAAATGGGAAGCGGATGCAGGGCAGGAACAAAACCGCCACCTTAAAACAACAGCAGCTCGGCTTGGTAAAGCAGCACTTGAAGATTTCTGTGATTGAGAAAATTCTTCACATACATTAATTGCACAAGTACTTTTAAACTGCGACTCGCCCTTCAAAAGTGAATTGGTGAGGCATCGGACAAAATTGTATCGAAAGGGAACTTTTACCCTTTTATTACTCTCCAAGTTGAACAGAAAAGCAAGTTGCACAAAGCATTCCTGATGGATTTTTCTTCAAATTTCTATAGCAAGATTAGAATTTTAATACTACGAGCAACGGATGCAACTATTTCTGTATAAAATGTTTCTCTCCAGTCTGTCAGAGTCTGGACGTTATGAAGCTTCCAAAAAGCCTTCATTCTTACAGTAGAAAGCTAAAGGCTATACATGTTTTACAATAACAAACGTTTTGGTGCTATTCAAACAGTTTGACTCACTACTACTGCTAGTAGGTACCTTGTTTTCCTGTTCTCATCTACTTCGAAGTAGAAGTAGAAGTCTCGATTTGTTTTTAATTCGATGTATTTTTCATAGCTCGGTAGCAATGAACTGAAGCGGAAGATTCACAGAGTTGAGGCTTGGAAAGTATTGACTGCTTTCACTGAGATCAAACAGTCTCGCATCTCTCTTTCGCCCGCAGAAAAAAATCAAGAAGGCACAAAATGCGACGTAACTTCGGTCCACAGGTGGGGAACAATCGGTTTGGCGGAGGCGGCAGCGGTCCTGGCGGCCGCGGCGGTGGAAGCCGTGTCGGCGGCGGGGGGGCCCCAGCAGCAGCACCGGCAGTGGACATGACAAAGTGCGCCGCCTGCAAAGAGTCGATTCAGGGCCAGCTGGTGAAGGCTCTCGGTCGGGCCTGGCACTACGAGCACTTTGTCTGCTCCAAGTGTCGCGCCGAGCTGGGCAAGCAGAACTTCTACGAGAAAGACAGCCAGCCGTTCTGCGAGCCATGTTACCAGAACGAGTTCTCACCGAAATGCGCCTACTGCCAGGAGGCCATCCTGGACAGATGCGTGACCGCTCTGGACAAGTCCTGGCACCCGGAGCACTTCTTCTGTCAGCAGTGCACCGCGCCATTCACGGAGAGCTCCGGCTTCCACGAGCGCGACGGGAAACCGTACTGCGCCGACTGCTACAATGATGCTTTCGCGCCGAAATGCGCCGCCTGCTCCAAGGCGATCACTTCAAACTACCTGACCGCGCTGGAGAAGATGTGGCACACTGAGTGCTTTGTATGCAGGGTGAGTGGGTCAGCTAGGCAGTCTACGAGATATCTGACTCGCTACTTTGTAGTAATTACAAACTATGTAAACTAGCATCCCAACGCCATTTGGCAGGACTGCGGCAGCGACTTCTCTACCGGGAGCTTCTACGAGCACGAGGGCCAGCCGTACTGCGAGCTGCACTACCATGCCCACCGCGGCTCCCTGTGCATGGCCTGTGAGAAGCCGATCACCAGCAAGTGCATCACCGCCATGGGGCGTAAGTTCCATCCGCAGTGCTTCGAGTGCACATTCTGCAAGAACGAACTGTCCAAGGGCACGTTCAAGGTTGGTGCAGTAATTCCTGTCAGCAATCGCACAAAAATTCAGTCAGTGTTATTGTGTTTTTGAAGAACATTAATTTCCAAATTTTTCTGCTTTATTCAAACAGGAAAGGGAAAGCAAGCCCTACTGCAGCGAGTGCTTCGACAAGCTGGTTCCCAACCAGTGATGACGGAATTTTCTGCCTTAAAACAACTGAAGATGACACGAAAGATCACATTTCGGTCGTTGCCTACCTGCTTGCAGTCTCCCTCAGTCATCGAATTCGCTGTCATAAAAATGTTTAACTTCTTTTGCTGTTTTCTTGGAAACTCCATCAATGCTTTGTGTATTTAGAAGTTTTTTTTCGCTAATTTTCTGCTATAAATGTCACACATGTAAATCTTCTCTATCTGCTTACATCTTGCTTGGATTTTTAGAGTCCGAAATTAGTGCTGCTTGGGTTGCTGAACAGTATAAAATCTGTCAAGGTCAACCCATTTAGATAGCCTAACTTGCAACCTTATACTTTTTTCGATGCAATTTTCGTTTTTTTCTAGCCAGACGCTATTTTGACTACTTACTGTCTAGGACACTGACTAATCTCAAGGTTTTTTAGGACTTGAGCTCGACGCAAGGCTTGCAGCCTTGTCCGAAATTTTATTCGTTTCTTTAATTTCGATGCAATACTGCTTGTCTTTTGTGCTCTCAAAAGTATTTTATTTTTTGTTGTTGCATATTTTTGTTTTACTTCGCTTCGTCAACCAAGTAGATTAGCGCGTGATCGGCTTTACAGATTAGCTATTCAGAGCCTCAGCTGCTCTTCTAGTTCACTTATTCATGCAGATCAGTTCAATTTTTCATTCTTAGACTTTCAATTCGCATGTTTTAATAACAGTTAAGAGGCAATGCTGCCGATATCGCATTAGCTACGCTTCTGAAACTACGTTGGCCCATCGAAAAATCCTGGAATATTTCAGATTTTTAAGACGAGTACGCAGATGATTTTATTAACAGGGAAAATTTCAAATTTAAGTTTCCTGAAAACCAGATTCAACAAAAGTTTCGCACTCATTTAAGGTTTTATTTTGCTCAAATTTGGCACACTATTCAATAAATATCAGTTTGGTTTGCGCACAAAGTTGACAAACCGGCTAAACTGGCTACGAACGAATTGCAGCAGTAGTTTATGGTAAATGTTTTCTGCGCTGGCTTTTAACAAGCAAGCAAGATAGTCAATAAACCAGCCAGTATTAAACATTAGCAGCAGTCATTATACTCATAATATCATAAGCTGTAGTGAGAATATCAGTTGGCATAGCACTTCAAGTCAAGTCAAGCACTTCAAACTGTTACGACAGAATGTCACTTCTCGCTACTGTATTGAAGAGTCACAGCATCACAGCTCGTCGTGCCCGCCCTCGCCATCGAACACATCTTCGCCGTAGCGAGTAGCCCTCGAGCCAGCGAACAGGTCCCGGTGCTTGGAAATCTCCTCCGGGCTCAGCCGGCCGTCTCGGTTTTCATCGGCCTCGCGCATCAGGTGCCGCGCCTCCTCCTGCAGCGAGTGGCCGCCCACTGCGCCTGGCGGCTGCAGCCAGTTCTGCACCTCCTCCTTGTCGAGAAAGCCGTCGCTATTGGTGTCCTTCTTCGCAAAGCCGTCCCGCTCCTCTTGAAGCCAATGCGGCTCCTTCTCGCCCGGCTTGCTGGGAGTCCACTGGCCGGCCAGATACTCATCCTGGTTGATGCGGCCGTCGCGGTCTGTGTCCAGCTGGCTTATAGTCTCATCGGCCACAATTTCGCGCATGCTGGGCGAGTCCTCGGGAAACAGGAGCGACCGGTACTCCTCCTGATTTATGAAGCCGTCCTTGTCAGCGTCGGCCGCGTTCCATCGCTTGCGCTGCCTGTAAATTCAAGGACCATTTTTTATTATCTAATCGTGCCGAGCTGCACTACTTAGAGTAAGCAGGGCAGGAATCCCCTTTTCGGTACAGTAACCAAAACGGTAGGAGTTTTAACTTACCTAATGATTTCTTTGAAGAACTCCCGCAGTGACTCGCGCTCATCCTCCGTGCCCTTCTCGGGCACCTGCACCGAGACTGCCTCAACGCCGGTCTTCGCCTCTTCCATTGCCTTCTTGGCGGCCTGTGACATCTCGTCGTCGCGCTCCTCGTCCAAAAAGCCCGGCTGCAGCGTTTTAACGTGCGTCTCCCAGTCCATCTTGCCATTCTTTGGGTTCATCTCCTTCCACTGGGTGTCCAGCTCTTCTGTCTGCTGCTCCTTGTGAACCTGCGGCCAAGAAAAAAGGTCAAGAAAAAGTATTTTTATGTTAAATCAAACTCAGATCGCATACCACAAGAGAATCTTACCTTCTCCAGGTGCTTCAGCAGTTCGTCTTCGCTGACAAAGCCATCTTTGTCTGCGTCCACTTCTTCCTTAATCAGCTGCTGCAGCTTCTCCTCAGAGACGCTGGAGTCCAACTGTGAGAACTGCTTGGCCATGTCTTTGCCCAGGAACTGCTCCTGGTCGTAGGCCGAGTCGTGCTCAGCCTTGCCATCGCCGTCGTGGTCGTGATAGTGACTGCTGCCCTCTGTCGCAGCGGCGGTAGAAACGGCCCAGCACAGCAGCAGAGCCAGCAGAGCCAGAGGTTGCTTCCTTAGACCCATCTTTGTCAGCGGTAATTTCCAGAAATTCAACTGCTTGCCTTGTTGTCTCACAAACAGAAAGCCATCCAGCACCGAATTAAAAACTGTTTTTGAAAAGCATCGAACCCCACCTCCGAAGCGCCAACGTCCAACCGGCGGGCCTGTGCCACGTCATCCTACTGATGCATAGTCAACACGTGCTCAGGGTTGAGTAGAGCGAGTGCGGGTTTGAGCTGTGCGCTGAGTCAACTGTCTCTCTTCATTCAGGCGTAGCGAGTAAACACAGTGAGGCGGATAGAAGAGGCAGGCAAGGAGAGAATAGAAAGCACAATGCACAGTGCACAACGCGCGTGCCACCTCAGCCAGGCCTGCTGTGGCACGCAACTTCTGGCCGTCAGCCGCCAGCTCGATGCGATAAATGAAATAGCCATCGAAACTGCCTCTGTAGGTAATTTAGCCGGCCAGGTTCCAAGCTTGCGTGGCGGCGCTGTTGTTGCATGTTGTTGCATGCAATGCAATCAGCTTGTCAACGCGGAGCGGCAGTCACTGGGCGTCCCTTCATAGTCTAGCTGTTCACTGAAATTATGTGGATAGCTAAAAGTACTTTGCCTTGTTTTTTTTTAACTGAGTAGGCCTCATTAGCCTGAAACTTTAAGCTAAAAGTCATCTTTTTAATGCATACTTTGCCTGCGCTCACTCTCTGCAACATGATTCAGCAAAAAGGCACAGAACTCCTAATTAAAGACAAGTTTTTAACTTCGTACGAGCAGAAACCAATGGGCTCGGACACAGGCAGTATTTCTGCAACTAAAAAGTCATCCTTGATAAAAAAACAGTGAAAGTGGCCATACTAGGTGTCCCAGTGTCAAAATTGATATGGTGATCGCGATACTTAAAAGAAAGGGATCAAGGATTAATTGAGAGCGGAACCGAGGCGAGCTAATGAGAATACAAATGAGCCAGTTGGCAACGAAATAAAATGGAGATTCAATTAAAAATCTGAGCAGCCAGTCAAAAGGATAGCAAAGGAAGAGAGAGCTACGTTAAGAGGGTCTTGAGGTCAAGAGGCTCCATCTTTGGTGATCTATTCTATTTTAATTGACAAAGCCCGTCAAGAGTGACTTTTTGGCACGTAGACTTGGTTCTAGATTAGGAGAACCAATTCCACTCTGCGACTGCTAATAGGCTGGAAACTGTGAGTGGAAACTGTGAGTGAGTGAGTCAGTGTACATTTTGTGAGGCAGTGTACAGTACTGCGTGAGCCTGTTTTATACTCTGCACACCTTTCATTGTCTGTCCAACAATTATCTTTGAGCGTGGGTGCCAGATACACAGAGTTGAAGCTGAACTTTGTTGTATTTAAGACTGCCTTTTACCGAATGCAATCTAATGCAATACTGGTGCTTCAGTTTCCGTTTAGATCATTTTAAAAATAAAAAAATTCCCAAATAAAGTTTGTCCCTACAGCTGACCGAACGTCAAATAGCTTTTGTCCATGCTATTGAAGCGATGTTTGCATGGCAAAAGAGCAGCTCGGTAAAGCAGAGGGCAGACAGTCTGTGATTTCCTGTACGAGCTAGAACCTGCGGGCACCACATAACATAAGACTATCGCTCCGCCTTCTACCCTGCAGGCATGCAATAAAGCTGTCAGATATATCAAATCTGCGCACATGGGTTTACCCGAGTGCAGATTCGAATCCCGCTAGAAAAGTTACGCAGGGGTTTAATGCAAATATCAATATTGGGGATTTAAACGAACTATTGAAGATGCAGATAAGAGGATCATAGTTGGGAGTCAGATAGGAGAGCGCGACAGAGGGTCGACAGGCTGATAGACAGACATTCTGAAGCAGAGGCTGAGTCATTGTAGTGAGAGTCGGAGAATTAAGAGTGAAGTAAGGTTTATTAGAGTCTCATGGTAAGAGTCAAGAGGTGCGAGTTAAGAGAGTAGAAGTTACAAACACTCTGTACACGGAAGGTGTAATAAAGTGTGGTAACTTGGCCAGCATGAGGCTGGGGGTGCTGGATTGAATTGCATTGCTGTGTTCTCTCTCTCTCTCTGGATGTACTTCTAGCGAGGTGCAGGTAAGACTAAGTCAGAGCGATTGACAATACTTGGTTTCGATATAAAGTTGTTACACCTTTTTGTCTCAATAAAGTTCTGACTTTATTTCAGAATGCAAAATTGTCAAATAACTGAGACTCGGAGTAGATTAATTCCACACTATGACAATCATCAGGCTCTGTATTCTTCCAGCATTGGTCACTGCTTTTAGACTGGCTACGGTTCTTAGAGACATAAAAGTCCGCAGCTGAGATTCGGATCCGCGAATTTCGGAGTGGATCATCGAGTGAGATTGGGACTCGTCGCAATAATCGAAGAGGGCCGGCCATGGGGAATGGGGAGAAGCGAACTGGCTCAGGAAATTTGCAAACCCGAGTGTCAAAGAAACTGGGCCGGTCAAAATCCCGTCTGGATTTTGGGCCGTTTAGTCGTTCTTAGCTTTCGCGCATCTTGCCGGCTGGACCGTTGCGGAGGGGAAATTGGCGGGGATAAGTCAGAACAAGTCGCCCCCGCCCCGGCCACCGGCTCAGCGAGGACTGAAAATGGCCCCTCATTGCTCCGTCGTTGGCAGGATTACCGACCCCTCTCTCTCCTCTCTCCGTTTGGGGCTCCATCAGTGGGGCTGAGCCCTCGATGAGAGTCCGTTTGGGCTTGGGAAAGAGTCTAGGGAGAAGTACATGTTTCTGAATTTCTGCCTGCAAAGTCTATTCTGCCTGCGGAGCTTTTAGAAAACATTCTACGCCCACTCAGAAAGTAACGTAAGTGGAGCGTAGAACATAAGTTTACTGGAACAGCATCGGTGGTCTGTCTGGTCCCCGAAGTTCGCGAGGATGTCGCTAATTACTCGATTAGGCTACCCTTGCTCGGTCGAGCTGGCAGGCCACATCTGCTCACCAACTCGAACTGCTGTAGCTGTTGGTATCCTACCGGTGAGCACAGGTGCACACTAGGCCTGCAGAAAAGATGTCTTTTTGGACCGGATCAGAGTCTACAAATGCACCAAATTTACGAATAACTCAAATCAACAAAAAAGCCTCTGAAAAACTCAGTAATGAAATTTTTCTAGCATTGATATTTTCGAAAGTTGATTTTTACATTCTAAGGCCAGGACAATAAAGTGGCGTGTATTTTTTAAGTAAAAAAAATAAACTCCGACGCTGCATCATCGTAGATAAAAGGGATTTCTAGGAACTTATAAACAAGATAATGAATGAACTATGCACAGAAAGGAAAGGAAGATGATTCAGTTGGTTGTCATGCAAAACGTTGGTAAAGGCTGTGTCTGCTACGATGATCTACCGGTGCTCAAGGAATTACTAAAATGTCCCAACTGTCCCAGTCTTATTAAACACGAATTTGAACGCACCGAACATTGCTAGTGGAATTCCGAGCCGCCCCAGCAACTACCCCCCACTTCAGTTTCATTGATGCTGCTGCAGCAGCTGCTGAGCCTCATCAGAGCTAACAGGCCAGTGGTTGTGAGCAGCCGCGGCCGACTGCCGAATATTGGGATCGGACCGGTAGCAGAACATCGCGTCGCAGACCACAGCAGGGTGCTGGCACTGCAGCTCCGGCCAGCAGTGGCCGGTGTGGAGATCGGCGGCTGTCGATGCCTCTGTTGTGGCCATCGTGGCATCCTTCTGCGCCGACTCGATGCAGATTGGCACCGCACAGAATGCGGATGACGCAGTGGACACGGCCGGCGACGCCTCGATGATGCAGCAGTCGACGTGCCTCTCTGGGTCAGCTGGTCGCTGCTCCTCTTGCGGCTGTTGCTGCCCCCCAGCCCCCGCTCCGCCGCCATTGCCCCACACGTGCTGCTGATAAACTTCGCGTCGGCAGACTGCGTTGCGCGTCTTGTACAAGCCGACGTTGATGTAGCTGAAATTCTGGCCAGGCTGTGGCTTACCGCGACACGCTGAGCAGAGCAGCAGGCGGAGCAGGCGGTTCTGGACGGTCAGAGGCAGCGCCATGCTGCCTATCATGAGCAGCAACAGGCAGGACAGCATCACGACTAGGGCGGTCAGCAGTCCGTGGTTCGGGGTCACGCAGTTCGTAGTGATGTTAGCTGACGCATTGCAGAGGCGGATTTCGGCCTCCTCGGGGCCGTGGCCCTGCAGCAGCTGGGCGGCGCAGCGGCTCGCCAAGTGGAGCTCTGCGAGCAGAAGAATGAGCAGCGGTTGCGGCCGCGGCGGCTGCTTCATGCCGGCTGCGCTCTCGGGAGGGAAGGCTGGAGCGGTTGGGTCATGAATAGAGAGAATGAGCGTGACAGGAGAGCAAATACGGGACTTAAAACCCACTCGCATCGGTGGGGGGAGGGGCGGCGCACACAGGCAAATCCCTCTCGCAATCTTTGTTGAAACTTCTCGCAGGGAGTAGGTAAAGCCTTCGCCACTCCTTTACGAGCTCAGATAAGGAGCCCTAATCAACTGTCAGAGTCTGCTGCTCGGGAGTTTGCCTCCCATGCGCCTGTCAGCGCAAAGTTTGGAGAGAGAGAGAGAGAGAGAGAGAGAGAGAGAGAGAGAGAGAGAGAGAGAGAGAGAGAGAGAGAGAGACAGACAGAATCCTGAGCCCTTCCAGCCCAGCCTCTGCGCTTCATCATCTTTGCCGCCAGAAAGGAAGCGAGTAGGAGGCTAGGAATCGATTTTGCTAGCAATCTTGGCCTGGGCAGGAGTGGCGCTAAGGCTCCGCTCCAGAAGCCCTGGCGAGCTGCTTGCTCTCTGGCGTCTGGCAGCGCGTCTTTGCTGGGATTTAGCGTCTGGTTCTGCCCCCCCCCCCCGATTCCCGCAGCTTTTCTACACTGCTTTGTTCTCGCAAGTCCAGTAGGGATGCCGGGGCTGAAGCGTGCAGCATTGGGATCCGGGGTTGGGCCAGTCGTCCATCGTGGCGCAGTCCGCCCGGCAAACTCGATCTGGTGCGCAGCCCCCTGCCCCGCCTGTTGCACAGGGGTGCCAGCCCCCGGGGGTGACGCCAATGAATTCCTGCTGCCGGCTGAACCGCGGGCCGCGCAGAACAGCAAGTGAGAGGAAATTCGGGAGGAGGCGCGCAAAGATGAAGCGACGAGTTTGTCTCTATTGCCCGCGGCTAGATGTTTTCTGTCCGTCAGTAACTCTTTCAGCGAAACAGCGCCCGGGGAGGGGGGCGTAACCGAAAGCAAGCTTTTTAAGAGGTCAAAGAATGTGTTTGATTATTTAAGGGAAAATATTTGGTCTTTGGCGTCCAGTCGCAGTCATCGAAAAAAAATCTTTTCCCGCTGAGAAGTAAACTATCTTGGAAATTTTATCTATAGCTCGTGTAGCATAACTAACTAACATGAGCCACTGACTTGTTCTAATGTCAATGCGGATAAAAAAAGCACGGACATTGCCGAAGCCTTAGCAACCATATCGGATTCTTTGAAACCCTTGAGCCGATGCAGTTTTCTGAGTGATCTCGGAAGATCTTTCTTCTCTCATTTTTTCTTCAGGTCGGATCTACTGAGACTCCGCTGACGCGATGCGGGCAGGCTGGGTGCGCTTGGAGAGCTGGGCAGAAGGGTAGCTCTGAGAGCTCCAAAATATGGGGGGCTTGCTAGAACTTGCTTGTGGGGGAGGGAGCTGAGCTCCTGGCCCAAAAAACCTCTCCGGTCCCCTCTCTGCCACCCGTACCCCTCCCCCCTTAATCCCCGCGATGCATAATTGCTGGCCTAGCAGTGGGCGATATCGCTCGGCAAGTCGGGCCAGTTTGCACTTTGCCAGAGCCGAGCCAGCCCCGAGCTGGTTGTATATCAAGAGAAAGTGACCTATAGCTAGCACAGTGCTTGAGCTCTGCTCTATTGTTTGCACTGTCCTATGCTCCGGTATGCACACACACACGAATCGCGGACTCTGAGCGAGAGATTAACCCGGATCTTCGGTAGAACAAAAACTGGTCTCCCGGCTTTGATAGCCTACGTAAGAGCCTATAGAACATGGAATGGGGAAGGTTTGATTTCAGAACATTTTAACCGAAATCTGTTCTCCAGTGCTGGAGTCGGAAAGAGTTATGAAATGCTATACTATGAAGATCAAATGCCTGAATTTGTTAGCATAGTTTTTACATTAGCTTTCTGCTTATGTCTCCCAATGCCAAATCAGTCCAATGCTGTACAGGTCGCTTTTTTGATGAGGCAAATTCCGAATGCTTATAAGATTTTTTAATTAAACCCGAGGAAACGTCTGCAGGGCATTGTCCCTGTCGCTCGCACTCAAGAACTCCGGATATTTTCGTGTAGTTTTGGCCCACATTTTCAACACCGGGAAACCCAGCCGGATGTGCCGGCTGCAAGCCCTGCCAGCGGTGCCAAAAGAGGAGACTAGGGGGAGTGCAGCACTGGATCTGGGGTTACCTGACCCACTGGCTTTAGACTGCTCAGAAAATCCTTGACTGTGACAGTCCTTATCAGCGTGTACTTTTAGCTAATCTGACAGTACCTTACGGACGACGGAACTAATGAGAAATCTTGCTGGAGGAATCAAAGACTTGCACTATATTCATGTTGGCTAGATTAGCAATCCATTCTATTCATTTTGGGCCAAGATATCTTCTCACCTGATTGAAAGTTGAAGTCGCCGGTTCGCCCGATAATGTTAATAAAAGTCACTAATAAAGTTCACAGTCTACTTCTTTTGTTAAAATCAGCTGAGACCTACTCAACCTCGTCACGCTCCGAGTCAAAGTTGGGCGACTTTCACAGCCTGCTGCTGCAGCGGCCGAAGAATCAGCTCAGCGAGGGACTAAATTTAGCCGGGGCGGCCAGCCAGCCAGAGCCAGTGGGATTACGGTCGAGCCCGAACCAAGGGCGCTTGCGGGTTTGACGAGTTGCGCGCATTCTTGGCCGGCCAATCCAACGCCTGCCTCTCTCGGCCAGCGCGCTTCCACGCACACGGAACATCCCACGGGAGCAATGGGATCAAAATAAGCCAGGGAGCCGGCTAGAAGAATGGAGTGGTTAGGGACGGCGATGGTCGGTAAGAAATAAGGAAGAATGGGGATCATAGAGATGCAGTTGTGTGTCGAGAGTAATTTTTTTCTAAAAAAGAATCGCGGCAGCAGCAGAAAGCTTCACAAGTTTTATGATTGATGTGTTTTATCGTGGTCTGGGGAGTCTGCAGGAGGGAAAGTTGCCGCCCATTTTATGTGTGCTAACCTATGCGATTCCAGCGACTACTACTATGAATGCCGCGTTACCAAGGATGTTAAGGCTCATTCTTTCGTGGCTCTGCATATCTTAATGCATCCGAAAACGGGCATCATACACTTGCACTGTAGTGCAGAAATTAGACTGAATAGCACAATACATTATAAAGGTGGTCCTATAGAGCTGAGGTGCTATGGCTTACACTGCTGTAGAGCTGAGGTGCTATGGCTTACACTGCTGTAGAGCTGAGGTGCCATGGCTTACAGTGCTTTACATGTAGATCTGAGGTGCTATGGCTTACAGTGCTTTACATGTAGATCTGAGGTGCTATGGCTTACAGTGCTTTACATGTAGCTGAGGTGCTATGGCTTACAGTGCTTTATATGTAGAACTGAGGTGCTATGGCTTACAATGCTTTATATGTAGAGCTGAGATGCCATGGCTTACAGTGCTTTACATGTAGAACTGAGGTGTTATGGCTTACAGTGCTTTACATGTAGAACTGAGGTGCTATGGCTTGCAGTGCTTTACATGTAGCTGAGGTGCTATGGCTTACAATGCTTATGTAGAGCTGAGATGCCATGGCTTACAATGCTTTACATGTAGAGCTGAGATGCCATGGCTTACAGTGTTTTACATGTAGAACTGAGGTGCCATGGCTTGCAGTGCTTTACATGTAGCTGAGGTGCCATGGCTTGCAGTGCTTTACATGTAGAACTGAGGTGCCATGGCTTGCAGTGCTTTACATGTAGCTGAGGTGCCATGGCTTGCAGTGCTTTACATGTAGCTGAGGTGCCATGGCTTGCAGTGCTTTACATGTAGAACTGAGGTGCCATGGCTTGCAGTGCCACCGACTCAACACACTTAAACGAGTGGAGCTGTACTAGTAGAAACAAATGGGAAGTCTAAAAGTTTCGATGCCAAATTTGTTTCAAAACTTGCCACAGGCTTCGATGCCGACTTTGAGAGCGCAAAGGGTATCCAGTTCCTGTTGTCACAAACTTTCTGCTTTTGCGTCAGTCGGCAGAAATTCCTGTTCTAAACCGTCTCCTGTTAAGTGCGCAAGCATTTTTGTCTCGGTCTGTTGCTGGCGATGACTTTCCTTTTCGCAGCAGTTCGTGCCGGCGCAGATAAAAGTTTTGCTTTCATGCAGCCAAGTGACTGATAGAGGGGCCAGACAGAATGTGTCCGGGACGCCACTCCGGACACCGGCTGAAGCATTCTGCGAAATTAGTTTGCAGTGCTCCGACAGGCCTATTTTTAGCCGTCGCGGGGGCAGAGTTCGCTATTATGCTTACCACGCGCTCGTCCAGCTAAAAGCATTTTACCCTCTTCCAAGTTTTTAGCTTACTGGGACCTCATCCAAGTAACTACTAAACCCGAGAGACAGGGAGACACGCGGGAGGAGGCTGACTCCCCTTACACAGCCATTACTCAGACAGCTTTGCTACACACTTCGCTCCAATAGTGCAGCCATCGAACCGAAGACAGAAGCGCCTTGTAGCATTTGGTCAGATCGGTCAGCTATTTTATTCCCACTTCAGCAATTGTGGCCGGTGCGACGGCCTTGTTGCACAAAAGACCCCACAGAGCTGCGACCTCCCCTAGCTTTATTGCCTCATCCCCAGCGGTGCACTTCTACCGTAATTAATCGCCAGTCGCTGCAGATGAAGTCGCTACTGCCTTTGCTTACACCCGACCCGCCTATCTGTCTGCTGGAGTCGAGGATTTTTGCGGATACACAAGAATAGCATAAACAACCCCGAGGCTTGCGAAGCATGCAGGCTTCATACGGCACATGGCGTCTTTTGTATGAACAAGCGTGCGTCATACTTAGTGCAGCAGTAATATACTTGTATAGTGCGATTAACCAAGCTCACGAAATGCCAGCTGTACTGATTATAGGCACCGTCCGTCTGATAAAACTCCCGAGCTCCATCATTCCCGGCCATAGGTATCAAAATGAGGCATGTTTTCTAAGAAATAACAAAGATCTTCGGGTCTTAGTTCGTTTGAAAAATCAATTAAAAATGAACTGAAAAATGGTCTAGGCCGCCGTTCAGTCAGATGTTGTCTTGCGACCCACGACTTTGAGAAAAGTCGCGCTTCATCCTGGCCAGAGCGGCGAGAAACTGGTTTCGCCTGGCGCAGACGTCGGCCAGCGACTCTGGCGGCATGAGAGTGTTCATCTGGGCCGCCACCCGGTCCACCTCCTCGCCCTGGTAGGTCGGCGTCGGGCCGAACGTGGCCGAGACGCGGGCGACTCCGGAGCCGAAGCGCTGGCAGTAGTCCCGGATGCCGCTAGCGTTGGTCTGCATCACGGCGAGGGGGCCGAGGAAGCAGTAGCGAGGGGCCAGGCCGCAGGTCATCACCTATGATCGGATGTTGGCAGGGGGACGTTTGGAATACAAGTGTGCTTTGTGGGCAGCTGTAAGTGTGTTAGGGGTGGCATGGTCGAAGTCTGAGTTCGGTTGTCGCGTTGTGGCTTTTAAACACCCAACTTTTGCGCTTTTAGTCGGTGTCGATCAGTTGCTCGGTATTCGAATTCTCGTTGTTCCTTTATTGGATTTTGTCACTTTTAACCAGCTCCCAATGCTAAATATGATTCGTCTTACAAGGAGTGCTTCCCTGCTGGAATCTTTGGGCTCCACATTCTGCATTTGTCTTCAAAGCTTAACACCTAATTTCTCGCATAAATTTCAAGTGTCATTGTATAGCAAATCCAATACCAATCCCTTGGGCTACGTACCAAGTTCAGTCTAATAAGTACAACGAGGTCTTCCTTTCACCAAAGCATTACAGAAGTACATCACAGAGCGGTAGACTCAGCACTCGCCTTGTCCACATCCTCGGCGCTCATCGCCCCGCTGGTAACGAGTCTCCAAGCCTCGTTGATGATGGCGTACTGCAGTCGATTGACCGCGAATCCGTCAATTTCATAGTTGATGACGATCGGCTCCTGGCCCAGCTTTACAAGCGTCTCCTTCACGGTTTGCACAGCCGCCGGGTCGGTGAAGGGCGACGGCACGAGCTCCACCAGTGACAGGAAGTAGGGCGGATTCACCGGGTGTGCCACCAGGCACCGGGCCCGACCCGGCAGTTCACTGGTGAACTCAGAGGGCATGATGCAGCTGGTGGACGAGCACAGGAAAGCCTCGGCCGGAGCTTTGGCGTCAAGCAGCCTGAAGACGTCGCGTTTCACCTGGACGTCCTCGAAGACGCACTCCTGCACGAGGAAGGCACCATCCAGAGCCTCATCGAGGGAACCAGGCGCCGAGATCAGCTGCTGCTGCTGCTCAGCAGACAGACAGCCGCGCAGATGACCTTTGGCTGACAGGTCTCTCAACTGGCTGTCGATCTGCTGGAGAGCCCGCGCCGCCTGGCCCTCCTTGGCGTCATGCAGTGCAACTTGGAAGCCGGCAGCCGCGAACAGCATGGCCCACTGGCAGCCCACCAGGCCGCTTCCGAAGATCGTCACCTTGCGTGTCTCGGACATTCCGGCCAGAAATGACAAAATAGAAACTGACACAGCTCGCAACGTTCTTGGCTGAAGCAGCTTGTTTCAGTTGTTGTGTGAGTGCGTGTCACAGAACGCTTATGACTTATCTACCTGGCTGGCCAAAGTTAAGGCCCGCGCAACGGGGTATCAAAGTTACTACCAGCTGATAAGCTTTCCGGCTTTTTACTTACTTTGCAGCTGACGTGGCAGTTCTGCGTCAGCCCGCGGCCAGAGCAAGGTCGGGACGGGCGAACCGCCAGGCTGACTGCATAGAGGGCATCTTGAGAATTTCATTGCCAAGTTAAACTCACACTTTATTTGCTGCATGATTGTGACATTTGCTTCTGCAATCGGCCGGCTGAGTTTCTAGCACAGTTTAGAACTACCATAAGCCGCAATTTCTACTCAATAGTAGGCAATTTAGACACAAAGAAATATACCAGAATTAATTAGAATAAAAACTAATTTGCCGGCCGAAAACGAAGTCTGCGGCAGAAAATCGCTGCTCCAAGCAATCTCAATATTATTCTAACTTGAGCAGAGAGCTCGGGAAGAGAAACAAACAAACTTAGTTTTATGCGCGAGCTCCCGCTGTGATAATTCTCAGATACAAAGGATTTAGCGCTGGCCTCTGGGCTTGATGAAGCCGCTGCTTTCGGGGCTTCGCGGGAAATGCAGGAGAGCAAAAGCCCTAGAGAGTTCTAGTCCTCAGCTTTGCGAAGATTAGGGAAGCCTGCTTCTTAAAGGAACTGTACAAATTTTTTATGATGGAAGTTTTGGGAAATAATTTCGATAACATGTTGTTATTGCTGAATTACTGACATGGATCACTAAAAGTTTTTTCTGCAACCCCGTCGAGATTTAGAGGCGCTTTAAGTATTTATTCCCAGCTGGCAGGTCGCACAGCATCCGCTCCGAATCGTACTGCACACAGTCGGTGCAGGAGGTGCTGCCGCTGACGCTAAGCGCTCCCGCCCTAGCCCGGAGGCACCATGTGACGCAGTTCATAAATTTTTGTTTTTTTAGAATGATTTTGCCCTGAGACTGTCTCCCAGCTTCCATGCAAGACATTGATGAAGCTTGGGTGGCCGTAGCCCAGTGGTCTAGCGCTTGGCACTCGATGTGCCAGCGGCCCAGGCTCGATTCTACGTGCAGTCAACCCAAGTCACAGTGAAGTGTACATGTTTAACGATAAGTACGTCGTAAATTTAGGGCCGCTGTACCTACCCTCTTGTACATCCGCGCGCTTGTGTGCCTACTCAGGGGAGTCGGCGGAACGGGCAGTAATGCCTCTCGCCGGTTGTGACAATGTCGCTTAAAGTGCGCCAGGGTGCACGCAGGCTCCTACCTCGATAAACAAAATCGATGAAAGCTTCTACAAGCCTGAGGCATTTTAGCCGCAAGGCATTTTGCTTGATAGATGAGCATGGCAGTTAGTAGGACGAGTCCGAATCTGCCCCGGAATCTCAAGTACCTCCTCCACCGAGTTAACAGGAGTTACCTTCCTGCCAGGTCAGCTCCTTTATTCCCAGCTTGTTTTGTTCAAAGTCAAAGTACGAGGCTATCGTGTCACAAGCCTTCATTCATCAAGCTAATTAAGGCAGAGCAAGTCCAGCAGCCCGAGGGCGCTGCTTCATCAACTATGAGTACTAGAATCATTGAAGCATTGAAGCAGCCATTCATTCTTGCATCCTTGTGCCCACAACGACCCAAACTGAGCAACTGAGTAATGGGACATAAACTCATTTTTGAAGACTTCTCCAAAGTATTGTTTTGTTGACCTTTTTGAATTTGAATAATTAATAATCCAACTCATTTCGGGGACACTAATTGAGTTTTCATGCCTTTTTTGTAGTGCTGGGCTAAATTCTTATTTCGATTCTAACTTTCCACGTCTGTTATATCACTGAGTTCGATTGCTTTCTTACTGTCATAAATTTTTCATGCATATTATCCATGAGAGTTGTCAATTCCCCTTGAGCATTGGCATCTGGGCAATTCCCCTTGAGCATTGGCATCTGAGCAATTCCCCCTGAGCATTGGGATCTGGGCGATTCCATTTGAGCATTGGCATCTGAGCTATTCCCTTTGAGCATTGGGATCTGGGCGATTCCATTTGAGCATTGGCATCTGAGCAATTCCCCCTGAGCATTGGCATCTGAGCTATTCCTCTTGAGCATCGCCATTCACCGCTATCCAAAGCGATATCATTGGCTATTCGAAAGTGAACCTTGAACAGCGGAACTTTCTCCAGTGCTTGTCCACTTTCCGATGAAGCTGAGATAGCACCACAATGGACAAGGAGTTGCTATGGAGCCTCACCAATGCTAGGCTAAAGACTAAGTTAACTACAATGCCAAACACGAGTAGTATTGTACCATCTGATAAGAAGAGATCGCCATTAACCATTAGCTTCCCGGGATTAGTCATTGTCTGACAATATCGAAATCAATAAAGAAATCGCAGGAGCCCACAGAGCTCATATTGCTGTATAGTTCATAATAGGCTATGAGGAAGCGGACTGCACTGTAGCACCGCTATTCCAGCCGCACAGAGATGGAGGAGGGTGGGACACAGAAAATCGAATTATTCGAGCATCCGCCTGCGTCTCGTTACGCGCGAGTGATCTGATTAAACACGACAGGACAGGGATTGCCTGCAAGAGGGATGAGATAAGAGAAGGTTAGATGATGGAACAGGGGATAACGAAGCTAGAGGTTGCTATCCAATGAGTTTTAATGACGATTTCTTTAGTCCCTTGATGCTGGCGCCTCTTGGTGCTAAAGCCTCTTGGTGCTAAAGCCCCTTGGTGCTAAAGCCCCTTGGTGCTAAAGCCCCTTGGTGCTAAAGCCCCTTGGTGCTAAAGCCCCTTGGTGCTAAAGCCCCTTGGTGCTAAAGCCCCTTGGTGCTAAAGCCCCTTGGTGCTAAAGCCCCTTGGTGCTAAAGCCCCTTGGTGCTAAAGCCCCTTGGTGCTAAAGCCCCTTGGTGCTAAAGCCCCTTGGTGCTAAAGCCCCTTGGTGCTAAAGCCCCTTGGTGCTAAAGCCCCTTGGTGCTAAAGCCCCTTGGTGCTAAAGCCCCTTGGTGCTAAAGCCCCTTGGTGCTAAAGCCCCTTGATGCTAAAGCCTCTTGATGCTAAAGCCCCTTGGTGCTAAAGCCCCTTGGTGCTAAAGCCTCTTGATGCTAAAGCCTCTTGATGCTAAAGCCCCTTGGTGCTAAAGCCCCTTGGTGCTAAAGCCTCTTGATGCTAAAGCCTCTTGATGCTAAAGCCCCTTGGTGCTAAAGCCCCTTGGTGCTAAAGCCTCTTGATGCTAAAGCCTCTTGATGCTAAAGCCCCTTGGTGCTAAAGCCCCTTGGTGCTAAAGCCCCTTGGTGCTAAAGCCCCTTGGTGCTAAAGCCCCTTGGTGCTAAAGCCCCTTGGTGCTAAAGCCCCTTGGTGCTAAAGCCCCTTGGTGCTAAAGCCCCTTGGTGCTAAAGCCCCTTGGTGCTAAAGCCCCTTGGTGCTAAAGCCCCTTGGTGCTAAAGCCCCTTGGTGCTAAAGCCCCTTGGTGCTAAAGCCCCTTGATGCTAAAGCCTCTTGATGCTAAAGCCCCTTGGTGCTAAAGCCCCTTGGTGCTAAAGCCTCTTGATGCTAAAGCCTCTTGATGCTAAAGCCCCTTGGTGCTAAAGCCCCTTGGTGCTAAAGCCTCTTGATGCTAAAGCCTCTTGATGCTAAAGCCCCTTGGTGCTAAAGCCCCTTGGTGCTAAAGCCTCTTGATGCTAAAGCCTCTTGATGCTAAAGCCCCTTGGTGCTAAAGCCCCTTGGTGCTAAAGCCCCTTGGTGCTAAAGCCCCTTGGTGCGGCAGTGCTAAAGTCCCTGTGACATAACAAACGTGCGCCACACACGGTTGAAGTTCGCCCTTCCAGCGGGCAGCTGGCAACTGCATTGTAAGCCGCAAATTCCAGCAATAAACTTGATTTCCTTACTTAAACCTTTCCTTCTCAGGTTTTCAATTTTTCATTATAAGCCGCTTTAAAGTAAAGATGAAAAGATGAGTGGCTGAAAGTAGGGGGGGGGGAAGAAGAGGCATCAGAGGCATTATTAAAAGTACTTTTGCCAGCCCTCTCTCGCATAGTCGGCTTAGTTCATAAATTTTCCCCGCTCCGATGGTTTCTTGAGCCCGGCGGAGTTTCGGATTGGGAAGCTGAGGAGGTGGTGACCTTGAAATTCCCCTTTGAAATTCATTCTGCATCCACCGTTCGGGACTGGCGAGGGCTGGGGCGCGAGCCAATCAGCTGTCGAGTCCAGCAATTCAGGCGCATTACTGTATAGTACCGATATATCACCGCAGCTATACCCGTAGTGCTTGAGTCCCCACATGCTTGAATTAATTTCTAGTCAGACAAACCGCATGGCTTCCAGTCAGCTGGTCCGCGCTCTCGGTCGGCGCCGTCTGCACGGCGTGCCGGACCTGCCGCAGAACCGGGTGGCCATCCTGGGCGCCTGCGGAGCTGTCGGCCAACCGCTGGCCCTCATGCTGAAGCGGTCGGCATTCGTGTCCGAGCTGGCTCTCTACGATACGCTGGACACCCGAGGCCTGTGCGCCGACCTAGGCCACATCGCCACCAAGGCCCGCGTCAGCAGCTATCAGGGCGGGCGGCAGCAGCTGGCCGACTGTCTGCGCCACTGCAGCCTGGTGGTGATGCTTGCCGGCCGGCCCAGGCAGCTCGGCATGCAGCTGTCCGATCTGTTCGAACAGAACGCCGGCACAGTGGCCGAGCTGACCTCAGCGGTGGCCCGGCACTGCCCGGAGGCGCTGCTCTGCCTGCTCACCAGCCCGCTGAATAGCAGTGTGCCTCTGGCTGCTGAGGTCCTGCGGCGCTACGGGGTGTACAATCCGCGCCGGCTGTTCGGTGTCACGGCCATCAACTCGGTTCGGGCCAACATTCTCATGGCTCAGAAGACAGGTGAGTGTTGCGTCGTGTCAGTGTCTGCATCAGCTGATTGCAAACTGTCCACCGATCCAACACCCCTGTGCACCGATCCAATACCCCTGTGCACCGATCCAATACCCCTGTGCACCGATCCAATACCACTGTGCACCGATCCAACACCCCTGTGCACCGATCCAATACCCCTGTGCACCGATCCAATACCCCTGTGCACCGATCCAAAACCCCTGTGCACCGATCCAACACCCCTGTGCACCGATCCAACACCCCTGTGCACCGATCCAATACCCCTGTGCACCGATCCAACACCACTTTGCACCGATCCAATACCCCTGTGCACCGATCCAATACCCCTGTGCACAGATCCAACACCACTTTGCACCGATCCAACACCCCTGTGCACCGATCCAATACCCCTGTGCACAGATCCAACACCCCTGTGCACCGATCCAACACCCCTGTGCACCGATCCAACACCACTTGCACCGATCCAACACCCCTGTGCACCGATCCAATACCCCTGTGCACAGATCAAACACCCCTGTGCACCGATCCAATACCCCTGTGCACAGATCCAACACCCCTGTGCACCGATCCAATACCCCTGTGCACAGATCCAACACCCCTGTGCACCGATCCAACACCACTTGCACCGATCCAATACCCCTGTGCACAGATCCAACACCCCTGTGCACCGATTCAACACCACTTGCACCGATCCAATACCCCTGTGCACCGATTCAACACCACTTGCACCGATCCAATACCCCTGTGCACAGATCCAACACCCCTGTGCACCGATCCAACACCACTTGCACCGATTCAACACCTCTGTGCACCGATCCAAAACCCCTGTGCACCGATCCAACACCACTCTGCACCGATCGCAGGCGCACCGTTGGACCAAGTCAGCGTGCCGGTGGTCGGCGGCCACAGCAGCTCGACTCTGGTGCCGGTGCTGAGCCGTGCGGAGCCGCACTGCCGCCTGCCAGCCAGCGAGCTGCTTGCCATGACGCGGGCTGTCCGCGGCGCAGCTGACACCGTGCTGCAAGCCAAGGCCGGCGCCGGCTCCGCCTCGTTGTCCGTGGCGGCCGCGGCCCACGGCTTCCTGCACTCGCTGCTGTGTGCCATGGACGGCAGGCAGAATGTTGTCGAGTCCGCCTACGTTGAGTCGGACTCGACGGACGGACCGGCGTTCTGCTCAAACCCGCTGCTGCTCGGCCAGGAGGGAGTCGAGCAGAACCTGGGCGTCGGCCGGCTGTCCGAGTCGGAGGCGCAGCTGCTGAGCGAGGCGGCTCAGGAGCTCGGCGAGCAGATCGACCAGGGCAGGCGGTTCGCTCGAGCCTGGAAGCCGTCGGCTGAGTGAGAATCAATGGAAGGACTTCGATTGTTGGCTTACAGAGTGTCAAATAAAGATCTTTGCGCCCCCGACAACACCCACTGTGACACCCCCGACAACACCCACTGTGACACCCCCCGACAACACCCACTGTAGCACCCCGACAACACCCACTGTGATACCCCCGACAACACCCACTGTGACACCCCCGACAACACCCACTGTAGCACCCCGACAACACCCACTGTAGCTCCACTGACAACACCCACTGTAGCTCCACTGACAACACCCACTGTAGCTCCACTGACAACACCCACTGTAGCTCCACTGACAACACCCACTGTAGCTCCACTGACAACACACACTGTAGCTCCACTGACAACACCCACTGTAGCTCCACTGACACCACCCACTGTAGCTCCACTGACAACACCCACTGTAGCTCCACTGACAACACCCACTGTAGCTCCACTGACAACACCCACTGTAGCTCCACTGACAACACCCACTGTAGCTCCACTGACAACACCCACTGTAGCTCCACTGACAACACCCACTGTAGCTCCACTGACAACACCCACTGTAGCTCCACTGACAACACCCACTGTAGCTCCACTGACAACACCCACTGTAGCTCCACTGACAACACCCACTGTAGCTCCACTGACAACACCCACTGTAGCTCCACTGACAACACCCACTGTAGCTCCTCGACAACACCCACTGTAGCTCTACTGACAACACCCACTGTAGCTCCACTGACAACACCCACTGTAGCTCCACTGACAACACCCACTGTAGCTCCTCGACAACACCCACTGTAGCTCCACTGACAACACCCACTGTAGCTCCACTGACAACACCCACTGTAGCTCCACTGACAACACCCACTGTAGCTCCACTGACAACACCCACTGTAGCTCCACTGACAACACCCACTGTAGCTCCATTGACAACACCCACTGTAGCTCCACTGACAACACCCACTGTAGCTCCACTGACAACACCCACTGTGACACCCCCGACAACACCCACTGACAACACCCACTGTAGCAACACCCACTGTAGCTCCACTGACAACACCCACTGTAGCAACACCCACTGTAGCTCCACTGACAACACCCACTGTAGCTCCACTGACAACACACACTGTAGCTCCACTGACAACACCCACTGTAGCTCCACTGACAACACCCACTGTAGCTCCACTGACAACACCCACTGTAGCTCCACTGACAACACCCACTGTAGCTCCACTGACAACACCCACAATGGCACCCCTGACAACGCTGGCGATAATATGATCTCACGCGCTCTCGCTGACTAATTTAATACACTGGTATCAGGTACTCATCATGTAGTCCACATATCATGGCAAGCAAGGGCGTTGTAAATACAATCCAGCACTTTCACTAGCTTCATGTATTTATGCTCGTATTAACTTGTACTAACCGTAGCATGGACCTGCGCACTCAGGCCTTCACCTATACAACGTGATTCCCTTTTGCTTGTTGCCAGTTATTTGTGTCAATAACGAAACGCATCACTAGTCCTAGTCCAAGTGATGCCGCACTGTACATGCCTTACTGCAGTGTCCTTGAAATGGCACAACATGGCTGAAAACCCCAATCTAGCAGTATGCTGTATAATTTGTTATTAAACCTAGCTTTTTAGCTTGTACTTTTATCTTAATGTCGGTAAAGTTTCGAACTAGGCCGCATTCAAAATAAGGCATGAAATCCAACGACAAGCCTTCAGTTGAGGGGCCTGTTTATGGCTCTTATCTATTCACCGTAGTTGAGTCCATTGTGCACAAGCAGTAGTAGCTCATTGAATCCTGTACTTCACGCACACTGTTCATCGTCTTAAACAAAGTAGCAAAATACTTTTATGAGCTTTTTTGACGCGATAGAGATTTAAAATAACAAGAATAAACTTGTACTTGCCTACTAGCAGTAGCATCTTGGACTTTTTAGCTGCATCAGTTCGCCTTTCCAACATTTATATTTGATTTATTATACCTGATGCGTGAGGCATTGTACGTTGGTGCAAGTAATATGTGTGAATGTTCAATGCAAAAAATACTTGAAGGATATCTCGCAGCTCCTAAAAAAGGTGCTTGGTACGTCCTCACTGTCCGGGTTCTTGACCAGCCTCCACAGCTGCATCATCAAGCACAGGCCATCGCCTGTCCTCTTCAGCTTCCTCAACTCGACTCGGCAAGAGGCCTCGCGCCGAGCTCATCAGCTGAGCCAGCCGCTCGGTGGTGATTCGCTCAGGCTCCGGCTGCGGCGGCTGCTCGCGATCTGCCTCGCCATCGTCCGACGGAATGAAGCCGCCTCGCAGCGGCCCTTGCAGCCGAGCCAGCCGGTCCCGGATGCGGCCCTTCTCCTCTACGCTGAGCACTTTCTTGCCGCCGTTGCCCGTTGTGGCGCACGCAGCCTCCAGGTGCTGACGGAGTCGCGAACTCAACTCGTGAGCCTCCAGGACGCAGCGGTAGGAGCGCATCCGCTCTTCGAAGGAGCCGCCGACTTCGCTTGGGTCGTCCGTCGCCTCGGCCTCGCTGGATACTTTATTATCGCTCTGCCAGGTGGCAGCTGCAGCTGCGGTGGTGGCGGCAGTCGCGGCCGCGGCGCCGCTGCAGGACTGCTCGATGCCGGAGTCGCTGCCCCACAGCCGCTCTTTGCTGCACCGAGCGGCGTCTGTTGCACCCACGGCCAGCGAGGAGCCGCCGCCGCCGCCGTCCCTCCCCGAGTTGCTGCATTCCACGGTCTTGTCCTCATCGTCGCTGTCTGCTGAAGCTTGCACCCGAGCCGGTGGCGCCTCTGATTGCGGAGTTAGCGACGTCGGCAAGCGGCTGCGCCGTGTACCGCCTGAGGTCTTCCGACTATACCTGTACAGGTCGGCGCGGGTGGAAGCCTCAGCCGCGGTTGCCGCGGCTGCAGCTTCGGCGCGCTGCTGAGCTTCGTAGCGTTCGCGCAGCTGCTGACGCCAGCGCCGCTCCAGATGCTCGTGCATGCTGGGCCAGATGCTGCGCAGGTCCACTGCAAGCGGATGGTTTGCGGTGTGTCATGCTAAGGACGTGCTGTTTGTCATGCTAAGTTCAGATGAGCATTGGAATTTCACTCACGTCTGTCCTGCGCAGAGTAGCAGGGCTCCGTGTAGCCCAGTTTTCGTTCGACGTCTCGCAGTATGCAGCGCGTCTTGACGCTCACGTGACCGTCGCTGGCTCCGTGCCGGCCGCACAGCAAGTCCCACGCGTCCTTGTCGTCATTTTTTGCTGCGCCTTGCTGCTGATGCGTACTGAAGCCGTTATGAACTGGCGGAGCCGACTCTGCTGCTCGCGACTTCTCGAACCTGTCGATGTAGCTCTGCAGCTGCTCGGAGGCCGACATCGCTGGCTGTTGCCAACTGGAGGAAGGGACGGCGCGTCGGGCCGGTGCCGCCTCCCAATGCGCCTGCCGCGACGCCATGGAAGCTGCAGGATGAGAATTTCCGACAAAATGGAGAATTTCTAAATCCATCTGTATTTTCAGCTAGCCGCTCACTACTGAGGGCGTAGGAGAATTCAATAAAAAATTACTGCCTCAGGTCCGCACCGAAAGCAGCGGAGCAGCAGAGGAAAGAAGAAATAAAATGCATTGGGCTCTTCAGCAGTAGACGGTGGTGCGCACCGGCTGCCGGTCCCTGATTGATGGCGGCTACGTGCTTGCCTTGTGAGTTTGGGTATCGCTCAGAGGCTGCAGGAATCCGCACACACCGGGCCTCCGCTCTCCGCTGTGTGCAGGTGGGGTGGGCTGGGGTCGGAGAGTCTCGCAACCTGAGCGGACTGGACCGTGACAGTTTGAGCTTTTCTCTTTTGCTCCGTCCCCACCCACTGTGTGTGTGTGTGTGTGTGTGTGTGTGTGTGTGTGTGTGTGTGTGTTGCCTCTTCAACTTCTTCCATTTGGCAAGCAGGCCAAACAAACAGTGCGGACTCAGTTGGCAAACTTGGGGTGGGGCGGCTGCCTGGCAGAAATTCCAGCGCCTCTCATTTACTCACAGCCTCTACCTGTGCGTGTTGTTTGGCCGCTCCATTGAGAGCTGGGAAAATGAGAATTGGCCAGTTTGAGGCTGCCATTGCGAAACCGGCCAGCCGCCAGATGCAGATTTGGAATGTCTTCGAGAGAGAATACTTCGGAAAGGACTCGGGGTGCACAGAACCGGAAGCTTCCTACCTGCCTTCGTAAAGCTGTTGGATCCCTTCGTTGTTTCTTCTTATCCGTCTGAGCTGGTTAAGCCAACGCTTGCTGGAGTTCCGGCAGTACCGAATGGGGCCCAGGCTGTACCAGAGTGTGAAGTAGGTTGTCAAGGGATTAAGCTGAGCAGCTCTGTTGAGTCAATTAAAGCGCGCGGCACTTCAGCTGGGTACGAGAGGGAAAGAGCCTCTCTGTCTCTCGAATGCTTTGCTGCAAGTTGGCCGCTAATGAGCTTTGGGGCGCCTTGCTTGAATTTAAACCCCCCGCTGGGCTGAGACGCCGGCGCTCCCACCTTCTCATATTGTGCCAGCCCAGCCTGCCGGGCCAATGGCGGAGCAGCCAGCTCAACTGTCATATTGAATAGAAATTTTGCATAATGCAGACACAAAAGTCGCCAGACCAATGCAGCACAGTGCAGCCCAGCCTCACAAAGCCACTTTTGATGGCCCCGTCTCGGTTGAGTGGCCCCGCGAGCCCAGCTGTGGTCTCTTGAATAGCTTGTAACTTCTAATCCTGTTTAATCCGAGAAAGAATGCTTCGAACAGTTGCGGGGCCCCCAGAAATGGCTGGAGAGAGTTATTGGGTGCAGTGTGCTCACTTGAGCTGTCATCGAAAAATACAACGTTTCATAATGGACTGATGACAAAAATAGATGTAAACAAGTTTTCTATGAAATCTATGAAGAAATGCCTTTTGAAAAAGGTTCAATACGATTAAAACGAATCTTCTCTCGAGTTTAAAAAAACAAATATTTGAAGACTTAAAAGTTTCTCTCTTCGAATCTATGAGCGTGCGCGTAATGAAAGTTCATTTTTATGTACAATTAAAAATACACAATTTGAGGTACGTCTGTGAAATATATTGCCAAAGATTTTCTTCTTACAGTAATTAGTGACTATTAATTAGTAATTATAATACATATTAATTGAAGCTTATTTTAATATTTCGCATATGTACGCATGTTTAGGTTTAGGTTTATATTCATTTATTCGTTAAATTTAAGTATCAAAAAACTCCTTACACACTACTTATGCTTTTATAAGTAGCATGAAAAGCGTTTCAGTAGGCTGGAGGCTCAGGCGAATTCACGGGATTCCTCGGCTGCGCCCAGGTGTCCTCGGCCAGCTCGCACAGTGCCGCCCCCGCCGATGGCTGCGACGCGCAGCGTCGATAACGCGGCGGCAGCGCGGCGGACACTCGCAGGCAGTCGCCGGCTGAGGTGCCTTGCGGCGAAGTCGGCCAGGCTGGCGGTGTCGTCGCAGCCGGAGCGGCAGCAGCGCCTCGTCGGCAGCTGAAAGCAGTTCGACTCCTCCTGACGCCGAGCAGCGGCTCCCGGCGAATGAAGGCGGCAGAGCTGGGGGCCTCGAAGGCGACGGCCGAAACCGTCCGGCGATGGCTGTAGCCGCTGCTGGAAGCCGCGGACTCAACCAGCAGCTCGGGAACGAACAGCGGCAGCGGCTGTGGCGGCGGGAGAGGCGACTTCCGCAGCGGTCTCTGAGGCGCCTGCCGTCGAGACCCCCGCTCGCGCAACCGATCGACATCGGCAGGACCGGCGAAGCCGTCAGCGAAGATCAGCGCCGTCGATTGGGGCGCGAGTTCGGCACCGCTTGACGATTCGCGTGCGACTGTCGGGTTGGAGTTCGCCGAGCGAACCGGCGCAGCGCAGCGGATCGGCCCGGCTGCTGAGGGCGCGGCGGCGGGCGCGGAGGCGAGGCCTCGGCCGCGAACGCAGCCGACGGCTGGCGGGCTGCGGCCTCGGCGCCGGCGCAGGATGTCGACATCGCGAGCGATCTGCGCCAGCCGGTGGCTGCTGGGCGACAGCGGCCGCTGCTGCAGGCGGCGCCGAGAGCTCAGCTGGCTGGCCGGATCCGGGAGGACCGCTGGGTGTTTCGGAAAGGAGGAGGCAAAATTGCTTTGATCAATCTGCTCTGGGACTTGATGAGCTCGCAGTGGGGCAGCTAACCGCTGCCGGAAAGCAAGGCGATAATCGACACGCACAACAACAACAACAACAGACAACAGAGTACGCTGCCAGATCACAAAAGCAGCGTCAGATGGCGCGCTTCAAAGCTTGGGCGCGAACAAAAGCCGCACCGCCGGCAGAGTCCGGGGCGCCGGCGTCAGCCAGCAGACAGTCGACGTAGCGCCGAGTCCTCGCCTGTCCCCGCCGGTAGGGTGCCTGCAACGTAAGTAGCAGCACCTCCTGCACCGGCTCCGGGCAGTAGGCCTCGGCGCGGATGACGTGGCCTGCCAGCTGGAGTCGCCGACGGCGCAGCAGATCGCTAGGACGGGCCAGGCCGGCGCGATGATAGAGCGCCGTGTTGGTGACTCGCTCGTTGCCGATCTTGAAGGCGGCGCGCAGCAGGCCAGCGTGCGCCGCGTCGACTTGAGCCTCGAGCGAGTCTGTCAGCGTCCAGGTCTCGGCGTTGTATAACAGGACGGTCTCGATCACCGCCTGGAACAGCGCCGCCCTCTGGCGGTCCGGTAGGGCCTCGGACTGCAGGACTGACCTTATAGAACGAAAGGCAGCCCAAGCAAGTCCTCGGCGACGCCGCAGATCCTCGCGGACGTCGGGAACCAGACCGCCGAGGTAGACGAACTGCTGACATCTTGGAAGCTCACTCGCCTGTCCGTCAGCACCTCGGCAGAAGATTGCAGCCTCGGTGTCGTCCGGCACGCATAGCACGACGGTCTTCTGCGTGTTGACCACCAGGCCGACGCTCGCCGCAACGGCAACCAGCCTATCCAGCTGTCGTTGGGCGCCCTCGACGGTCGAGGACAGCAGGGCGAGGTCATCGGCGTAGCCAAGCACGCTGAGCCGTCTCTCCGGTTGGCGTCGACCCACGCGTCGCCGCAGCAGGAAGCCGTCGTCGTTGGAAGGCAGAGCAGTCCGTAGCACCCAGTCAAGCACCAGAATAAATAGGAACGGCGCTAGCGTATCTCCCTGGAGCACCCCGGAGGATGTCTCGAAGAAATCCGATAGGCCGTCCGGTGTTGAGACAGCAGCCGTCGTGCCGTGGTACAGCGCCATGACAGCAGAAATCAGCAGCTCTGGCACGTTGTACGCACGGAGCACCTCTGGGAGCGCGTCCCTCACGACCGAGTCGAAAGCCTTCCTGAAATCGACGAAGATCAGGATCAGGGTCAACTGGCGGATGCGCGCCTCCTCGATGACTCGTCGAAGAGCCAGGATCTGCGTCACTGTGCCGCGATGGGGCCGGAATCCGTTCTGCTCAGGTCGCAGGTACGGGTCCAGCACAGGCTGTAACCGCGATAGCAGCATGCGGTTGAACAGCTTCGCGGCGCAGGACTGTAGGCAGATGCCTCGATGCTCCTCGAGCTTGGTGGTGCCCGGCTTCTTTGGAATGGCGACGATGTGCGCCGTGGTCCATTCGTTTGGCGCCACCTCACCGAAAAGCACGCGGTTCATCACTCTGGCGACCTCAGTGGCCACGCAGTGGATCCGCAGCGCCTCGGTGGGCACCTCGTCCGGACCAAGCGCTTTGCCGCCCGGCGACTGCCGAGCGAACTTCACAACGTCGGCTGTGCTGACTGGGGCAACATTGAAGCTCTCCTCCGCCGGCAACGGCGTCTCCGGCGGCAGCCTCAGATTTTCTGGAAGCGGAGGGGGCGGCGCGTTGACAATGGCGGCGAAGAACTCGCGCAGCTCGTTCCTGCGCTCGTCCGGAGTGTCGCCTGCCAGGTTGAGCGCGATGCGCCGCTTTCGCCCCGTCAGAGTGTTGATGGCGGACCAGGCCACGCGCCCTCTGGCATCGGGCCCTGCGGCAGAGACGGCTTGGATGGCGTCATCGACAGCGGACTGCTGCCGCTGCAGGTAGACAGCCGCCAGAGCCTCCTCCGCCTCGCGAGTTGGCCGCCCACTCAGACGGAGCCTCTCCAGATCTTCCCTCGCTTCGTCGATCGCGGGGTCGTCCTGCCAGACCGGCTGCCCGCGCTGGGCCGGTCGCATCAGCGGGACTGTTTGCTCCGCAGCGGCTCGAACTGCAGCGCTCACCTCCGCGTACTCGGCTCCTCCACGCTTGTCGCCCAGCGCAGTGACAAAGGCACCGGCAAAGCGACGTCGCGTCTCGGCGTCCCTGAGCGCGCGGTAGTAGCGCCGCGGTGGCCGCTTTGGCGGACGGTAGAGCGGGTCCCGAAGCCGAAGGTCGCAGATGAGCAGCCGATGGTCGGACCGCAGAGCCAGCGGCGTAATGGTGTGGCAGTTGGTGACGCGGCGGCGCTCACGAAAGCGCACAAGCACGTGGTCGAGCTGTGCCAGCCTCCGCGTAGCGTTCCGGCCACGCGCGTTCCGCCGCCTCCGCTTGCAGCCCACGAAGGTCGCGAGCCTGCCCGGCGACTTGCGGAATCTGGTGTTGGCCGACACCATGTCCTGTCTCTCCAGGAAGTCCTCTAGCGCTCCGGTGTTGCCGTTCTCGCGCGCTGTCACAAACAGCGATCGCTCGGACCTACGCAGAACTGCGTTCAGGTCTCCGAGAATGACCACTGTGTCACGTTGCGCCATCTCCTCCACCCGCACCGAGAGTTGCTCGAAGAAGGCCTGAGCCTCATCGGAGCGGGTAGCAGGCGGCGCATACGCGCAGAACAGGCGGGTGTTCCGGCCGCGAAGCCGGACGTCGACCCGAAGCAGCCGAGAAGACAGGGAGATGCAGCGACAGCTCTGCTGCAGCCTCGGTCCGATCAGCGCTCCAACTCCTCCACGGCCTCGCTCATCCGCTGAGGTGTACCAGAGTGTCCAACCGGCGCCCAGGTCCTCACAGTGAAGTCCGGGGTCGGCTCTGATAGACACCTCCTGTAGTGCGATGACATCACAGCTGAGGTCGAGCGCTAGCCTCGCCAGCAGCCCTCTCCGCCATGTGGCCTTGAGAGTGCGGCAGTTCAGCGTCCCGACCCGAAGCGTGCCCTCTGGTACGGCTGGGGCTCGATGCTGGTGAGCCTCATGGTCCCCGGCGCCACCCGGAAGATCCAATTGGGCCAGCGCAGCAGCAGCTCGGCGGGCGGCGCCACGTTGCCGACCTCGCCAGTTTCGCTCGCGACGGCGTTCAACTCGCCGACGCGCGCTCCGCTGCCCTCGCTTGGTCCTGCCGCATTTGGCCGCCGCAGCAGTTAAGCGCGGCTCTCCACTCTCACCACGAGGAGGTAGCGGCATTTATCTGCACCGCACACCCCGCACACAGGGTGTACAGCGGGTCTGACTTTCCATCGCCAGGCATGTGCAATCTTTGTGGTGACGCCAACCCCACCAAAGACCCATATGAGTTTTGCAGCGCAAATCTCATTTGATTGCCTATGAAAATGACGTCATACTTGACGGCATCTAATGATAAATTATCCACCAATTGGTTAAACTAGCAATCCTTTTACTTTTTCATACTGTGCAATACATGCCAGTATATTGATCTCTCTCTAATCTCTCTTCCCAGAGCCGTTTTCATTAAAAATATCATCAATTTTATCTGCAATAAAAAGGCAAGCAATCCAGGCTCATCATTGATTTTAAACTAGCTCAGCGATATTTTTGCTAAATATATCCGAATAGCATAAATCATTTCCAATGGCAATCTCAATTAGCCATGCGGAAAAGGCCTTCAGATAGAAATTGCCAACCAGCAGCTTTTCTGCTTTTGCAGAGCTCATAATGAATTCGGTTGAACTGATTCTATTCAAGCTGATGGCTTTTTGGTGCAATGGCGCTTAAGAGACAGAGCTGAGAGGGAGACAGGGTGAGAGGGAGACAGGGTGAGAGGGAGACAGGGTGAGAGGGGACGGGATGAGAGGGAGACAGGATGAGAGGGAGACAGGGTGAGAGGGAGACAGGGTGAGAGGGAGACAGGGTGAGAGGGAGACAGGGTGAGAGGGGACGGGATGAGAGGGAGACAGGATGAGAGGGAGACAGGGTGAGAGGGAGACAGGGTGAGAGGGAGACAGGGTGAGAGGGAGACAGGGTGAGAGGGAGACACGGTGAGAGGGAGACACGGTGAGAGGGAGACACGGTGAGAAGGAGACACGGTGAGAAGGAGACACGGTGAGAGGGAGACAGGGTGAGACGGAGACAGGGTGAGAGGGAGACAGGGTGAGAGGGAGACAGGGTGAGAGAGAGACGGGATGAGAGGGAGACAGGATGAGACGGAGACAGGGTGAGAGGGAGACACGGTGAGAAGGAGACACGGTGAGAAGGAGACACGGTGAGAAGGAGACAGGGTGAGAGGGAGACACGGTGAGAGGGAGACAGGGTGAGAGGGAGACAGGGTTGGAGGGAGACAGGGTGAGAGGGAGACAGGGTGAGAGGCAGACAGGGTGAGAGGGAGACAGGGTGAGAGGGAGACAGGGTGAGAGGGGGACGCTGCAGTACTGTTCTCATCTTCCTACTGCTCAGCCACTGCAATTATTAAGGACGTTGCTTACACGATGGATAGAAGCACTCCAGGATGATGAAAACTGAATTTGGCAAATACTTCAGACTCTGCAGCAGCGATGGCGTCTCAAGTCCGGAAGCCGCAAGAGTCAGACGTGTGCGCGCATATATCCGTGGCTCTTGTGTACCTCCAGCCTAATATTGCTTGGCGGGCCGTTTGGGAAGCGTCTTCCGCAATTGGGGAGTGGCCTGACAGGTGGAAAGAGATTGGCTCAGTGTGTCTGCACGGGACCGCACCTGCAGCTTGACTAAAATTTGATGGCAGATTGGTTCGTGCGCCATTTGGGGGCCTGTTGTATTATATTGTACAGAGGGAAGGAAGTGGAGGGACTGGGTGTGCGCCGCGATTATTGATTTGACGTTTGCATTGTTGTAGATTGAGGTGGGAGAGAGAAGGAGAGATGAGAGAGAGACTTGAGAGATGTGGGAGAGAGACTGAGAGGTGAGGGAGAGAGACTGAGAGATGAAGGTGAGAGACTGAGAGATGAGGGAGAGGTGGGAAAGATGAGGTAGAGAGACGGAGAGATGTGAGAGAGAGACGGAGAGATGTGGGAGAGAGACGCAGAGATGAGGTAGAGAGACGGAGAGATGAGAGAAAGAGAGAGAGACGGAGAGATGAGGGAGAGAGACGGAGAGATGAGAGAAAGAGAGAGACGGAGAGATGTGAGAAAGAGAGAGACGGAGAGATGAGAGAAAGAGAGAGACTGAGAGATGTGGGAGAGACACAGAGAGATTAGAGGGATCAGAGATGGAAAGATGAGGGAGAGAGACAGGGGAGATTAGAGAGAGATTTTATCCAAACCATGTAGAAAGCTGTGGAGTTTGAATTTCTGAGCGTGTGTGGATGCCAGATGCAGCGGGTCAATGCCTCCTGCCAATAAAACTGCTGCAGAGTTTGACTGACAATGTGCGGCGTCTTGAGCACAATTAAGAGGTAGAAGAAGAGAAAGAGAGAGGCAAGCAAACTCAACATATTTGTTTGTACTGGCGGCTCAGGCTTGAAAAAAGAAAGCAAGTGCGGCGCAATTGTGTCGCCTGGTGGTTATAAAAATAGAAGATAGCGCACACCGAAAGAGGCATTTGCATTTGGCTAAGGGCTTGCTCGTGTATTGCCTGCTCTGCACAATATGACGGCAGCAGTCGGACTCAGAGACCTGCAACTGCCATGCCTGCTGCTACTAACGGCTCTGTCATTGAATGCCAACGGTCTGCAAGGTGAGCAGTTCAATTTCCAAGACTGCAAAGCATGCAGTCTTTTTCAGTATAGACTAAAAACAAATTGCTTTTGCATCGCATCGGCTTGCAGAGTCGCTGCTTCCGCTGGCGATGGTCTGCAACCAAAGAGAATTTCTGCACATCCTCATGCCAGCAAGAACTGCCAGTGACAGCAGCAACAGCAATTCAACAGCATCGAGTTGGCAAGTTTGCCTCGAGTTTTACAACAGCTACGACAGCCACTGGATGAGGATTGTGCTGGGAAATACAACCAAGGTGAACTTTTACCTGCATTACAGAATCTCATTACGAAAGAGAAAATAATGTTACCAGCTAAAAACTTCAAGTCGTCGAAGGGTCTTGCTGATTCCCCTCAAAAAACTCGAAACTGCACAAGCTCGAACTTTTCCCATTGTCGAAAACTGTAAACATGTCGGTCACCTCACAATCTCTGGAAGTAGTGCTAGAAATTTTGTTGTTTTTCTAACTTGAGCTCTCATGAAGCTCGAGCTTTTGAAAGCGTCGCTGTCACCTTACCAGTGCCGAGAAGCCCCTGCAAACCAACTAAAAGTATATAGATATAAGATCTGAATGTCTACTCGTTCTGTTTCCAGACGCGACTAGTTTCATCGCATGGTCAACCAGTGCTGCGTCAGTTGGTCTTCAGGGTACCATCGGAGTACTTGAAGTGTCAGTACCCGTACCGATGGAAGGTATGCTAACTATATGCTGCTTTTACATCGAATCTGTACTACAATAAAATTAAATGTCACCCGTTTAACTCTAATATGCGCGATTTCGTCTGCAGGTTGAACAACTGTCAAACCATAGTGGCTCATCATCGGCAACTGGGAATTGTGATGCTGAAACTCCAGAGCAGGAGTGCGAAATTGCAAGTGAGTTCCAGTACGCCCTGGGAACCAAAATTGGATTCCCCATAGCAACCACGGCCATATTCCATATTTAAGCAGAGACCAGGTTGGCCATAGCAACTAAAACCATATCCACACTGCTGCAGTCCAAAAAGTGAACTTTTACTTACTACTCGAACCTACTGCCCTAATGAATGACAGTCGGCAGGCAGAAAGGCTGCTCTGGTTGGCGCCAACTGCAAATCAACAAGCTGAGGTGCCGACCCGATCTGGTGGATCCGGCAAACTTTACCACACTGCGGCGGCAGCTCTGCGATAAACGCCGGAAGAGCGTCAGCGAGGCTTCCAACGGAGTTCGAGTCTGGTTGGCTCCAGTCGCCGCCACACTTGGCTGCCTTCTGGTGGCCATAGGCGCGGCGCTGGCACTCTATCGTCTGCTGTCGAAGCGAGCGCGAGAGTTCAGTTCTACCGCTGATAGAAGCCCAGCAGAGCCAATCTTGCCCATCTTCAGTGCGCTCTCAGACGATGCGCGACTGCTGCAGGCGCTGGAGAGTCGCATCTGTAGCGTCCCGCGGGTACATTGGGGCCTGCAGCGCCCAGCTGACAGTCCCGACTTTCTGCTGGCCAGTCCAGACACCGGAGAACCAATTCTTCTAGAAGAAGCGTAAGGAAGGGAGATAATCCAATCCGACCACAAAATTGCATTTCATATAGAAATTCATATTGAAAATAAATACAACTGCAGGTTCCATTACTGCTGCTATGATTGGCATCAGTTTACATCTATTTCCTTCTTGCATTGAGTTTATTTGATATTTGTAATAATTTATACACAAAGTGGGGGATTTGGTTGCCCGACCAAGTCGATCTTAACTTGAAAGAAGGAAAAAGGCCTCAAAGAAGGTATAGAAGCAATCAGTGATCTCAGGGAATATTTGTTTTCACAGTTCCTGTACGGGTATTAATCAGCATCTTACTTTCATAGATCATGTAAGATAGGTTCAGCATACAAGCACAAGTACTTTTTACATCGAACTCTCAATCAAAGCAGTCAACCGGGTCAGAGGCATGAAAGTTGCATTCCTGAAACCTGCGCAAAAATGCGAGGCAGTTGGTATCAACCGAACTCCTGTAGCAACTAAGTTTTGAATTATGTTTCTGTATAATCGATAAAGTCATGGTTAAACATTTTTTTGATACAAGCCTACTCACACCAGTGCTTACGTACATGTATGACTCTTGAGATTCCATTCCAAGCAAGTAGAATTCCACTCGTGTGTTATTAAAGTCAATTTTTATCCTGAACGAATACAAAAAGACGACGGCAAGCAATAAAGCATGTTTTAAAAAGCTTAAATAGTTACAGGCACCGATTTTTAGTAAACATGAGGGTCTCCAATACGGTCTCTCTGCCCAGTGCATTTCTCTCTGTTACATTATTCATCACTTCACTGATCGTGATTGTCACTATTCATCGAAGACTCGGCCTGAGCTGCAGCGCAGTTAAGGCCGATGCCACAGATGATGTTGAAAGAACTGAAGTAGGAACAGATGCCTCAAAGCGGTGGGCAAGTCACTCTTCCTGGCTGGATGTCCGCGAAGCGAAAGATTTCAACCGAGCGGCTGCTGTTCTCAAGACGAATCTGGCCTCGCTAACTCCCGCTCAGCTTGAGGTCATGTACTTTGGCATTTTGGAGCAGCAGCACGTCCGCTGCCCCTACAGCATCCGCATCGGGAATTCCGACGATGGAGGCTGGGATGTCTGTTTCATCCGGCCCTTCAACATCACGGAGAGCAAGCCGTGCGTCGCCTTCTCACTGGGAATCGACAATGCTTGGGAGTACGACGACACTCTCGCCGAAAAGTATCATTGCAACGTGTACATGTTCGATCCAAGCAAGGTTAATGTGAACGACCATCAGAGGAAGAAGACATCGAGGTTCTATCGAATTGGCATTTCTTCTGAGACTAAGGTGGACAGCAATGGCTGGAAAATGCGAACTCTATGCACGCTGTTTTACGAGCTGGGCTACGAGAACAAAAAGATCGACATACTGAAAATCGACGTTGAGCACTGGGAGTGGGCCAGCTTTGAAAAGGCTTTTAACGAAGGGTGCCTGAAGAATGTGAAGCAGCTTATCTTCAAATCGCGCACTAGTGAACTCGTGAAAAAGAAGAGCGACTATGCGCGCTTGATTCGGATTTGGCGAGGCCTATTTAAGCTTGGCTTTCGCACTTGGAAGTGGCACAAGAATCCTCTCTCAGTGTTTTTCCCATCAGTAGAATCGCTCAAAGTGCAGAGGACTTGTTGCTATGAGCATTATATGATAAACACTAATCATTGAATATTTTATATTATGAAACTGTCGCACTTACTTAACACTCGCATGCCGCAACTAGTTTTTTGAATAAAAATTTAAAATATACACTCGTAAAACAACTTATAAGTATATAACCGCCACGTGCCAGTTAGTGGAAACAGTGCGTTAAAATAGCATATTTCTGCACTCGCATACTACAGATACTGAAATAACTAGACTGGTTCACTTAGGTATTCAATACTTAGTGAAACAGCCCTTCTACTTCCAGTTCAGTAGCAAAGAAGGCCGGAGGATGTATAAGCTATAAAAAATAAAGACAAGCTTGCGACGTAAACAACTTGCTAATTGGTTCAGCCGTAATGATATAATTTCTGCACTATTTTTGAAGGCTAGTGTTATTACAGCGCGAGCGTTGTAATGATAGCTCGCATTCCAAAATAGGGCAGAAAAAAACTGCTATGCCTCAGAATTTTCTCCGATACTGGTTTAATAGCGTTCCATCATCATCCATGTCAGCCAAGTCGCTACGCCTGTAGGTTTTTTGCGCGAAGAAAGATAACAAACTTATTGCCGAAGTCGGCCATCATTTGCCTCTGAACTTTCAGGCATTCCATGCAACAAGTCGACTGCATTCTCACCAGTTTCAGCATCCAGATACGTCATGAAGTCACCAAAATTAGATCCTTGCATTCAGCTCCGTTTGCATTCCGTCTCCGTTCAGCTCCGTGATCAAGGTTACTCCGGATATTTCATCCCTAGGCAAAGCTCCTTATAGTTCAGTATGAGACAAAATTTTAGATACTGCCTCTCAGCGTCAGCCATGGCTAATTTCATAATAGATGTAAAATTAAGAGAAGCAGTACATTCAATGCCTCCATTTCCTCTTTAGCTAGCTCTCTTTCTCCTCTTATCGGGTTAATACGGTCAACATGATACAGCGCGTGTTAATGTCGCTCTCTTCCATAGACTAATAACTGGGCCGTCTTAATAACCATAGATCCTAGCACTTATAGCATTAGTATGAATGGTAGATTTAGAACACTGAGAATTAACATAGAATACTAACTTTCTGCACGTAAAGCTTTATGAATATCAATTAGAGCCATAAGAAAGGCAATACACATCAAAATATGTAATGTCTGCCTCAATTATTTTTGGGCAAAAAAATAATCATCAGAGCATTGCTAAGCAATCTATGAATCGATGTATCTTAATTTTTTTCACTTCAGAAAATCATCACTTCATAGAGCTAATTAGATGCCAAGCAATTGCTTAATACTTGCTACAAAGATGGTTGAAGCAGGTCAATTTTGTTAAAAATTATAGACGAATCGTTTTGAATGTAATCGGTCTGAAATTTCAGAGCAACAATTGTGAAACCCATTAGCCGACTTTTGTCAGTTCAGGTTTTAGTTTGCCGACTTTTTGTGGCCGCTATTTACCTGCTGACATTTTCTAACTGTGATTAAGCAGCCCCAGTTTCATTACAACCCAACTCACATTGAAAGTTATTTAAATTTTGAGACTTCTTGAACTTTGAGGCTTATATAAATCTTTATCTATGAATCTATATCTATATAAGCTAAGCTAAGCTAAGCTATATAAGCTTATATAATCTATATAAGTTGCCATTTTGATAGGATCAAATTCAAAGTTTTGCCACTAATATATGGGGTTTTTAATGCGGATCCTAGTCAAATTGTCAACAGGCATTTCGTCAACTGGGAAGCTATTGCCCTCGGGTCACTTCATCAACTGGCCAATCAGTGGACCTCTAATTCTAAATGTGGTCACTTTGTCAACTGTGCATTACGTACATACTCGTATTATACAATGCAGTAGTATGTATATATGTTCATGACTGCATCTGTGCCAAGAATTTTTCTGTTAAACTCTCACATGAATGAAGCGGATTAAGCAGGCTAATTAATTTTAAATTGTGTACCACACCAACACTGCTGCTGCTACTGCTACTTATTCAAAGTTTTTTATTTCGTTTTGTCAACTGGGGTTCATTGATCTCAGTCCCTTCGTTAACTGACCAATCAGTAAGACCACCCACTAGACTTTGGTCACTTTGTCAATAGCAAATACCCCTACCCCTGCCAAATAGTCACTTTGTCAACCATTTGACGAAACGCCAGTTGACGAAGTGACCAGCACCCTTTAATGCATAGTGCTTATTTCAAATTCAAGCTTCACTGTGTTGGTTGGTTGGTAGCTTCAACCCAACTATGTGTTATGTAATGTTATAGGTAAAGCCAACCAATAATGTATTGGGATTGGGAATGGAGGGTTTTAGGCCTTGGGCTATGGTTAGGGCTTAAGGACTATGGGATAAATAGTGCAACAAGATGCACTTTATATTATACTATTTTAAACTTTATATTATATACTATTTTAAAACTAGGCTTAAATAATATATATTTTCTATAGGCCCTAGTTTAAAATTGCCAATAGAAACGGCCAAGTGAATCCCAAGGTTGCGCCCAAGCATGCTAGTTTTCTAAGTTTTCTTGTTTTTCTTTTACTTATTTAACAATAACATAACATGTATAGAGCCTAGCCTACACAATAAATTTGATAGCTTAAGGCTACCAATAGATATCAAATGACAACATAACTTTAGTTTCATTTGTTAAATTATTTTTTAAAATAAATTGTTAATGAAGATTTATGATTTTTAACAATAAAACTAACAAACAATATCAAAATGGGGTGCTATCAAAATGTGCCACACAACAAAACAGTCACACCATCAAAATGGCCACATAAAACAAAAAGTGTTGCAGGTCTATTGCATTTTATAATTATACTATTAGGACAAAAGATGTAATAATTTGTAATAGAAGTTGAAAATGCTTAGGCCCCCTAATTGAAGTTTATAATTAACAAAAAGGCGGTGGAGCTAGGCCTACTTTCTACTTTTATGATCAATTTAAATTTTGTGGTAAATTTTACTTTGTGATACTTTGTAAACCTTTTTAGGATTTTTTTAACTATTTTACATAACCTTTTTAGCATTTTTTAAATTTGTATAATTGTTTGTTGTTGTTCTATAAAATACAATTTTGTTTTTACTTCTTTTGTGCTTCCTTTTTGGATGTATATTGCCTATATAAATTTTATGATATCTCAATATATTCACTTCTTTTGCATTTTGTTGTTTTGATGCAAATGATGTAAGTACCAAAGCTAAAAATAGTTAAAAACACTAAGTATACTCAGTAGTATAAATTTATTACTATAATAATGGTTTAGAATATTTATAGTATAGTAGAGGCTGTGTTTATTATACAATATTAAGAATATATATTAATAGAGCAAGTCAACTTGCAACACTTGTTTTATATAGCCATTTTGTCTATTATTAACATTGTTTATTTAGTTTTAATAAGTGCTCCAATGAGATTTTAAAAGTTGTTTTTGGTGACTGATAAATTTTGCTTGCCTAAATTAAAAGCTTTTTTGATATTAGTCAAGTAATAAAAATATTTCTATCTAAATTTTTTAATAATCAAACTACTTTTTTAATGCACTTTGCCTATATAAGCTTTTTTGCCTAAAAGTAAATTTATAAGTATCTGTATTTAATCATTTTTTGTTTATAACAAAAAATATTAGGCTAGTCTAAGCCTTTTTTTATAGTATTTATATATTTAATAGACTATTAATATAATCAAAATAGCAAAAAGATTTGCTTTAAGATCTATAAACATTTGTCTCAGCCTAGAATTCTAAAGGAGACTCTAGGAAAATTATTATTTTTATTATCATTCACTATTGCCAATGTTTGATTTTTTCTTATTATAAAAATAATTCTATATATTAAAAGTTGTTTCCCATCTAGGGGCAAGAAATCAAATGTGCTAAAAAAGTGAAATTTGGAAATTTATCAAAATGTCAAATACATGAAATACAAAATGTTGGTTAAGAATTGAAAAATGGGAACCCCTAGTTTGATTCTGTGCATAGCCATATTCATTTAGGGCTTGTGTACAAAATTTGCTAAGGATTAAATTGCCTCTCACCTATAATGGCCAACCACTAAGGTGCAGAATTTGCCTATGTCTAACAATTAGAAAGTTTTCTGCAGTACACCCTGTGCAAGCATACATATGAGTATGTGCCTGCTTAAATATTGGTATATGCTTTTATGTCCTTACAAGTCAGTGGAATGGGCAGAATTATCCCAAGACTAGCTAAGACCAATGCTACCAAAGGCATTGCGCCAGGGTGTCTGCAGCCTTCCTACCAATATTTGTTACTTTTGCAATGAGACAACAAATCCACAATGCTAAAACTGATTTGTCTGTATCTATCTAGGTATGTGATTGATTTCAGAAAATATCATTCCAACAATCCACTGATTGCAGCTTCAACTGTGGTCAACTGATGGCCACAGGGCCACCAAAACCATTAGCCATTGTCTATCGCTGTCTGCAGCCATTTATTCCTAGCGATGAGGAAGTGGCCGCTGGCTTCATCTCTGTGCTGGAGGCTGGGGCTCAGCTGATTGGCTTGGCACCTGCGGAGTCTTCGGTGTCCACCGCAGTCCTGCCTGGCACCTGCCGGGTGCGCTATCAGAATCGGGAGGGCCTGGTGCCCACCAAGTATCTGCAGCTGGTGCAGGCGGATGACCCCTCCACTGACGCTGGTAAGGGCGGGAGTGCTCTCTCTCTCCTTGATCCTGGCAACTCTCCAGACCTTGCTTTGTGCTCTTTGCTTGTTTTGATTGGTTGAAGATACCCTGGCTACTCAGAATACTCTTACTCAGTAACCCAATCCTATTTCCACTGTAATCCCTAAACTATTCCCACTGTGATCCCCACCCAATTCCCACTGTGCGATCCCCACCCAATTCCCACTCTGATCCCCATCCTATTCCCACTGTTTCCCAGTTTGCAACGTCCCCAATTTTGATCCCATATCCCAATATGCCAGGCTTGTCAGGCCCTCAGCTCTCGGACAGCAGCAGTGGCGACTCCGCGGCCAGCAGCAGTCGGGAGCGACGGCGGCACGCCCTGCCTGGCGGCCCGACCGTGTTCGTGTCCGGTCCGCGCTATTGCACCCTGTGCCAGGACTATCTGTGGAACTGCGGCGCCGCGCAGTGCGCCGTCTGCAAGCGCGTCTTTCACCTGTCCTGTACAGCCGCTGCGATGGCGGCGGCTTCCGGCGATGTCGACGACAAATACAGCGACGTTGCTGACTCCGAGGCGGGCGCCGGGTCGCAGCTTCTGGTCGGTTGCGACGGCTTCGCCCCGCCGCCGGACGATTCTCACTACCTGTATTTGCACTGGGAACCCGTGCTGGTGGAAGCCTGGACCAGCCGCATGGTGCTGGAGTGGCTGTGCGTTGCCAACCTCAGCCGGTTCTTGGACTCCTGCTGCAAATATCTTGGCCAGCGGGGCTTCCCGGGTACCTGATGGCTGCTGTTGATTGGCTTTTATTTATTGGGATCTGCAGCTTGAAGTTTTTTTTATCTGCAGCTTGAATGTGTTGAGATCTGTAGCTTGAATGTGTTGGGATCTGTAGCTTGAATGTGTTGGGATCTGTAGCTTGAATGTGTTGAGATCTGTTGCTTAAATGTGTTGAGATCTGTAGCTTGAATGTGTTGGGATCTGTTGCTTAAATGTGTTGAGATCTGTAGCTTGAATGTGTTGGGATCTGCAGCTTGAATGTGTTGGGATCTGTTGCTTAAATGTGTTGAGATCTGTTGCTTAAATGTGTTGAGATCTGTTGCTTAAATGTGTTGAGATCTGTAGCTTGAATGTGTTGAGATCTGTAGCTTGAATGTGTTGGGATCTGTTGCTTGAATGTGTTGGGATCTGCAGCTTGAATGTGTTGAGATCTGTAGCTTGAATGTGTTGAGATCTGTTGCTTAAATGTGTTGAGATCTGTAGCTTGAGTGTGTTGAGATCTGCAGCTTGAAGTTTTTTTTATCTGCAGCTTGAATGTGTTGGGATCTGCAGCTTGAATGTGTTGGGATCTGTAGCTTGAAGTTTTTTTATCTGCAGCTTGAATGTGTTGGGATCTGCAGCTTGAATGTGTTGGGATCTGCAGCTTGAATGTGTTGAGATCTGTTGCTTAAATGTGTTGAGATCTGTAGCTTGAATGTGTTGGGATCTGCAGCTTGAATGTGTTGGGATCTGTAGCTTGAAGTTTTTTTATCTGCAGCTTGAATGTGTTGAGATCTGTTGCTTAAATGTGTTGAGATCTGTAGCTTGAGTGTGTTGGGATCTGTAGCTTGAATGTGTTGGGATCTGTAGCTTGAATGTGTTGGGATCTGTTGCTTGAATGTGTTGGGATCTGTTGCTTGAATGTGTTGGGATCTGTTGCTTGAATGTGTTGGGATCTGCAGCTTGAATGTGTTGGGATCTGCAGCTTGAATGTGTTGGGATCTGTTGCTTAAATGTGTTGAGATCTGTTGCTTAAATGTGTTGAGATCTGTAGCTTAAATGTGTTGAGATCTGTAGCTTGAATGTGTTGGGATCTGTTGCTTGAATGTGTTGGGATCTGCAGCTTGAATGTGTTGAGATCTGTAGCTTGAATGTGTTGAGATCTGTTGCTTAAATGTGTTGAGATCTGTAGCTTGAGTGTGTTGAGATCTGTAGCTTGAATGTGTTGGGATCTGTTGCTTAAATGTGTTGAGATCTGTAGCTTGAATGTGTTGGGATCTGCAGCTTGAATGTGTTGGGATCTGTTGCTTAAATGTGTTGAGATCTGTTGCTTAAATGTGTTGAGATCTGTTGCTTAAATGTGTTGAGATCTGTAGCTTGAATGTGTTGGGATCTGTTGCTTGAATGTGTTGGGATCTGCAGCTTGAATGTGTTGAGATCTGTAGCTTGAATGTGTTGAGATCTGTTGCTTAAATGTGTTGAGATCTGTAGCTTGAATGTGTTGAGATCTGTTGCTTAAATGTGTTGGGATCTGTAGCTTGAATGTGTTGAGATCTGTAGCTTGAATGTGTTAAGATCTGTAGCTTGAATGTGTTGAGATCTGTTGCTTAAATGTGTTGAGATCTGCAGCTTGAAGTTTTTTTTATCTGCAGCTTGAATGTGTTGAGATCTGTTGCTTAAATGTGTTGAGATCTGTAGCTTGAATGTGTTGGGATCTGCAGCTTGAATGTGTTGGGATCTGTAGCTTGAAGTTTTTTTATCTGCAGCTTGAATGTGTTGAGATCTGTTGCTTAAATGTGTTGAGATCTGTAGCTTGAGTGTGTTGAGATCTGTAGCTTGAATGTGTTGGGATCTGTTGCTTAAATGTGTTGAGATCTGTAGCTTGAATGTGTTGGGATCTGCAGCTTAAATGTGTTGGGATCTGTTGCTTAAATGTGTTGAGATCTGTTGCTTAAATGTGTTGAGATCTGTTGCTTAAATGTGTTGAGATCTGTAGCTTAAATGTGTTGAGATCTGTAGCTTGAATGTGTTGGGATCTGTTGCTTGAATGTGTTGGGATCTGCAGCTTGAATGTGTTGAGATCTGTAGCTTGAATGTGTTGAGATCTGTTGCTTAAATGTGTTGAGATCTGTAGCTTGAATGTTTTGAGATCTGTTGCTTAAATGTGTTGGGATCTGTAGCTTGAATGTGTTGAGATCTGTAGCTTGAATGTGTTAAGATCTGTAGCTTGAATGTGTTGAGATCTGTTGCTTAAATGTGTTGAGATCTGTAGCTTGAGTGTGTTGAGATCTGCAGCTTGAAGTTTTTTTTATCTGCAGCTTGAATGTGTTGAGATCTGTTGCTTAAATGTGTTGAGATCTGTAGCTTGAATGTGTTGGGATCTGCAGCTTGAATGTGTTGGGATCTGTAGCTTGAAGTTTTTTATCTGCAGCTTGAATGTGTTGAGATCTGTTGCTTAAATGTGTTGAGATCTGTAGCTTGAATGTGTTGGGATCTGTAGCTTGAAGTTTTTTATCTGCAGCTTGAATGTGTTGAGATCTGTTGCTTAAATGTGTTGAGATCTGTAGCTTGAGTGTGTTGGGATCTGTAGCTTGAATGTGTTGGGATCTGTAGCTTGAATGTGTTGGGATCTGTTGCTTGAATGTGTTGGGATCTGTTGCTTGAATGTGTTGGGATCTGTTGCTTGAATGTGTTGGGATCTGCAGCTTGAATGTGTTGGGATCTGTAGCTTGAATGTGTTGGGATCTGTTGCTTGAATGTGTTGGGATCTGCAGCTTAAATGTGTTGAGATCTGTAGCTTGAATGTGTTGAGATCTGTTGCTTAAATGTGTTGAGATCTGTAGCTTGAGTGTGTTGAGATCTGTAGCTTGAATGTGTTGGGATCTGTTGCTTAAATGTGTTGAGATCTGTAGCTTGAATGTGTTGGGATCTGCAGCTTGAATGTGTTGGGATCTGTTGCTTAAATGTGTTGAGATCTGTTGCTTAAATGTGTTGAGATCTGTAGCTTAAATGTGTTGAGATCTGTAGCTTGAATGTGTTGGGATCTGTTGCTTGAATGTGTTGGGATCTGCAGCTTGAATGTGTTGAGATCTGTAGCTTGAATGTGTTGAGATCTGTTGCTTAAATGTGTTGAGATCTGTAGCTTGAATGTGTTGAGATCTGTTGCTTAAATGTGTTGGGATCTGTAGCTTGAATGTGTTGAGATCTGTAGCTTGAATGTGTTAAGATCTGTAGCTTGAATGTGTTGAGATCTGTTGCTTAAATGTGTTGAGATCTGCAGCTTGAAGTTTTTTTTATCTGCAGCTTGAATGTGTTGAGATCTGTTGCTTAAATGTGTTGAGATCTGTAGCTTGAATGTGTTGGGATCTGCAGCTTGAATGTGTTGGGATCTGTAGCTTGAAGTTTTTTTATCTGCAGCTTGAATGTGTTGAGATCTGTTGCTTAAATGTGTTGAGATCTGTAGCTTGAGTGTGTTGAGATCTGTAGCTTGAATGTGTTGGGATCTGTTGCTTAAATGTGTTGAGATCTGTAGCTTGAATGTGTTGGGATCTGCAGCTTAAATGTGTTGGGATCTGTTGCTTAAATGTGTTGAGATCTGTTGCTTAAATGTGTTGAGATCTGTTGCTTAAATGTGTTGAGATCTGTAGCTTAAATGTGTTGAGATCTGTAGCTTGAATGTGTTGGGATCTGTTGCTTGAATGTGTTGGGATCTGCAGCTTGAATGTGTTGAGATCTGTAGCTTGAATGTGTTGAGATCTGTTGCTTAAATGTGTTGAGATCTGTAGCTTGAATGTGTTGAGATCTGTTGCTTAAATGTGTTGGGATCTGTAGCTTGAATGTGTTGAGATCTGTAGCTTGAATGTGTTAAGATCTGTAGCTTGAATGTGTTGAGATCTGTTGCTTAAATGTGTTGAGATCTGTAGCTTGAGTGTGTTGAGATCTGCAGCTTGAAGTTTTTTTTATCTGCAGCTTGAATGTGTTGAGATCTGTTGCTTAAATGTGTTGAGATCTGTAGCTTGAATGTGTTGGGATCTGCAGCTTGAATGTGTTGGGATCTGTAGCTTGAAGTTTTTTATCTGCAGCTTGAATGTGTTGAGATCTGTTGCTTAAATGTGTTGAGATCTGTAGCTTGAATGTGTTGGGATCTGCAGCTTGAAGTTTTTTATCTGCAGCTTGAATGTGTTGAGATCTGTTGCTTAAATGTGTTGAGATCTGTAGCTTGAGTGTGTTGGGATCTGTAGCTTGAATGTGTTGGGATCTGTAGCTTGAATGTGTTGGGATCTGTTGCTTGAATGTGTTGGGATCTGTTGCTTGAATGTGTTGGGATCTGTTGCTTGAATGTGTTGGGATCTGCAGCTTGAATGTGTTGGGATCTGCAGCTTGAATGTGTTGGGATCTGCAGCTTAAATGTGTTGGGATCTGCAGCTTGAATGTGTTGGGATCTGTTGCTTGAATGTGTTGGGATCTGTTGCTTGAATGTGTTGGGATCTGCAGCTTGAATGTGTTGGGATCTGCAGCTTAAATGTGTTGGGATCTGCAGCTTGAATGTGTTGGGATCTGTTGCTTGAATATGTTGGGATCTGCAGCTTGAATGTTTTGGGATCTGCAGCTTTAATGTTTTACGATCTGCAGCTTTAATGTTTTACGATCTGCAGCTTTAATGTTTTACGATCTGCAGCTTTAATGTTTTACGATCTGCAGCTTGAATGTGTTGGGATCTGCAGCTTTAATGTTTTACGATCTGCAGCTTTAATGTTTTACGATCTGCAGCTTTAATGTTTTACGATCTGCAGCTTTAATGTTTTACGATCTGCAGCTTTAATGTGTTGGGATCTGCAGCTTTAATGTTTTACGATCTGCAGCTTTAATGTGTTGGGATCTGCAGCTTTAATGTTTTACGATCTGCAGCTTTAATGTTTTACGATCTGCAGCTTTAATGTTTTACGATCTGCAGCTTGAATGTGTTGAGATCTGCAGCTTGAATGTGTTGGGATCTGTAGCTTGAATGTTTTGGGATCTGCAGCTTTAATGTTTTGGGATCTGCAGCTTTAATGTTTTACGATCTGTAGCTTTAATGTTTTACGATCTGCAGCTTTAATGTTTTACGATCTGCAGCTGGTGTAATCTACAGTTCATGTGGGGTGAAAACCATTCCCACACTTCTGGGATTTGTAAATTCGGAATCCAAACTCTCGATTCCTCATCGCCGCCCCTTTCAACACCGAACAGGCGGCGCGTGCCTCCGCGGTCTCACGGACCAGGTGCTGGAGAAGGACTGGCGGATGCAGGATGTGCCGCACCGGCGGGCGATCTCGGCCGCCTTGGAGCAACTGCTGGCCGGCTACCGCGACTGGCCAGAGGCGGACAAAGCCGGAACCGAGTGGCGGCTCGGACATCCGGACAGTCCGGCCGGGCATCGGATGCGGCTGGCCAGCTTTGCCGGACACCAGACTGAGTGCGCAGCTTGCGGGCTCCGGCTGCTGGGCATCTACCAGCAGGGCCTGCAGTGCACCGTCTGCGGCAGGGTCGCGCATCGGCACTGCGCCAGGTTTCACCGGTGGGGGGCAACCGGTGCTGAAGGTGACGAATCCTGCCGACCCACCGTGCCGCCTATGGTGCCGTCCATCGTGTTCGGCGCGTCCATTGATGAGCAGGTAGCCGCAGGCGAGCAGCAGCTGCCAGACGAGAGCTTTCGCCGCAAGCTGGACAACTACGCCGAATCCACCAACGTGTACGACAGCCTGGCCCACTCTGACCAGCCGGCTCTGTCCGACGCGCCCGACTCCATGGCACCGGAGGCGGCCTCGCACCTGGTGCCCTATATTGTCCGGCTGTGCACTTACACAGTGGAGCGGGAGAGCCTCACTTATCCAGGCGACCTGCTGCAGTTCTACCGTTTCAGGCGGACCGCCGCCGACGTTGAAGCCCTTCGCGCCGACTTCGGCTCCGGAGTTGGGCCGGCCGCGTTGAATAAACTGGACGGCAAGTTGGCGGCCCAGCTGCTCAAACTGTGGCTGCAGGAGCTGCCGACTTCACTGCTGCCCTGCCAGCACTACGACAAGTGAGACTGAAGGCTGGCATTGGCGCATCAGAGAGTTCCAAGTCTGAGAATCGCTTCCTACCTGTCAGAGAGTCGCCCTCTCATCCCAGAGAGTCGCCCTCTCATCCCAGAGACTCGCCCTCTCATCCCAGAGAGTCGCCCTCTCACCCTAGAGACTCGCCCTCTCATCCCAGAGAGTCGCCCTCTCATCCCAGAGACTCGCCCTCTCACCCTAGAGACTCGCCCTCTCATCCCAGAGAGTCGCCCTCTCATCCCAGAGAGTCGCCCTCTCATCCCAGAGAGTCGCCCTCTCACCCTAGAGAGTCGCCCTCTCACCCTAGAGACTCGCCCTCTCATCCCAGAGACTCGCCTTCTCATCCCAGAGAGTCGCCCTCTCATCCCAGAGACTCGCCCTCTCATCCCAGAGAGTCGCCCTCTCACCCTAGAGACTCACCCTCTCATCCCAGAGAGTCGCCCTCTCATCCCAGAGACTCGCCCTCTCACCCTAGAGACTCGCCCTCTCACCCTAGAGAGTCGCCCTCTCACCCTAGAGAGTCGCCCTCTCACCCTAGAGATTCGCCCTCTCATTCTAGAGACTAGCCCTCTCACCCTAGAGAGTCGCCCTCACCCCAGAGAGTCGCCCTCTCACCCTAGAGACTCGCCCTCTCACCCTAGAGACTCGCCCTCTCACCCTAGAGAGTCGCCCTCTCATTCTAGAGACTCGCCCTCTCACCCTAGAGAGTCGCCCTCACCCCAGAGAGTCGCCCTCTCATCCTAGAGACTCGCCCTCTCACCCTAGAGAGTCGCCCTCTCACCCCAGCGAATCTGTAACTCGCCTCCCGCGCAGATTCGTCCGCCTCATGGACCTGCCTGCCAGCCAGCTGCATCAGCAGGCCGTGGAGCTCCGCCGTCTGCTGTCGGAGGCCCCCGACCATCATCGGGCTACTCTGCAGCACCTCATGTGCCACTTTGTGCAGATCTTCAGGCGCGTTCGAACCGCCGACCGTCAGTATTTCATTTCGTGGTCGCGCGTTTTCGGCCAGCTGCTGCTCCGTCCGGCCTGGTCCCGAGTGACCGGGATGGTGGCCGGCGAGCACAGTCGGCCTTGTGTTGTGCCATTGCACGACGTTGCCAAGGGGGTGCTGTCCCACGGCCGCTGGGGCTGCGTGCTGCCTTCATTTCTGGTGCTTAACGACCCGTCTCAGGTTCGTTCCTCAGTCTGGCTGCTGTCTCCCTGGGGTGGTTGTGAGCCTTCCTTGGTCCTATGCCCTACAGTTACTATATCGTATCGTATCACTGTCCCGATTCCCAATCTCAAATCCCATCCAGATTCCCAATCCCAGATTCCATCCAGATTCCCAATCTCAAATCCCATCCAGATTCCCAATCTCAAATCCCATCCACATTCCCAATCTCAAATCCCATCCAGATTCCCAATCTCAAATCCCATCCAGATTCCTAATCTCAAATCCCATCCCGATTTCCAATCTTAAATCCCATTCCGATTCCCAGTCTCAAATCCCATCACTGTCCCGATTCCCATCATCAAATCCCATCATTGTCCCGATTCCCAATCTCAAATCCCATCACTGTCCCGATTCCCAATCTCAAATCCCATCAGTGTCCCGATTCCCAATCTCAAATCCCATCACTGTCCCGATTCCCAATCTCAAATCCCATCAGTGTTCCGATTTCCAATCTCAAATCCCATCGCTGTTCCGATTTCCAATCTCAAACCCCAACCCCAATCATATCCGATCCCCAGAACTGCCTAGCAACTAGCTCATAAGTGAAACCGGCTTGACAACTAAAAGCAACCGCTGCGCCATCCCGCAGGTGGATCACATCTCCCTGCCCGAGCAGCCGTGGTACTGGGGCGACATCTCCAAGTCGGAAGTTCAAGCCGTGCTGGCCAACCGGCCGGACGGCTCATTCCTGGTGCGCAATGCCGCCAACATGAGCGGCGGCTACACGCTGACTCTGAAGAAGGACGGCGAGAACAAGCTGATTAGAATCTATCCGCGCTACAAGACCGGCGACCGGGTCACGTACGGCTTCTCCGAGCGGGCCACCGAGTTCTACACGGTAGCCCAGGTCATCAATCACTACACCTACAATTCGCTGCGCGAGTACAATAACAACCTGGACGTGTTGCTCCTCTATCCCATTAGCAAGTTTGCAGGGTGCCCAGCTGAATCTGCCTCCAAGGGGAACAGCGAAGAAGTGAGTTGGGGATCTGTGTTTTGCTGTTCACTCGTAGGGGAGGAATTTAGGTTGCAGGGTGTGGGGAAGAATTAGAGTCAGAGAATGCGGAAGAATTGCATTTAAGAGAAAGGGGAAGAATTAGAGTCAGAGAATGCGGAAGAATTGCATTTAAGAGAAAGGGGAAAATTAGAGTGACGAGAAAAGAGAGATTTGGTAGGGACGAGAAAGGGGGAAGAATTTGAGTGACAGGAAAGGGGAGAATTCGATTTACGAGAAAGGGGAAGAATTGGGGTGACGAGAAAGGGGAAGAATTGGGGTGACGAGAAAGGGGAAGAATTAGGAGTGACGAGAAAGGGGAAGAATTGGAGTGACAAGAAAGCGGAAGAATTAGGAGGGACGAGAAAGGGGGAAGAATTTGAGTGACAGGAAAGGGGAGAATTCGATTTACAAGAAAGGGGAAGAATTGGGGTAACGAGAAAGGGGAAGAATTAGGAGTGACGAGAAAGGGGAAGAATTAGGAGTGACGAGAAAGGGGAAGAATTAGGAGTGACGAGAAAGGGGAAGAATTGGGGTGACGAGAAAGGGGAAGAATTAGGAGTGACGAGAAAGGGGAAGAATTAGGAGTGACGAGAATGGGGAAGAATTGGAGGGTCGAGAAAGGGGAAGAATTGGAGTGACGAGAAAGGGGAAGAATTAGGAGTGACGAGAAAGGGGAATAATTAGGAGTGACGAGAAAGGGGAAAGAATTGGGAGTGACGAGAAAGGGGAAAGAATTAGGAGTGACGAGAAAGGGGAAGAATTAGGAGTGACGAGAATGGGGAAGAATTGGAGGGTCGAGAAAGGGGAAGAATTGGGGTGACGAGAAAGGGGAAGAATTAGGAGTGACGAGAAAGGGGAAGAATTGGAGTGACAAGAAAGGGGAAGAATTAGGAGGGACGAGAAAGGGGGAAGAATTTGAGTGACAGGAAAGGGGAGAATTCGATTTACAAGAAAGGGGAAGAATTGGGGTAACGAGAAAGGGGAAGAATTGGGGTGACGAGAAAGGGGAAGAATTAGGAGTGACGAGAAAGGGGAAGAATTAGGAGTGACGAGAAAGAGGAAGAATTGGAGTGACGAGAAAGGGGAAGAATTGGAGTGACGAGAAAGGGGAAGAATTGGAGTGACGGAAAGGGGAAGAATTGGAGTGACGAGAAAGGGGAAGAATTTGAGTGACAGGAAAGGGGAGAATTCGATTAACAAGAAAGGGGAAGAATTGGGGTGACGAGAAAGGGGAAGAATTGGGGTGACGAGAAAGGGGAAGAATTAGGAGTGACGAGAAAGGGGAAGAATTGGAGTGACAAGAAAGGGGAAGAATTAGGAGGGACGAGAAAGGGGAAGAATTAGGAGTGACGAGAAAGGGGAAGAATTAGGAGTGACGAGAAAGGGGAAGAATTGGGGTGACGAGAAAGGGGAAGAATTAGGAGTGACGAGAAAGGGGAAGAATTAGGAGTGACGAGAATGGGGAAGAATTGGAGGGTCGAGAAAGGGGAAGAATTGGGGTGACGAGAAAGGGGAAGAATTAGGAGTGACGAGAAAGGGGAAAGAATTGGGAGTGACGAGAAAGGGGAAAGAATTGGGAGTGACGAGAAAGGGGAAAGAATTGGGAGTGACGAGAAAGGGGGAAGAATTGGGAGTGACGAGAAAGGGGGAAGAATTGGGAGTGACGAGAAAGGGGAATAATTGGGAGTGACGAGAAAGGGGAAAGAATTGGGAGTGACGAGAAAGGGGAAAGAATTGGGAGTGACGAGAAAGGGGAAAGAATTGGGAGTGACGAGAAAGGGGGAAGAATTGGGAGTGACGAGAAAGGGGGAAGAATTGGGAGTGACGAGAAAGGGGGAAGAATTGGGAGTGACGAGAAAGGGGAAAGAATTGGGAGTGACGAGAAAGGGGAAAGAATTGGGAGTGACGAGAAAGGGGAAAGAATTGGGAGTGACGAGAAAGGGGAAAGAATTGGGAGTGACGAGAAAGGGGAAAGAATTGGGAGTGACGAGAAGGGGGAAGAATTGGAGTGACGAGAAAGGGGAAGAATTGGAGGGTCGAGAAAGGGGAATAATTGGAGGGTCGAGAAAGGGGAATAATTGGAGGGTCGAGAAAGGGGAAGAATTGGAGGGTCGAGAAAGGGGAAGAATTGGAGTGACGGAAAGGGGAAAGAATTGGGAGTGACGAGAAAGGGGGAAGAATTGGGAGTGACGAGAAAGGGGGAAGAATTGGGAGTGACGAGAAAGGGGAAAGAATTGGGAGTGACGAGAAAGGGGAAAGAATTAGGGAGGGGAAAGAATTGGGAGTGACGAGAAAGGGGAAAGAATTGGGAGTGACGAGAAAGGGGAAAGAATTAGGAGTGACGAGAAAGGGGAAGAATTAGGAGTGACGAGAATGGGGAAGAATTGGAGGGTCGAGAAAGGGGAAGAATTGGGTGACGAGAAAGGGGAAGAATTGGAGTGACGGAAAGGGGAAGATTGTGGAGACGGGAAGAATCGAGTGATGGGGCGCATGAGGCTCGTATTGATCCATCCCATCTCGATTTGTTTTCCCGCCCAGATGAGACAGGAGCTGCTGACCCTCTACCAAGAAATGGGTCGCGAAATCTCTGACGTGTTTACAAAGATGGACGAGAACATTGTTACTATGGGAACGCTAAAGGATCAGCAGCTGGAGGCGGAGCGCGGCGCTAAGTGCTACTCGCAGGTCGTGCTCACCCTTACCAACAATATCGCCAAGATGGACAGACTCATTGAGCGGCGCAGCGCTCTGGAACAGCTCATGAAGACCAATCGGGACTTGCAGGTGAGTGATAAGTTTATTGGAGTGGAATCGTGGGTATCGGTATTCTCGGAATTTTCCCTTAATCCCCATATTGATTCTCCCCTGATCCCCATATGGGTTCCCTCGATCCCCATCTGGATTCTCCATATGATCCCATCTGATCCCTATGATCCCATCTGGATTCTCCCTATGCTCCCATCTGGATACTCTCTATGCTCCCATCTGGATTCTCCCTATGATCCCATCTGGATACTCTATGCTCCCATCTGGATTCTCCATATGATCCTATCTGGATACTCTATGCTCCCATCTGGATTCTCCATATGATCCCATCTGATCCCTATGATCCCATCTGGATTCTCCCTATGCTCCCATCTGGATTCTCCCTATGATCCCATCTGGATACTCTCTATGCTCCCATATGGGTTCCCTCGATCCCCATCTGGATTCTCCATATGATCCCATCTGATCCCTATGATCCCATCTGGATTCTCCCTATGCTCCCATCTGGATACTCTCTATGCTCCCATCTGGATTCTCCCTATGATCCCATCTGGGTTCTCCCTATGCTCCCATCTGGATTCTCCCTATGATCCCATCTGGATTCTCCCTATGATCCCTTCTCCTCACCTGTTTCTACCTGATCCCGCATGCAGCATAGCGCTGGCAAACCATAAAGCAACCCCCGCCGCCCATTCCGCAGGTGAGCCGCATGCAGATGTACCGGTCCAGGCAGGAAGCGGCCGAGAAGGAGGCGCAGCGGATCCGGCAAGATAGCCAGGTGATGCAGGCCGAGGTGCGCACGATGCGCGGAGACGTTCGCGCAATCCAGGAGAAGCGCATCCGCCTCAAGGCCATCCTGATGACCCTGTACGGCGTGCTGCGCGAGACGGTGGACGCCGAGGACGCCGCCAATCTCGGCGGCTACTTCCCCGGCTGCGCCGACAGCTTTGAGCGACTGTCGCTGGCCGAGGACCCGCTGGGTTCGACCTCCGCGGCGCCGTGGGACCCCGCCGACTGGCTGGACAGGCAGATCACCAAGGCCGACCCGCTGCTGCGCCATCTGGACAATGCGCCAATCGGCACCTTCCTGATTCACGCGTCTCGCTCAGGTGGCGAGGAGAGCCTAGTGCTGTCCGTCCGCAGTCCGTGCGGTGTCCGCTTCTGCAAGATCTTCATGGAGCTGGGCGCCGGCCAGCAGCAGACCGGCCGGTGCGGCTTCGACTACGTCAGTCCGACCTCGTTCCCCAGCCTGGAGGAGCTGGTCGCGCACTACCGGGTGAACTCGCTGGGCAAGCACAACCGCGACATGGACACCTTTCTGCTGCTGCCGCTGAAGCAGCTGGCCCAGATGAATGCCGCCGAGCGGACTAACAATACCTACGTTTGACCGCGGCTTCTGCCCGGGACTTCTAAGCTAGCAAGATGTGTATAGTAGAATCTGGATTGGAAACTGCGCCCCCGAGACTTCTAAACTAGCAAGATGTCCATAGCAGAATCCGGATTAAAAACAAATTTTTTTGACAAACTTTCTATTCTCTCAGTTCTGTAGATCTGCCATGCATCTCTTGAATTTTCCAGGCTTATGTTTGCTCATTACAATTATAAACTGTCATCAATATTCTAACGATGACTCGGGCAAGCGTCATTCTCAGATTCGGTGTCAACAGTACTCGTTTTTATCCATGTGTGCATATTTAATCTCATTAATTATTAACAGCATGTACACTTGTTACTGTGACTGGGCTGGTTTCCTAATCTGGCTTCACATTTATTCATCTGTTATTCAGTAGTTTTATACGATTTTTATTCTTGTATCCTTCAGTGCACCCTCAGCTGACCCAGCCCTTCAGTGCACTCTCAGCTGACCCAGCCCTTCAGTGCGCCCTCAGCTGACCCAGCCCTTCAGTGCGCCCTCAGCTGACCCAGCCCTTCAGTGCACCCTCAGCTGACCCAGCCCTTCAGTGCACCCTCAGCTGACCCAGCCCTTCAGTGCACCCTCAGCTGTCCCAGCCCTTCAGTGCACCCTCAGCTGTCCCAGCCCTTCTGTGCACCCTCAGCTGACCCAGCCCTTCAGTGCACCCTCAGCTGTCCCAGCCCTTCAGTGCACCCTCAGCTGTCCCAGCCCTTCTGTGCACCCTCATCTAGGGGGCGACCGGGACGGCCAAAGTCGGGCCCGGGTCAGGCCCGGGAATGAGGACTCGGGCCTGGGTCGGGCCTCGGGAATTCGGGACAAGATCTTTAGGACAGCTCAATAATTGGAAAAAAATCATAATAAATATTAATACTTTTAGCATATGCGGATTACTATTAAATATATAATAAATATATTAATATATTAAATCTAATATAATATATTAAATGTATAATAAATATATGATAAACATTAAATATATTATAATATATGAATATATTAAATATATAATAATATATAAATATAATATATTATATTAAATATATAATAAATATTATTTTTATTTAATACATTAGTTAAGACTTCAGAATAGATAAGAGTTACATTAAAAGACTTAATACTCAAATATCAATATACTCAATAGTTCAAATTCAATGTCACTGTGTGGCACAAGTACTGTGTGTGTGCCAGTGACAGTGACACTAACACTTAACAGGCAGTGAGGTAGGCAAGCAGGCACTGCGGTAGTGCGGCTGGCACTGGCAGTGGCAGTAAGCAAAAAGAAGAAAAGCTGAAGCATTAAGTGTAAGGCACTTGGCATTGGAAGCAGTAAGGAAGTAAGAACCAAATCAATTGATTGATTCTTTTATTTGAATTTTTAGTTCCTTTACATAGCTTCAATATAAAGAGCCATGTACACAGTCAGTATTCAGTAAGACAACAAGACAAGACAACAGAACAGAACACAAGTGAAGTGACAACACAACACAACACTCAACTGTCTCAACAGAACAGGCAAACAGACAATGGAAATACAAGTAATTAGCTGATACCTGCCTACCTGCTCACCTACCTACCTAAACGAATATGATTACGAATACGATACTGAGTCTACAACTACAACTACCTACGAATACAATACAAATATGAACACGATTACAAACTCTGATAGATAGCAAACTTCTTGGAAAAATGGTAGCCTTGGCCCTTAATAAGTACTTCTTGGAACGTAAATAGGAAATGTTATTTACAAAAGCTTAAAAATGACAAATCAACTTTTTAAAGAATCATATTTTTGCTTTTAGCCTGCAGCCTGCAGCGTGTAAAGTGGAATCAATATTGCATCAACTATGTTTTAATTTTATCTTCCTGGAAAAAATCCGATCTTCCTGGAAAGTGGAAACTGGCTGTGGCTGACGCTCACGGTCACAGACACTCACGCTTAGAGCCTACTACGAATCAATGATATTGCTACTTCACATCATATCATCTATTACTATTACTGCAGTCGTGCAGTGCTTGAGTCTTGAGTGCTGATGCAATGCTTAACTGAGTGTTGTGCTGTGCTGTGAATAAAAATAATTTTATTCTTATTTGCACGCAGTTAGTGCCTTTAGGGAAAAAAGACTTGTCCCGATTTCCCGACTTTTTTAGGGTCGGGCCCGGGCCCGGGTCGGGCCACGATTTTGGTCGGGATTCCCGACTTTTCGGGCCCGGGCCCGGGACTGGGTCGCCCCCTACCCTCATCTGCCCGACCCCAGCACTCAAGCCTTAAGACTTGCCCTTTAACCAATCAGTCTTACGCTCGTCATCATTCATTTCTCCCATTGTTAGTATTCGAGGAGGATGTGTTTTAACCCTTATACTTAAAGATATTTATACAATGCAAACCCCATTTTGATTGCGAACGCAGACTTATTTCCAAAATAGCAACACAATAGGCATAGTTCACAGTAAAGTCAGTCTCTATAGACAATGTGGGTGTGATCATTTAGCGGCTCTTGTCACCGTTTATTGCTTCCAGTTAGTGTTTAGTGCACTAGTTTGCTCACGTTTTCTTTCGATTGATCTATAAATATTATTGATCGCATGCCGCTCCGCTCATTGATTAAACCAACCTTAAGTTGTCTCCTGCGGCTGAGTATATTTTAAATTAAAATATATATATATACTCGTATATAAACATGGCAATCATATTAAATTATATATAGTTTAATTGTAATAAAACCATACATACCGCCAGCCTCTTATTTTTTGTAACATCTAAACTTGATTTAAAAAAGAATTGACTTTTCTCTAAAAGCTATTAAGGTACTTCTGAATTTCACAATATTTGTGGCAGTCTTATGACTCTTTACTACATGCAAAATAATGTTAATCGCCTAATGCAGTTGAAGTTAGCATTTATGTACAGGTGGCCTTGTACATTAGCAAATGAACGAAAGAAGTGCATCATTGTTCACTAGCTGCCCTTGGTCACCTGACCGGGGGGGGGGGGCTGGCTGCCGGCCCTTCCTACTTTTCTTTAGCCGAATTAGCCTTGTCGGGCCTCTTAGTGAATGAAAGCCTCTCGTGTCTGTCTGTTTGTGTGTGTGTGTGTGTGTGGCATACTCCGCATTGCCAACTGTCTCACCCGACCGCTTGCTAGAGCCTCTCTCACCCTCAGCTCCGCATAGCATAGACTTGGCTAAGTACAGACACTAGATGCGGCGGTTTTAAAGTGCAAGGCGCGTTTGCTTGCAAATAGACCCCGCCCTCCCCGGCCGGGCCATTGGAGAGAAAAACTTGTGTTCCAGTGTACGCTGGCTAAAATAAGGGGGGAAGAACTAATGCCAGCTAAGCTAGCTAGAAAGTTCTGGAAAGATAGGAATGTACACTGTTTTGAGGGGAGGTTTGATTGTACACTCTTGAGGGAAAGGCTGAATGTACATTCACGCTCTCTGAGAGGGTCAGAGAGCCGTCCGCCCACTTCTCCATTCACAGGCCCCGGCAAGCGCTTTCCGAGATCAGAAAGACAGAAAAGCATGTTGGGACTCGGGAGAGGCAGGCGTGTATTCGCGTACATTTAGTTGCGCAGATAGAAAAGCGCACTGCTAAGCCAGACATTGCCTGTTTTCTCCTCTCTCATTTTTAGCAAATTGAAACCTAAGCGAGGCCTCGCACCCTGTCATTCCTTTCTCCCATCTCCTCGCCCCGTCATCTCCTCATCGCGTCATAGTCTCTATCGCCATCCTTTACTTTTCCTTTCTTGATCCTCGCCCGTCGCCGCCATTTCAAACGATTCCTCTTGTTTTAAGCGGAGCAGTCAGCCGGGCACAGGGCAAGTCAACAATGTCCAGCAGTCGAGTGCGCAAAGCTTCCGAGTCACCCGTGGAGAACGGCATCGCCGTGTCGCCGGGTGTTCCCTGCTGCCTGCACGCCGAGCCGGACCCCAGCAAGCCGGGCCACGCGCTGAACGGCTGCCTGGACCCCGGCGATCTCATGATTGATCCCGACGAGCCAGGCGACGCTGTCAAGCTGGTCTGCTCCAACGCGCACTGCAGTCACAGTGAGTCAGTCAATCAGCAAGCAGCTCGGCTGTTTATTTAAAGTGCAAAGCAACTTAGCACCAAAAAATCGATTGACAAAGGTGAAAGTAGAGAAAACCGAAGTGATGAATTGTTCAAAACTGTGAAGCATTCTCTGGCTCCCTTTGGCAAGGATTATATTACGCTAAAAAGCCAGAAACTTACAAGCATGCATGTACTTAGTGAATTGCGCAAACACAGTACAGATCCCCTGTGCTAAAATTGAAACGTTTCTAATTGTATTTTGTGTTTCTTAATGCCACCCATTTCAACAGACCAAGGACTACTCAAGGATTAATTGAGTAGTCCTTGCAATTAGTATTGACTTGAAAATTTCCACTCATCATTAGAGACTAATAATATGACGAGGCCGAGGGGATATAGTTACTCCCGCCGTTTACTTGTCGTGTCACAAACATGATCTCTCCCAACCAGGCCTGTGGGCCCATGCTGACTGTTTTGGCCGCTGGGAGCGCGTCCTGCTCAACGCCTCCAAACTGCGCGCCCTGGCACCATGGGAAAGATCCGGTGCCCCTGCGGCCGCGGCCAGGTCAGCCGGGACACCCGGCAGTCGCCGCCGCAGCTCATCGCCGCCGGGGTCCGCAAGCGCCAGACCAACGGCCTGGTGGCCGGCGGCTCCTCCTACAGCCCGACCGACATGATCAGCAGACGGTTCCGGCACCTCAGCAACTCGTCCAACCAGAGCGGCAACTTCAGCCTGAGCCCGCCGCAGACCGACGGCAACGCGCCCGGCGCCCCGCTGCCCTTCTCCTCGCCTGTCTACACTGCCGCGGCCGCGGCTTCGGCCAGCGGCGGCGGCCACAGCCGGGGCAACATCTTCCAGAGGCGCAGCGACAACTACGACAGTCTGAAGGCGCTGCCCCGCTGGAAGCAGAACAAGTTCCACATTGTCACCGAGGACGACAGCTCAACAGAGAATGACGAGCTCAAGTCTCTGGTGCTCACCACCCTGACTGCCTGCCGCTGCCCGACCGTCGCCTGCGTCCTCTGCTCCCGCCAGATGCCCGTCTACGACCACTTCCCCCTGGTGGACGGCACCTTCTTCCTCAGCCCGCTGCGCCACAACAAGGACAGCCCAGCCTGCGGCAAAGGCTACCTGCACGCTGTCTGCATGCACTGCGCCTGCGTGTCCACCCTGCACAGCCGCTGCCGGTTCTGCCAGCGAGTCTGGGACGGCTCCCACCTGCTGATTGGCGGTGTCTACCTGTTTGATGTGTTCGCCTGCTGCCCGTGCTGCCCGGACCGCCTGATGTGCGCCCACTGCCGCCGGCCAGCCGTGAAGGACTCCGCCGAGCTGCCCAGCGCCTTCTCCCACTTCAGCCAGGCGGCCGCGTGCGCCCACTGCCGGGCGCAGGACTTCCACTTTGTCAAGCCGGCCGGCCATATCTTCAGGCAGGTTGGCGCCGCAGCCGCCGCCACCGCCGCCGCTACGACAGGCAGCGGAGCGGCGGCGGCGTCCTTCTAGGCCGAAGTCCGAGATGGTCTCTTGTAGCTGCAAAAGATTTCCCCAGTTTTATTTCTTTGATTTTATTAGATTAATTATTAATTACCGACATGTTGTTAAACTGATATCGCAGTCTCTCGTGCTGAGATATCATCCACTGATCTCTGATATTGGAATGTCATCTGTAGATGCTTGCTTAAATCCTTTCCTTCGATACTGAGATTGCCTGTATACTTCACCCTCTAAAACTGAGATCCCATCTTATGATAACTGAGATCCCATCTTTTGATAACTGAGATCCCATCTTTTGATAACTGAGATCCCATCTTTTGATAACTGAGATCCCATCTTATGATAACTGAGATCCCATCTTTTGATAACTGAGATCCCATCTTTTGATAACTGAGATCCCATCTTTTGATAACTGAGATCCCATCTTATGATAACTGAGATCCCATCTTTTGATAACTGAGATCCCATCTTATGATAACTGAGATCCCATCTTTTGATAACTGAGATCCCATCTTTTGATAACTGAGATCCCATCTTTTGATAACTGAGATCCCATCTTTTGATAACTGAGATCCCATCTTTTGATAACTGAGATCCCATCTTATGATAACTGAGATCCCATCTTTTGATAACTGAGATCCCATCTTTTGATAACTGAGATCCCATCTTTTGATAACTGAGATCCCATCTTTTGATAACTGAGATCCCATCTTTTGATAACTGAGATCCCATCTTTTGATAACTGAGATCCCATCTTTTGATAACTGAGATCCCATCTTTTGATAACTGAGATCCCATCTTATGATAACTGAGATCCCATCTTTTGATAACTGAGATCCCATATTTTGAAACTGAGATCCCATCTTTTGATAACTGAGATCCCATCTTATGATAACTGAGATCCCATCTTTTGATAACTGAGATCCCATCTTTTGAAAACTGAGATCCCATATTTTGATAACTTAGATCCCATCTTATGATAACCGAGATCCCATCTTTTGATAACCGAGATCCCATCTTTTGATAACTGAGACACAGCTGACCTCATGGACAGCCCAACCAGGTGATCATCAGTAGAGGTCCGAAGGATTGCTTTGGTTAAGTTTGGTTAAGGTCGGATTTGTGTTTTAAAAGCAAATTTCTTTACAATTACAGTCCTCAACCAAATATTTCATGCACCTTTTAAGCCTGCATAGATTCTGCCAGACTCTGTTCTCTCTGTGTGTAAATCTTTGTCTTTTACTTTGTTCCTTGTTCAGAATTGCGATACATTACATGCGTAGATTGTCTGTACCAGTCTCAGCCACCCTAAACCAGATTTTATCATTAAATTTAAACCAACTTATTTGACTATTTGCAATCGATTATGAATATTAATTTTTTTTATAAGCGCATGCTCCTCTGTACACATCGATCTGCTATCAATATATCCATATATTTATTTATGACTGCGTGTGTAGTTTGTGTCATTCATCAGTTTTAGCGGTGTCTCACTGATAATCCATACAAGGTACACCTGTCACACCCATATTAGCCGCATTCAATGCACCTGCGTTATCACCCACCCCTTCTACCTTGATTTGTACTGTTTGCCTCTGTTGAAACTTACTGTAGGGTCGCGAACTGAGCTTTTGACCTAATTTGTTTGTTAGACTGTTGTTGCGTGTCTTTTAATTTGCTGATGTTGTGGGGCCCCTCCTTGCATGTCATCTGTCTCCCTTGCATGACAGTCTCTCTCCCCTCATCTTCTCACCTGTCAGCTGTCTCTCCTTGCATGACAGTCTCTCTCCCCTCATCTTCTCACCTGTCAGCTGTCTCTCCTTGCATGACAGTCTCTCTCCCCTCATCTTCTCACCTGTCAGCTGTCTCTCCTTGCATGACCGTCTCTCTCCCCTCATCTTCTCACCTGTCACCTGTCGCTCCTTGCATGCCCGTCTCTCTCCCCTCATCTTCTCACCTGTCACCTGTCTCTCCTTGCATGACCGTCTCTCTCCCCTCATCTTCTCACCTGTCATGTCTCTCCTAGCATGTCCATCTTCTCACCTGTCCCCTGTCTCTCCTTGCATGACCGTCTCTCTCCCCTCATCTTCTCACCTGTCACCTGTCTCTCCTAGCATGTCCGTCTCTCTCCCCTCATCTTCTCACCTGTCACCTGTCTCTTCTGTCTTTCTCCACTCTGACCTGTCAGCCTTCTCAGTCCCATCATATCAGTCTCACGTCTCTCCAGCGTCTCGCTCCTTTCTTCTCGTCCGTCTCATGAATGCAGACAGTACAAACCCATGCATCAGCTAGTTATTTTTTGCGTCAAATTTCCCAGTTCTCACAGTCACTGAGAGACCAAATCCTACATGCCTATAAGTTTGAGCAAGCCAACAGCACTTACAGCAGTTCCTTTGGTCACAAACCCCATCACAGCAAGCCATTGTGGATTAATTAGCTGTAGCTTTGCCAGTGTCTGCCGCGCTGTACCGTCTCTGTGTTATAAATTTAGTAAAATTATTGATTTGATTGCTTCTAGCGAAATAAAGCTTGGATTTTGTTAAGTAGTTAGCACCCTGTCATTGTTGAAGCCTAAAATAAAAGAAATAAATTTGCAAGGGAGAAATGGGGAGCATATTTACTTGGAATTAGAGCGAGAGTTCTGATTTATTTGTTTAGAAAATTTTGAATTCTTTTGATTGGACTGAAAATCAGCAAAATCAGACGCAATAAAATTCATAAAAACTGACGAAACTTCTGGGTAATTAGTGTAAATTTGCTGACTCTATTGGGGGGGGGGACTTTAATTAGGAGATAATTGCGCGATTCCGCAAGTGAGACGGTTCACTCTGCGATAATTAGTCAATAATTAGGTCCCTGTCAATTATGCTGTCAATTCATTGAGCACTATACTATTGCAGTAAAAATCTCTGTGGGTAAAACCTGAAACTCCACCCAAGCATATTCGGTAGACAGAGCACAGATCCGAAGGCCCTAAGTCGGTCTCGCCAGCTCCGGCATGGCCGCCAGCCGGTCCATCGCGTCCACCTCGCAGCCGGTCAGCACATCGTAGCCGTCGCCGTCGAACCTCGGCATCAGGACGGCGAGGCCGTCGAATCCGGCGCTCGGCACGGCGAATCGCAACGGCCGGCCCCAGCCGAAGTCGGCCTCGTAGACGGGGAAGTGCACCCAGGAGGTGAAGGCCAGGTCGTTGGCGAACATCCGGAAGCCCGGCAGGATGCGCGACCGGTCGGGCCGCTCGGCCAGCCAGCGCAGGATGGAGCGCAGGTAGTCCGGCGCCGTGCCGCGCGACACCGCGGCGCGAACCCGGCGAGCCAGGCCGGCCAGGCTGAGGCCGTCGGCCACCTCGCCAGCCGTCAGCTGGTCGGCGATGTAGAAATTCGCGTTGCCAGCGTAGCCGGCCGGCAGCGACAGGCGCTGGCGGGCGTTGCAGGCCATGGCGAATTTTGTTGGCGCGTCGGCGGGCAGCCGCTTTGCCTTCGTGACGCAGCGCCACAGCAGCGCCACCAAGCAGTCGTTGGTGGTGCACTGGACCGCGGGCTGCAGGGGCGGGCAGGAGCTGCTGGTAATTCACACTGGTAGGAACTGGCGACATCCTGACACCCACTGCACTGGCGCCATCCTGACACCCCATAAGGACTTTCTAACAAGGACTTTCTAACAAGCACTTCAATAGCAACAACTGACACACAACTTGAAGCCACTGACACCCCAACTTGAAGCCACTGACACCCCAACCTGAAACCACTGACACACCAAATTTGACGCTCAAATTCATAATCTCTGTGAGATATTAGTTAAAGCTGTTGAACCTCTTTAAACAGAACAGACATCGCTTACTAACGAGTAGCATAAAATTAAGTTGAAAAGAATTTTGTTCCTCCCTACTCAGAAACTGTCACACACATTGCTAGCTATGACCCCACGTACTAGTTGAGCTGGAGAAGATTAAACAAATTAAAAATTGGGTCTCATGCAGCCCTCTACCGTTTCTGGCAGACCGGCGTCTTGATAAGATAAAAAACTGAAATAAGAAGTCAGAATAAGAACTTGTTCCTCGCTAACGTAAGGAGTGCCAACTGAAACCCGACGTGGCTAGATCACTTATGAATAACAAATAATAAAGAACGCTCGACACTAGGCGAGTAACAAGAAAGGAGTATAAAGCGAAAATGTTGTTAAAGCGTTTGCTAAAAGTATTGTCACTCAGGCAAAAGATTTTGAGCTTAAAAGACATGAAAGGCAAAGCTTGAGTGTCTGACCTCAAACTTGACGGACGACCCTGACAACCAACTTAGCAACCCTGATAACCATAGCTTGGTGTCCCTGACAACAAATTTGGCGTCCCTGACAACCAATTTGGCGTCCCTGACAACAAACTTGGCGTTCCTGACAACCAACTTGGCGTCCCTGACAACCAACTTGGCGTCCCTGACAACCAACTTGGCGTCCCTGACAACCAACTTGGCGTCCCTGACAACCAACTTGGCGTCCCTGACAACCAACTTGGCGTCCCTGACAACCAACTTGGCGTCTTTGACAACCAACTTGGCGTCCCTGACAACCAACTTGGCGTCCCCGACAACAAACTTGGCGTCCCTGACAACAAACTTGGCGTCTTTGACAACAAACTTTGGCGTCCCTGACAACCAACTTGGCGTCCCTGACAACAAACTTTGGCGTCCCTGACAACCAACTTGGCGTCCCTGACAACCAACTTGGCGTCCCTGACAACCAACTTGGCGTCCCCGACAACAAACTTGGCGTCCCTGACAACAAACTTGGCGTCTTTGACAACAAACTTTGGCGTCCCTGACAACCAACTTGGCGTCCCTGACAACAAACTTGGCGTCCACAACAACAAACTTGGCGTCCACAACAACAAACTTGGCGTCCACAACAACAAACTTGGCGTCCACAACAACAAACTTGGCGTCCACAACAACAAACTTGGCGTCCACAACAACAAACTTGGCATCCACAACAACAAACTTGGCGTCCACAACAACAAACTTGGCGTCCACAACAACAAACTTGGCGTCCACAACAACAAACTTGGCATCCACAACAACAAACTTGGCGTCCACAACAACCAACTTGCCTACTAAATCCCTCCAGCGACGACCTTCTGCCACCCAAACAATAAAAGTCCCGCTATCTGCTGGGATCTCGCACCGAGCCCCTCTCCCTGACCTGCTCGCCCGGCTCGCTATTAACACTGTTCTTCAGTCGGGCCAGAAAATCCGCGCTCAGGTGGAACAGACGGGCCGTGAATTGCGGCGCCTGGGTTACTGGCAGCGTCGGCTTGACCTCGGGCTCGGGCGCCGGCTGCGGCTCCACGTAGGCGTACTCGCGACCTTGGTGGTCGACACTTGACGGGACGCCGTCGGGCTTCAGCACCGACCGGTCGCGGGACACCGGCGGCCGCTGCAGCTCCGGCTCGGCGGGCCGACCTCCCCGCTGTCGCAGCTCCCGGCAGATGCCGGCCCACCTGGCGTTTTTGATAGATTTCACAAGTTACAAGTTGGATTTTGATACCTTGCAAGCGTACCATCTGCTCCTTCAGTGGTTCGTGTGCTTGTTAGCTTCGCACGGAGTAACTTCTCCAAGCGCACCTGTTGATAAAGCCGAAGGCGCCGTCTCCGTCCATCACGTTATGGTGCAGCAGGACGCCTAGCGCCACCGAGTTGTCGGACAGGCGGGTCAGCTTGAACTGCGGGTGCGTGCGATTTTACATTACGATCCCAACTCAATTATCCCATCTCCGCTACCATGACCCTAACCGAGCCCATCTCACCCCACCCTCAATTCCATCTCCCCCACCCAAAACCCCATCTTCCCCACCCTCAATCCCATCTTCCCCACCCCCAATCCCATCTTCCCACCCTCAATCCCATCTTCCCCACCCCCAATCCCATCTTCCCACCCTCAATCCCATCTTCCCCACCCTCAATCCCATCTTCCCCACCCTCAATCCCATCTTCCCACCCTCAATCCCATCTTTCCCACCCCTAATCCCATCTTCCCCCACCCTCAATCCCATCATCCCACCCAAAACCCCATCTTCCCCACCCTCAATCCCATCTTCCCCACCCTAAATCCCATCATCCCACCCAAAACCCCATCTTCCCCACCCTCAATCCCATCTTCCCCACCCTAAATCCCATCTTCCCACCCTCAATCCCATCTTCCCCACCCCCAATCCCATCTTCCCACCCTCAATCCCATCTTCCCCACCCTCAATCCCATCTTCCCCACCCTCAATCCCATCTTCCCACCCTCAATCCCATCTTTCCCACCCCCAATCCCATCTTCCCCCACCCTCAATCCCATCATCCCACCCCAATCCCATCTTCCCCACCCCCAATCCCATCTTCCCCACTCTCAATCCCATCTTCCCCACCCTCAATCCCATCTTCCCCACCCTCAATCCCATCTTCCCCATCCCCAATCCCATCTGCCCCACCCCCAATCCCATCTTCCCCACCCTCAATTCTATCTTCCCCACCCTCAATCCCATCTCCCCCATAGCAGCACCTTGCACACGAACTGTCCGCAGTCAGCGGGGCTGCCATCCAGCAGGCTGGCCGGCAGTCTGACTGGGTCGAAATTGATGGCCTCGAGGTCGGCAGCCGAGAAGTCGGCGTTGGCGGTGACCAGCCGGACCCCGCAGTTCTCGGTCACCAGTACGCAGTCACCGGTGCAGTTTCGCTTCAGCCGGTAGTTGAGATCCGGGAAGTCGACCATGGCCAGCTTCAAGCCCTCGGACAGCAAGTCGAACGGCATGAAGTCTGCCAACCCATTGGCATTCTTGAACACGTAGATGGCGGTGATGTAACAGGGCGGCATCACGGAGTCAATCGGAGACAGTGGAATCTCTGGTGGGTCGATGCCCGACCACCTGGACAGGTCTGCATGCAGCACTTCAGCTGTGCTTTCAGTGACAAGCATTTTCTGTGTCTAATTTGCTGCAAATTTTATTCTCATTTGTTAGGACTATCAGCCAAAAATTCAGCTAAAAATAAGAATCAACAATTCAAAATTTTAAGAGTTTAAAAACTGAAATATGGAAGTAAATAAAAAATAAAATGTTTAAATGCTTTTGCTAAATTAAAATTTCTGAGGCGAAAGATAATGCCAAAATTTAAACTTCTAAGAATTTGTTAGAATAAATAGCTACAAGCATATAAAAAAGATTTTCAAAGTGAAGCATAGATATATTTTTAAATGTTTTTGTGGACATTAAAGCCAAAAATATAGGTAAAATACATTGTGCTAATTATAATTTTGTTTTTTATTTCACTTTGCAGAGCTTAGTATAGTCCTTCTTGGAGTGAAGCTTACACCTTGTATAGTTATTAATATTGGTAAAATGGCCTTATTTAATAGAATGAAATTAATCAAAGCCAAGAAAACAATAATCTGACCCACTTAAAATATCATATTTTATGTAAACTCTTAATTTCAACTATTAAGGTCTTTATATGACTTAATAAAATATGCTTTTAAAGATTTGTCTTTAAACCAAATAAATAAAGTATTCCAGGAATTTGTGATGACATTAAAAGTAAGCACAAGATTAAGAATCGAATGCGCAATTAACAAAGAACAATAGGTTCCGTAGATTTAATTACACGAAAGTAGGACTACTCGTAGCTTGTTTACCTTCAAGTAAAAAGTAAGTAAATAAATATTGCCACCAATCAAGCAGTAGCTACAACTGGGGACAAAAATTAAACATTTGCAACTACGCGTGCGCGGTTTCTTGCATTTTGGATGTTTTGAATTGACGGGAACGTTTCTCGGAAGCTAAAACGCTTTTACGAACAATCGTATTACTTTCTTTAATTAATTATTAATTGCTTTATTAATTGCTTAACTGCTTTTATTATTTGCTTTTCTTCTGGAGACACACTGCTTCGCTTTCATGAGAAATAAGGATATCATAAATGCTGCGGCGACTCTGCTAAAGTACACGCTATTCGTTATAAGTTACTCGTAATTGTCTAGGTCAGCTCTATCAAACGTTTAACCGGACCCATAAACAACACTGTACCCTTTAAATTATCAAAGAGTGAAGATTCTTTCTACAAAGGACAAAAAAGTGCTCACTTCTGCTGAATATCAGAAATTACACTTGTAGTGCCTTGCTCAAGAACAGGACTACAGCCATACATGCATGTATTAGGATATGCTATACATGTGCGACTTTGTGAGTCTTTTAATACAATAGAATTGCACTGCCGTTGCCACCAGTTTCTCAGTACCCTTTTTAATGCTAAAAACAGATTGCTGTATAGATGATAATTAATTCAGTTGATTTCTGGTAATAAAACGCTGGTATAAAATGTCAATCTCCGAAATTTTTCCTTTACACCGTGTAAGGTTTTCAAAGTTTTATTTGATATACTTAACAATTTTTTTCAAAAGGAAAATTAAAATTAAAGGTCGAGGATTTGTTCCAAAAATACTTTTGTAACGGATGGTTTACATGAAATCTGAAAATATTTTCGAAACTCTAAATAAGACGAGACCTGGATACGATGGATTTTAACACAGAGTGGAGACTGAGAGGAAAAAACTCTAAGAATGCAAAATGCCATTCATTCAAAAAATCATTCACAGAGGTGCATGCTTATCATAGATACTTTGTGCGCTTAAAAAAACAATAAAATAATTTCTAGGCAGTCAGTTTATCTTCGGATCTTATTCACATGGCTTGCATATATGCTTATCTGCAATTCGCTTAAACTCAATGTAGGAATTAAGAGTTATCATTGTTATACCAGCAGTATAAAGTGGCAATCGGGCAATTTTTCGCTGTATACTACTGAATAATTCAAAGCAGCAGTACATTGAGCAAAATGCCAACATTTTACTGCTCTCACATAATAGTGATGACGTCACATCACACTATCGCGGCGGCCAATCGCAGCTGCCTCTCCCGCCGGCGCCGCCTGGCGCAGGGCAGCAGCAGAGCGTCCAGGGTACGGCGCCCCATCCCGCCGGCGTCGGGTTGCGACGTTGGAAATCGAAAATCCGCGATTGCGGCCGGCCGGCCGGTGACGGGAGGCACTCGGTCGAGGTCCTGAAACCGCAGGCTCTGACTGTCCTGGATGGACACCCGGCCAGAGAAGAAATACTCGACTAGCAGCTCCGCCAGGGAGTAGCACTGCTCATACTCTTGCTGCAATGCGAGTGAACAGTGGCGAATGAATTTGGACACTTTTAGCCCAAAAACCGGCGCCCAGGAAGCAGCAGAAAGAGCTATTATCAGAGGTCAGTCACTTTCAGACGCGCTAATAAAGGAGTTTTTAGCGAAAATCGAAGGCGCCAAAAGCAACTTCTCTGCTGGCCATGGTTGTCACGCGGAAGGCTTCATCATTAGCACACCCCATGAAAGGCCACAATTTTCATACTGCACTACTATCAGAGAGTAGGACAGATGGTGCCCAATCTCGGAAACCAAAACTCACCTGGCTGCCAACCAGCTGCGGCCGATTGCGCTTCACCTTTTCGACTGCCCGGAAGATGTCCACCTCGCCCTCGTAGCGCATCTTGTCCATGGTCATGTGCAGCACGCAGAAGACTCCGCACTTGGTCACTCCGTCGCTGCGCAATGGCGGGAACAAATTTACTTAGGGACAAAATCTTCCTAGTGATGAAATTATCGTTGCGTTGATAAATCAAACTAACCTGCTAACGACTAGTAGAGGACTCGAACCCGGGGTCTCCTCCAGATTCTGATTGGTTGACTCGGCCAGACAGGCGAGCTCGAGGAGGCCGTGACTGCCGCGACTTCGGCTGGAGGTTGGCCAGGGCGAGGCCAAGCAGAGGAAGGCCACGTGACGGACGTCCTGGGAGAAACCAGAGGGGCCCCCGCTGCCGATCTGTTGGAGTTGCGAGGTTCAGATTAAGAGTAACAATGCCGACCGAGTGACATTGTGTTTGAGTGAAATTGTGATCGAGTGACATTGGGATCGAGGGACATTGTGATCGAGTGACATTGTGATCAAGTGACATTGTGATCGAGGGACATTGTGACCGAGTGACATTGTGACCGAGTGACATTGTGACCGAGTGACATTATAACAGTTTTTATTCCTGTTATCTTCTGCTCACAAGTCAGAAAGAATTTCTAACACACTGGCCTCTGATGGCCCTGTTATGAGTGTGAGGCTCACATCTCCGAATCTCTCTCTGTGCCGCAAATTATTCAAGACAGTGTATTTTATAGTCAAGCAAGCAAACTGGTTTAGTTGACAAAATGAAGAGCAATGCATAGTTTGAGCGGGGCAGGGTTATCGCTCGAGCATTTTTCTCTGTCCCGCTGTTAGGCAACCATATCACCCCCCAAAGCATTGCTGCGAGTCTACTGTGTCACGCGTTCGCAGGCTGCTGGCTTGGCCTTCGAACCTCAGCTTTGTTATCTGCCCTTTAGTGTAGAGCTGGTCTACACTAGGTTCGGATAGAACCGGTCGAGACGAGAGGAGGCCGTTGTTTTTTCGCTTCGATGTAAGCACAATTCCAGTGCTTACAGACATTGTGACCGAGTGATATTGCGACCGAGTGATATTGTGATCGAGTGACATTGTGTTTGAGTGACATTGTGGTTGAGTGACATTGTGACCGAGTGATATTGCGACCGAGTGATATTGTGATCGAGTGACATTGTGATCGAGGGACATTGTGATCAAGGGAAATTGTGATCGAGTGACTATGATTTAAGTTACATTATGTAGTTATCTCGTATCTGACCTTTACGTGAGTGGCATAGTGACAGAGTGAAAATTATAACAGAAAGAAATTACTGTTGTGCAAAATTGTAGCTGTCAGAATTTCCGACTGAGTGGTATTTTGGATGAGCAGAATTGCGATACTGCTGGCAATAATTGTGTACCAGATATGCAACAAAACCGTGCCAGGAAATGCAGGATGGAGGCAGGCAGCTCTGTGTGAAATGAAGCCGTGTGAGGCTTGAGAGAAGAAGAGTACAGAAGCCCCAGACAGCATTCCGTCCGGGGCTGCGAGAACCGTCGGGGAAGAGAAGCGATTGTCGCCAAGGGGAGCAGGTTAACCATATAAGCCACTCTGTGACGCGCTGAGCCCCAAATACTCAGGAATGAAGCTGGGGTGGGCCGGTGAAGTGAGGAGATAAGCAAACACTGGCATAGGCAGATAGGCCCAAGTCATGGGAGCCGGGTTGACGGCCGGGTGGCCCAGTGCAATTATATTATTGAAGTTCTCAGCAAAGACGTTTTCATGGAAAATATTTCCAACCACCCCGATTGCTGGAACGCTGCTAAGCTGGTTGAAGAGAGACGTCTGCTCTGAGCTGCAGAGGGGGGTAAATTTCAACTCCTCTTCCACTTAATAATGCTACTTTATTCCCAACATCTCCAAGCCGGCTTCCCTTGCAGTCGGGTTGGCTCGTCCCTATCAGTGCAGTGCAAGTAAATCTGCGTGTCGGGGCCCAATATCGCGCGGGATGCAGGGTGGCCGCTGCTCTTGGGAAACAATTCATCAGGCTTTTCATGGGTAGGGCTTTTTTGAAAAAAAATCCCCTTCAGTTTGGTCTGCAGGGTGGTTGTAGACCATGGCAGCGCCTTCTTACCCTCAATTCTCTGCTCTCTCTCCCTCTCTATGCTCTCACTTTCCAGCTCAGCACCTTTCCCCTTTTGCCCTCCAGCCTGCCAGGCCGCCATAAAGTCCACTTTTGCGCCCCGAGATCCTCCTTTGACAGGCTGGCGTGCCGCCCGCCTGTTAGATGGGGAAGCTGGAGGGATTAAAGACAGGTTTGAGCCCGACCGCCCTCTCTCTCTCTAACCTCCACTTCTCCAGGCCCAAACACTGGACCTGGTGATGAATTGGGAAGTTGATTTCGTGGAACTAAGGGCCCACTCACGCTCCCAGCATCGAGAGAGATTGTACAGGCCACCGATATTTCATAGAAACTGAACTGTTGGACCAGCCGACCTTGATAGCTAATTCGTAGGAAAATAGTTTGTCCTTCAAAGAGACATTGTTTTTGGTTAGAGATAGTGGCTTTTTTATCGCTTACGAGCTATAAGATCAATCTACGAGCATAATTCTCACATGTAGTGTATATTAATAAAAGTAATATTTTTAACTGCGCCACCATATCGAGTGGGGAGTAGGTCTTATCGATTTTCCGGCAAAGGACCCCAACCCCCAACACCCCAATTTTCCTATCCCCACGTCCGCAACCCCCCCCCCCCTTAATTAGATCTGTCTGCTAAGCGACTTACGTTAACCTCAGCGGGGAGTGGGGTGGGTGAAGTTTATCGATTAATGCTTATACACTCGGCACCCACCCCAGCCGCAGTTTTCCTACCCCGCCCGATACTCGTGTACACAGCAGCCAAGATCAGGTCTGTTAGCTGACGAATCTTTATTGACGCTCTCGTGAGATGGATGAGGACTATTGAGTTTCTGATGTTAGTCGAATTTAAACTCTAGTAGGACAAAGTTAGTCTAAGTAGCCATCCATATGCTAGAAGGAATAAAAGTTTTTGTAAGTACTATAATAATGCTAGAATTATTCTATCAGAATTCCTAACCTTTGTAACGGCGTGCATCCTGCAGAGCACACTCTCGGTGGCTCTGAACTCGTCCTGCTTGATGGCAAACACTGAGCCGAATCCCTGCTCCGAGCCGGTCTCAGCTGGCCAGAATCTCGGCTGCGAGCCGGTGCCGCCACGGCTGGAGTCGGACAGCAGCACCACCACTGACACGTGGTGATCGTGGATTAGCTTCCAGAAGTCGCAGACAGTATTCTTCAGCGGCCACTGGGTCACAATGTACTGATTGGTCCGACTATGCCCCTGCCAGTGGTATTTTAGATAATATACTTTTAGTGGGCACAATGCTCATAGAGCATTTCAGAGTATGAACACTGGGCTATTCGTATAATTTACCGTGGTATGTCTAGAAATTTAGGGAGCTGCCACCGAGCCCTACAATTTACTCACATCAACATAGACAGCATTGATGAAGTCCGTGCTGGACGCGCTGTCCTGCGTCAGCAGGTAGGGCCTGGCTCGCTCGGCTGAAGGTGGCGCGGAAATCAGGTGATAATTTTAAATTCAAGAACACGGAACCAACGATCTAGCAAACTTAATGAGCAGCTTGTACTTCATTGACAGCTCTGACAAACAAAAAGATTAAAAATCATATTTGATAAATGAAGCCCGCCGTGTAAAGTCAGCTGGACGGTTTGACAGTGATTAATTAACCTGGGACGGATCAAGGATTTCGTCTTGGCTGCCTTGCATCTTCTGTCGGACAGAGGGCAACGTTGTTTCAGGCGATGATCCAGGTCGTAAGAAGGTTTTTAACAGGGCCAAGTCAAGGACCTGCCCCAGGATCTGCCTCGTCGTCGGAGACTCCAGGCGGTAGGCCACATCATCCGCGTCGAGTCCTACTGCTCACAGTATAGGGTGCTGCTGATGCTGCAGACACTCTGAGTACCCTCAGCGAGTCTACCATTCCGTAATCCACTTTCAATAGACGAACTACCATCAGATAGCTAATTGCGACTTGCACCTGACACCTTGATTGGGTGAACTACTGAATTTCTGAGATCAGAATCCTAGCATCAGCCCGATGAAAACGGTACCTGGGCCAAGAAGCGTCTCAGAGTCACTTGTGTCGCCCCAGGGTCGTTTTAGAGTCGTTGCAGATGATACAGGTAAAATAAGAAAGAAGTGACGTGGGACTAAACTCTAAAACGACGAGATTTCACGTTTAAAGCCGCCGAAAAAGTCATCAAAGATTCGCCCAAAAGTCACTTTGAAGCGTTTTATTGTCTGCGACTCTGGAACGACTCTGGGGCGGTCGACGCAACTCACTCTGGCTTGACAGTATAACTACTCTGGGCGGTAGAGTCGTATTTGAGGCGTGCTTCGTGCTTGAGTCGTTGTAGTCACTGAGTTGTGTTTGAAGCGCATTTTCGTAGCTTGATGAAGTAGAGTCACATTTCTAGCGAAAGTCAAGCGTCAGCACAACGAGTTTGAGTCGTTAAAAAGTCAAAATAGTCGCCACGGAGTCGCAAGAGGCACGAGAGAGTTGCTTGCAACGATTTTTTTAGCGATTCTCATCCACGCTAACGTTTGCAACGGGCAGTGGAGTCAGCCCAGTCAGTGCTCCTGCACCCCTCCCTTGGTAGTCCAGCTGCTAGCCAGGGACTCACGCGGCTGCACCATGACGTCTCGACTTTTCCATCGATTCTCCGCCCGATGCCCGCCCGCGCACTCGCCGACGCTGAGCGGCTTCACCAGGCCGGCCAGGCAGGTGAACTCCGCCGAGAAGCCGGTCGCCTGGCTGCCACCCGACGGGTCGCGCTGGGCCATCCTGGCGGTCAGCTTAGCGAAGTCGAACACCTTCACGGTGGTCGGTCGGCAGGCCAGCGCCGTGGCCACAGTCTCGTACACGAACCGGTACTGGCTGAGGTTGCCCACCAGGCCTGGCCGGGCTTTGCGCAGCGCCAGCGTCTGCTGAAGAATGTCAATGGGCCGGCCGTCCTCCGCCTTGCTGACTTCGATGTCGATGCAGATGTACGTACCGGTGCGGCCCGCCCCGTCGCTGGGTCGGGGAGCGGTTTCGGAGGATTTTCAGGACTTTTCGGATTTTATGAGGACTTTGTTTAGGTAAATGTCGACGGTACAATTAAAAGTACTAGGGGCGCCAAGTTCAGGTACTAGGGGCGCCAACTAGGGGGCGCCAAGTTCAGGTTCTAGGGGGCGCCAAGTTCAGTTTCTAGGGGGCGCCAAGTTCAGTTTCTAGGGGGCGCCAAGTTCAGGTACTAGGGGGCGCCAAGTTCAGGTACTAGGGGGCGCCAAGTTCAGGTACTAGGGGGCGCCAAGTTCAGGTACTAGGGGGCGCCAAGTTCAGGTACTAGGGCAGAGCATTCATTAGTCTGGTCTTTAAAAGTTAGAAAAGTACGCATTCAGGCTTTATAGATTGTGCTGCGCAGTATTTTATCTTAGAAGCATCATTCAAATAAGTTGGCACAATGCCCACCCAGTTCCAGGATGCGGAGGTGCAGTCAGTTTAAAGTAAAAAATGGGATATTAATTCTGTCCCTGAACGCGGACAGCGGAGGTCCCGGCAGTGCCGGACACAGGGGGGGGGGGGGGGTTAAAAAGAGATCGGCAAAGATTTGAGTTTCAAAATCAGGAAATTGAATGGACTAAAAGAGCCAGGAGGCATTGTGCCGTGTAGAGGGATCTGGATGCTCCGCTTCCTGCTGTCGTGGGGTTGGGCCATTGCTGCTCAGGCTCGCTTCTTCTGGTGTGGCGTTGCAAAAAAAGTTTTTTTTTAAACCGGAAGAGAGCCGAGGACAAGCAATGTCGGTGGGACCAGACGCTGGGTAAGAATATCTTGTGCGAGATTTTCCGTTTCAGATATTCTTTTTAATATTTTAGTTATTATATTTCACAATCCGCATTCGACTCGTGCATGCCAAGGGGCGCCACTTTGGTATCGGGGGCGCCACTTTGGTATCTGGGGCGCCACTTTGGCATCTGGGGCGCCACTTTGGTATCTGGGGCGCTACTTTGGTATCTGGGGCGCCACTTTGGTATCTGGGGCGCCACTTTGGTATCTGGGGCGCCACTTTAGAACTAGGTTGCCACTTTGGTATCTGGGGCGCCACTTTGGTATCTGGGGCGCCACTTTGGTATCTGGGGCGCCACTTTGGTATCTGGGGCGCCACTTTGGTATCTGGGGCGCCACTTTGGTATCTGGGGCGCCACTTTAGAACTAGGTTGCCACTTTGGCATCTGGGGCGCTACTTTAGAACTAGGTTGCCACTTTGGTATCTGGGGCGCCACTTTGGTATCTGGGGCGCCACTTTGGTATCTGGGGCGCCACTTTGGTATCTGGGGCGCCACTTTGGTATCTGGGGCGCCACTTTAGAACTAGGTTGCCACTTTGGTATCTGGGGCGCCACTTTGGTATCTGGGGCGCTACTTTGGTATCTGGGGCGCCACTTTGGTATCTGGGGCGCCACTTTGGTATCTGGGGCGCCACTTTAGAACTAGGTTGCCACTTTGGTATCTGGGGCGCCACTTTAGAACTAGGTTGCCACTTTGGTATCTGGGGCGCCACTTTGGTATCTGGGGCGCCACTTTGGTATCTGGGGCGCCACTTTGGTATCTGGGGCGCCACTTTGGTATCTGGGGCGCCACTTTGGTATCTGGGGCGCCACTTTAGAACTAGGTTGCCACTTTGGCATCTGGGGCGCTACTTTAGAACTAGGTTGCCACTTTGGTATCTGGGGCGCCACTTTGGTATCTGGGGCGCCACTTTGGTATCTGGGGCGCCACTTTGGTATCTGGGGCGCCACTTTAGAACTAGGTTGCCACTTTGGTATCTGGGGCGCCACTTTGGTATCTGGGGCGCCACTTTGGTATCTGGGGCGCCACTTTGGTATCTGGGGCGCCACTTTGGTATCTGGGGCGCCACTTTAGAACTAGGTTGCCACTTTGGTATCTGGGGCGCCACTTTAGAACTAGGTTGCCACTTTGGTATCTGGGGCGCCACTTTGGTATCTGGGGCGCCACTTTGGTATCTGGGGCGCCACTTTAGAACTAGGTTGCCACTTTGGCATCTGGGGCGCTACTTTAGAACTAGGTTGCCACTTTGGTATCTGGGGCGCCACTTTGGTATCTGGGGCGCCACTTTGGTATCTGGGGCGCCACTTTGGTATCTGGGGCGCCACTTTGGTATCTGGGGCGCCACTTTAGAACTAGGTTGCCACTTTGGTATCTGGGGCGCCACTTTGGTATCTGGGGCGCCACTTTGGTATCTGGGGCGCCACTTTGGTATCTGTGGCGCCACTTTGGTATCTGGGGCGCCACTTTGGTATCTGGGGCGCTACTTTGGTATCTGGGGCGCCACTTTGGTATCTAGGCGCCACTTTGGTATCTGGGGCGCCACTTTGGTATCTGGGGCGCCACTTTGGTATCAGTGGCGCGACTTTGGTATCTAGGCGCCACTTTGGTATCTGGGGCGCCACTTTGGTATCTGGGGCGCCACTTTGGCATCTGGGGCGCCACTTTGGTAACGGGAGCGCAATAAAAACAATTCGTACTTTTCGATAAGAACTTTAAATAAACAGCGTCACAACGTCACAGGCTGTCACGTGACCTACCTGCAGTGCACGATGATTGGTGCGCATTTGCCGCGCACCCAGTCGTTGACTTTGCGTCGAATTTCGATCACCGTGGTTGGCAGCGGCGTGTCGAAGTGGCTCCAGTTCTTGAACTGGAACTGCCGGACCAGCCGCGTCTCGCAGCCGGCCTGGCGAGGCGGAGGTGAAGACATGCACCGATCTATGCACCGATCTATGCACTGATCTATGCACTGATCTATGCACTGATCTATGCACTGATCTATGCACTGATCTATGCACTGATCTATGCACTGATCTATACACTGATCTATGCACTGATCTATGCTCTGATCTATGCTCTGATCTATGCTCTGATCTATGCACTGATCTATGCACTGATCTATACACTGATCTATGCACTGATCTATACACTGATCTATGCACTGATCTATGCTCTGATCGCCGCACTGATCTATGCACTGATCTATGCACTAATCTATGCACTCATATAGACAAAGCCACTAACCTTTTTAACCTTGAACAGCCGGCTCTCGTACTCGGCAGTTGAGTACAGGTCGTCAAGCCACACGTCAATGTCGCCAAACCTGGCATAGACATTGTGCCAGTACTTGTCGCACTGTTGCTAGAAGTTTGGACCAGCAAAATTTCTGAATTAGTTTGGAGTAGCTAATCCGGTATAAGGGGATTAAGCCAGGGAGGCTTAAGACTCTTGACTCACCCTGGCGTGCTCAAACAGATTCGTAGTCATGACGATGCAGCAGCAGCGGTACTGCCACACCATTCGCCAGAAGTCATTTTTAGTAGCCGCCAGGGGGCCCTGGGCGGCAATGAACTTCTTGGGCTGGTTGTAGCCCTGCCGATAATTTGGGGATTAAGAGATCGTAAACTATCGGATGCTCGTGATAAAAAATTAAGCAGAAGCCATTAAAACTTTTTCTCACATCAATCCAGCTGGCGTTCATGTAGCCGCCGCCCTCAGCCACGTCGGGCTCGCCCAGACCCGGCTCCAGACGGACTATGTTGCGTTCGTCTGGGGAGAGGGGAGATCGGTGAATGAGGTTTAGTCGGTGAATGGGGATAAGGGAAATTGGTGAATGACGTTTAGTTGGTGAATAGAATCTGGGAGATCCGTGAATGAGGTGGAGTTGGTGAATGGAATCTGGGAGATCCGTGAATGAGGTTTAGTTGGTGAATGGGAAACCGAAGCTTGGTGAATGAGGTTTAGTTGGTGAATGGAAAGTCGGGGAGATCGGTGAATGAGGAGCGGTTGGTGAATGGGGAGTCGGGGAGATCGGTGAATGAGGAGCGGTTGGTGAATGGGAGTCGGGGAGATCGGTGAATGAGGAGCGGTTGGTGAATGGGAGTCGGGGAGATCGGTGAATGAGGAGCGGTTGGTGAATGGGGAGTCGGGGAGATCGGTGAATGAGGAGCGGTTGGTGAATGGGGAGTCGGGGAGATCGGTGAATGAGGAGCGGTTGGTGAATGGGGAGTCGGGGAGATCGGTGAATGAGGAGCGGTTGGTGAATGGGGAGTCGGGGAGATCGGTGAATGAGGAGCGGTTGGTGAATGGGGAGTCGGGGAGATCGGTGAATGGAGATCGGAAGATGACATGAATGAGGGCACCGATCCCAATTAATCTTTACGAATGCAACCTGTTGGTGCGGCACTCACACGGCAGGACTCGTTCACTGAGGTTTTTCTCTTTATTGCACGGCAGCTTGGCGGCCTCAGCAACCTTGTGCTGACCTTCGCTTCTGATGCTGGCCTGCGGGTTCGGGGATTCAGGGATGGCGTTTTGATAGAGGTGTGTTTGCGGGCCCTGAGGAGCTGAGGTGGCGGGCCCTGAGGAGCTGAGGTGGCAGACCCTGAGGAGCTGAGGAGGCAGACCCTGAGGAGCTGAGGTGGCAGACCCTGAGGAGCTGAGGTGGCAGACCCTGAGGAGCTGAGGTGGCAGACCCTGAGGAGCTGAGTTGGCAGACCCTGGGGAGCTGAGGTGGCAGACCCTGGGGAGCTGAGGTGGCAAACTTTGAGAAGTTTGCTTTGTGGCCCCTGGGGATTTCAATTATTGACGAGTCTTTCTCGATTAAATTTCATTTTTGATTTCCTCACCGACTGCTTCTCGCCCACAGAGATTTGCTCGATAGCCTGAAAAGGACAGTTGAGATCGATAAGCTCATTTTTCATAATCTCATTAATCCAGCGAAATCCGATACGCCTAAAGAAACGTTGAACTTATTGAACTCTTCAGACTGTGTGGAGCTTTACTAAATAATGGAATCAGCTTCAGAAAATTGGCAGCAGCCCTGAGTCTGCCTGAGTCTGTGCTCAAAACTCAGCTTGCCAGCTTTGCGCAGAAACAGGAAAAAAAGCAATTGTGGCAGCTGCCACTGAAGACGCGTGAGAGAGCGATGATACAGACCCAAGCCATGATGGGAGCCCTGGTGCCAATCGATAAATGCTTTGAGCCGGCGGCTTGTGGAGCCAGTTGTTCTCTCTACCCTGTCAGGCAAGCAGAGATTAATTTTTCATCAAAGTAGAAATTTCCTGCTTGGAGACAGAGCAGCGCCTCAAGTCAAGCCGCCTCACTCTGGCAAACTGCCGCAGGATGTCGTAGAGAGGAGGCAGGCGACTTTCGTAAAATGCGTGAAGAATATTCGAGGTTGAATCTCAGATTGAATGAATTGGCCATTGACTGACTGCATACTGTGGAGTCCCTACTACACGAGTGTCTTCCCGCGATAATACCCTGAGGTACGCGTCTGCAGTGCATGTCCGTGTCTGCATGTCCATGTCTGCATGGCCATGTCTGCATGTCCGTGTCTGAATGTCTGTATCTGCATGTCCGTGTCTGCATGTCTGTGTCTGCATGTCCGTGTCTGAATGTCTGTATCTGCATGTCCGTGTCTGCATGTCTGTGTCTGCATGTCCGTGTCTGCATGTCTGTATCTGCATGTCCGTGTCTGAATGTCTGTATCTGCATGTCCGTGTCTGCATGTCTGTATCTGCATGTCCGTGTCTGCATGTCTGTGCCTGCAGTGCGTATCCATGTCTGCATGTCCGTATCTGCATGTCCGTGTCTGCATGTCCGTGTCTGCATGTCCGTGTCTGCATGTCCATGTCTGCATGTCCGTGTCTGCATGTTCGTGTCTGCAGTGCATGTCCGTGTCTGCATGTCCATGTCTGCATGTCCGTGTCTGCATGTCCGTGTCTACATGTCCGTGTCTGCATGTCCGTGTCTGCATGTCCGTGTCTGCATGTCCGTGTCTGCATGTCCGTGTCTGCAGTGCGTGTCCGTGTCTGCATGTCCGTGTCTGCAGTGCGTGTCCGTGTCTGCATGTCCGTGTCTGCAGTGCGTGTCCGTGTCTGCATGTCCGTGTCTGCAGTGCGTGTCCGTGTCTGCATGTTCGTGTCTGCAGTGCATGTCCGTGTCTGCATGTCCATGTCTGCATGTCCGTGTCTGCATGTCCGTGTCTGCATGTCCGTGTCTGCATGTCCGTGTCTGCATGTCCGTGTCTGCATGTCCGTGTCTGCATGTCCGTGTCTGCATATCCGTGTCTGCATGTCCGTGTCTGCATGTCCGTGTCTGCATGTCCGTGTCTGCATGTCCGTGTCTGCATGTCCGTGTCTGCATGTCCGTGTCTGCAGTGCGTGTCCGTGTCTGCATGTCCGTGTCTGCATTTCCGTGTCTGCATGTCCGTGTCTGCATGTTCGTGTCTGCAGTGCATGTCCGTGTCTGCAGTGCGTGTCCGTGTCTGCATGTTCGTGTCTGCAGTGCGTGTCCATGTCTGCAGTGCGTGTCCATGTCTGGAGTGCGTGTCCATGTCTGCAGTGCATGTCCATGTCTGCAGTGCATGTCCATGTCTGCAGTGCATGTCCGTGTCTGCAGTGCATGTCCATGTCAGCAGTGCATGTCCGTGTCTGCAGTGCATGTACTCATACTGCAGCTCCACAACCAGCCGCTACTCACCTTGTACTCATACTGCAGCTCCTTGTTCCGGGTCCTGCGCCGGTGCTCCTTCACGAAGGCGGCAGCTTCGATGGGGTCCTGGCTGACTCGGTTCAGCCTGCGCTCCTCTTCCACTAAAATTTTGCGCTCGTGAATGAGACTGCAGACCTTCCACAGGAACATGGCCGCTGGCTCAGACAAGGGGGCTGGAAACTGACAAAGACTCGGCAGGGGGGATGCGACCGGCCAACTCCATTTGATGGGTCTCAAATTGCTGAAGTCAAGCTTTCTCAGCTGCCTTCTTTTTAAAACAAAAGTCCTGACTTCGTAGGCGGCGGCAAGGTTGGGGGGCTGCTGGAGGAGATGGAGAGCGGAGGCTGGGGACACAATAGCCGGGGGAGATGATGGGGTGCCCAGAAACAACAAACAAATGTTTAGCGAGAGGGAAGAAGCGATGGAGCAACAGAGCAGCTCAGCGGATCTGGGGCGCAGCGTCAGCTCTGGCCCTTGATTAAATAAGTGCAGCACTAAAACGCGCACACGCCACTTGGGCAAGCCGTTCTGTGCTGCGCAATCTTGAGTCTATGGGGGGTCAGTGTTGGGTCACTGTGAAGTGACTAGCTCCGTTCCTGTGCCTCTCTCTCTCTCTCTCTCTCTCTGACGAGATGGAATGCGCTCACCTCCAGATGGGTGGGGGTGCTCCACCAGTTCTCAATCCCTACTCTCTGTCCCGCTCTCCTCCTTTTTAATGGGGGGGGGGATTCAATGGCAGCAGCCTTTCTGGCTGGTGGGCAGCGGGGGTGGGGCGAGGGGAGACTGAGCAGTGAGGGATAGAGAGGCGCAGGCGATGCAGCTGGGAGTCTGGGAGATGGCGTTGCAGCTTAGGTATTGGTCTAGACTGGTCCCAGTGATGAGCAGCGGCTCAGGCTGCTACTCATGCTCTACTGTATCTGCTCCATTGTTGCCGGCGCTCCTTTGTCTCTCGCGATTCCAGCATCTCTGCTGCACTGCTGAAGCCAGGCTGCTTGCAGCAAAACAAAAGACGCAGCTGCAGAGCATGCGAGCTACACTAAGAAGCGCCATGCAGGGTAAAGTTCTGGCTGGGACTGAGGCAGTGAAAATGGAGGTGCTCAAATTCTTGCCTTTTTTGTCGATTGACCTGAACAGCTGCTGACAAAGCGTGAAATTCTCGCTAGAAACCAAACTCTTTGAGCCCAAGGAATATCACATTTTTCCGATCAAAAAGCAAGCAGGCAGCAAAAGAGACGCGCCTTGAACTCACTCAGCTCCCGTTTCTGGCTTTGCAATTGTCTGCGAGATCTGGAAATCAGAGAGGAGCGGGGGAAGAATTACTGCAGAGTTGCTTGAGCGCTTTTTCTGTGATCGCTTTTTCGATCAGGCAAAGCCCCGCTCTGGGCGCCGGGTTGCCGGAAACGCTGCCAGCTAAGGGGGGTTGCAGTCGATACGCTTCGATACTGTTGAAACATTCTGCACTGGACCTCGAAAACAGACACTACAATAGCAGCAGACAAGAGCTGCACTGCATGAGTGGTGCTCACCTCAAATGCTTGAGAGTCGCAATTCCCAGCGCGAGCATCAGGGTGGACACGCAGCACATCCAGGTGAGGGCTGCCTCGTAATTCTTGGCAGATTCAATCGCCCTGAGCTGCTGCCGAGATGCGTCTGGCAGCGGGAGTGACGAATAACCACGTAGGAATGCGGCATTTGCTACTGTTAGTAGGGCCTACTGTGGATCTTGGCGATCTACACGTTTTACCTTCAGCATTCTCAATACGTTTATGCTGCAACTGATTCTGTGACTCGGGGTCTCAGTAGTGCGTGCGACTCTACATCTGGAGTATTGCTTGCCATGGTGGTCGAGCACTCTTGTGTCTGTCATGTTGGTCCAGCACTCTTGTGTCTGTCATGGTAGTCCAGCACTCTTGTGTCTGTCATGGTGGTCCAGCACTCTTGTGTCTGTCATGGTAGTCCAGCACTCTTGTGTCTGCCATGGTGGTCCAGCACTCTTGTGTCTGTCATGGTGGTCCAGCACTCTTGTGTCTGTCATGGTGGTCCAGCACTCTTGTGTCTGTCATGGTAGTCCAGCACTCTTGTGTCTGCCATGGTGGTCCAGCACTCTTGTGTCTGTCATGGTGGTCCAGCACTCTTGTGTCTGTCATGGTGGTCCAGCACTCTTGTGTCTGTCATGGTAGTCCAGCACTCTTGTGTCTGCCATGGTGGTCCAGCACTCTTCTCTTGTGTCTGTCATGGTGGTCCAGCACTCTTGTGTCTGTCATGGTGGTCCAGCACTCTTGTGTCTGTCATGGTAGTCCAGCACTCTTGTGTCTGTCATGGTGGTCCAGCACTCTTGTGTCTGCCATGGTGGTCCAGCACTCTTGTGTCTGTCATGGTGGTCCAGCACTCTTGTGTCTGTCATGTTGGTCCAGCACTCTTGTGTCTGTCATGGTGGTCCAGCACTCTTGTGTCTGTCATGTTGGTCCAGCACTCTTGTGTCTGGCATGTTCAGTCCCACACAGAATCGCTCACTTACAAAAACTTACACAGGCTGTCATTAGTTGCAAGCATCGTCGTGACTTCTCAGCTCACTGAGTCCGATTCAGGCTTCAGTTCTTTTTAGCTATTCTTTTCTAACTAAAAAATATTTACTTAAATAAATTAGCTTGTCTGGTGGGTTCAGTAATAAACTTGCACATTGAATCTGTACATATCATCTCGCACCACTCACATCTCGCCTAGCGATTGCGCAACACTCAGAAGCCCACTCAACTTGTTGGAAATATAACTTTTTCGCAATCAACTTCGGAATTGTCTAGCAAACCACCTGCCTACTACTGCAATTGGGCGGAATAGATAAGTTTGATTGAATAAAACAGAAAGCGCCTCAGGTCATGACTGAAAGTTTTTGCATTTAGCTAGCTGTCAATCCAGCTCTACATGTGCAATGCGCATGTATTTCAACTGTATTTACAACGCATTGTAAAAGTATCATGCCGTTAATACTAAAATCATTTGAAACAGAAAACTGTACAAGCCACTTGGACGCAAATATAACAACATTCGATCACTAATTCCTTATGGAGCCCTTCCCCAATGCTTCCTAATGAAACCCTTCCCAATGGAACCCTTCCCCAATGGAACCCTTCCCCAATGGAACCCTTCCCAATGAAACACTTCCCAATGGAACCCTTCCCAATGAAACACTTCCCAATGAAACCCTTCCAATGGAACCCTTCCCAATGGAACCTTTCCCCAACCCTTCCAATAGAACCCTTCCCAATGGAACCCTTCCCAAAGGAACCCTTCCCAATGAAACCCTTCCCAATGGAACCCTTCCCAATGGAACCTTTCCCCAATAACCCTTCCAATGGAACCCTTCCCAATGGAACCCTTCCCAAAGGAACCCTTCCCAATGAAACCCTTCCCAATGGAACCCTTCCCAATGGAACCTTTCCCCAATAACCCTTCCAATGGAACCCTTCCCAATGGAACCCTTCCCAAAGGAACCCTTCCCAATGGAACCCTTCCCAATGGAACCCTTCCCAATGGAACCCTTCCCAAAGGAACCCTTCCCAATGAAACCCTTCCCAATGGAACCCTTCCCAATGAAACCTTTCCCAATGAAACCCTTCCCAATGAAACCCTTCCCAATGAAACCCTTCCCAATGAAACCCTTCCCGATGGACCCCTTTCCAACAGAACCGTAACTCTTACAATGGGAACTTTCAAAACAAATTTTAATTGCTGCAACCTGACTGGAAAGAATTCCAACTGAAAAGAATGGAAAGAAAATTTTAATTGCTAGACCTGAAAAAGACGTACAACATTTGCTACCATGCATCAGTAGCATGCTAAGAATTGTCAATGAGCTCCCCGGTGTCAGGGTTGGCCATCAAAAGTCGCGGATCGCGGCGATAGTTAAAATGGTCGCCACTGGCCGTCAGGCGGTGTCTCAAAAACTGCCGCACCTGCTGAGGATTGTCCAGTATGGCGAACGCTGAGTACACCACTCCGGCGTGTCCTGGCTGCTCAGCTGATGAGCTCCCGCAGGATTTGATCGCCCAGATCAGGGCCACCCCGGCCGACAGCAAGACTGCGATGAACAGCGCCGTGCCGATCCGACTGTTGCACCGGTTGGGAGCTCGGCGGGAGGCGACTTCGCCGTCGAGGTCGCTGTCGTGGCGGCATCCCGACAGCCGGCGGGCAGGAACTCGAACTGGTCCGGCACGGAGCTGCACCTCACCGGCTCGCTGCTGATTGGGTAGTGCGGGCACTGCCGGCTCCGGCCGACTGGGGAAGCGCGACTGGCTTTGTTGAAAGGTATTTCGGGGATGGGGTATTTCGGGGATGGGGTATTTCGGGGATGGGGTATTTCGGGGATGGGGTATTTCGGGGATGGGGTATTTCGGGGATGGGGTATTTCGAGGATGGGGTATTTCGGGGATGGGCTATTTCGGGGATGGGGTATTTCGGGGATGGGGTATTTCGGGCAAGGGGTATTCTGGGGAAGGGGTAGTTTGGGCAAGGGGTATTTTGAGGAAGGGGTATTTCGGGGAAGGGGTATTTCGGGGAAGGGGTATTTCGGGGAAGGGGTATTTCGGGGAAGGGGTATTTCAGGGAAGGGGTATTTCGGGGAAGGGGTATTTCGGGGAAGGGGTATTTCGGGGAAGGGGTATTTCGGGAAAGGGTTATCTCTGGGAAGGGGTATTTTGGGGAAGGGGTATTTCGGACAAGGGGCATTTTGGGGAAGGGGTATTTTGGGGAAGGGGTATTTTGGGGAAGGGGTATTTCGGGGAAGGGGTATTTCGGGGAAAGATGTATTTCGCGGAATGGGTACTTCGGGGAAGGGGTAAGTAAAGACTCACTTTTTACTCGACATTCATTGAACGGAATCAGATCTGAGCACTTCGGCTGTTTAGTTGAGCTTCTGTACAAAATTTCTTCGATCTAAAATGGATGAAAGAAAAACATGGTTATGCAATATTTCCAAGCCAAGTTCATGCTGCTTAGTGAAACCTGGAGTGCGCAGAGCCGTACCTTCCACTTGTACTCGTATCGGCACATCAAGCCCTTCGGCGGTATCTTGAACTTTACGAGCAGGTGAGACGGCAGGCCGTCAACCCGCGACTGCAATTAGTTGGACAGTGTGCAATATTTGAAGCTAATTATCCAATTACAGCATTTGTACACATGTATTGGATTGTACACAACTATATACACAGTATGCCCCGATGTACGCATGGAATCATGCACCACGATGCACATCATACACATCATACACATCATACACATACACATTCAAAGAGTAAGAGTAAATTAGAATGTGTACACTTTTAAAATTTATTTTATTTTAATTGATTACACCTGCCCTAATGGCCAGATATGCAACCGACAGCTCAGCCGCAGCTATTGCGCGGCGCATCTGAAGGATGCGTACGGCTGTTCAGTCCAAGGACTGGGGGGTCGCCACACACCCTCTGTTACCCCAGCTAATGCTGGCACCCATTTTACAGCTGGGTGAACTGAAGCAATGCAGAGTTAAGTGCCTTGCTCAAGGACACAAATTGTTCCGAGTGGGATCGGGAATCGAACCCCCGACCTTCAAACCGTGAGTCCGACGCTCTAACCACTAAAGCGTCGGTACAACCCCTGCACTTAGAAAAGTACATCAATGTGTGTACCCTAAAAAAAGTACATCAGGATATGTACACTCAGAAAAGTACATCAATGTGTGTACCCTAAGAAAAGTACATCCGGATATGTACACTCAGAAAAGTACATCCGGATATGTACACTCAGAAAAGTACATCCGGATATGTACACTCAGAAAAGTACATCCGGATATGTACACTCAGAAAAGTACATCCGGATATGTACACTCAGAAAAGTACACCCAGCAAAAAATATCCCAGACAATAGCGGCAGACCTTCGAGTCGCTTGCCAGCGTCATCCTGGGGTCAGCGCCGCCGATAGACTGATCAGTGTCCAGGCAGGCCAGGTAGTCGGTTGAATTGGAGCTGCGGTTGCCAGCCTGGACGATGACCAGCAGCTCCGCCGTGGCGTCGCATGCGTAGGCGTAGGGGCTTGGAGCCAAGCCTGGGAGTGGCAATTGTTGCAGTCACTATTGTTTACCTCTTAAGGAAAATGAAGTTTAAAAAGCATAAAAGCATCAGCCCTGAAAGCCAGCTGTCTAGTCTAAGATATCAGCACCCCTGAGAGCTTTGGCATCAAAGCATCTGAGCAACTCCCTATAAGCCACAGCATTTCAGCAATTCCCCATGAGCCACAGCATTTCAGCAATTCCCTCATGAGCCACAACATTTCAGCAATTCCCTCATGAGCCACAGCATTTCAGCAATTCCCTCATGAGCCACAGCATTTCAGAAATTCCCCATGAGCCACAGCAATCCCCCGTGAGCCACAGCAATTCCCCCCGTGAGCCAAAGCAATTCCCCCGTAAGCCACAGCAATTCCCCCCGTGAGCCAAAGCAATCCCCCCATGAGCCACAGAGCCACAGCAATTCCCTCATGAGCCACAGCAATTACCCAAGGAGCCACAGCAATTCCCAATGAGCCACAGAAATTCCCTCATGAGCCACAGCAATCCCCCGTGAGCCACAGCAATTCCCCCCGTGAGCCAAAGCAATTCCCCGATGAGCCACAGCAATTCCCCCATGAGCCTTAAAATCTCAGCAGTTAGGGTCGAGAGGGCTTGATACTTTTTAAGTTTCAAACAGGCGGCAATGCATTTTGAGTCGAAAACCGGTCTCCAGCTGTCCGTACACAGTTTGGTGAGTTTTACCTTGACTGGCCTTGGCAACCGAAAGTAGTAGCAGCAGCAGCAGCAACAGCAGCAGCAGCGGAAGCAGTGTTGCTGCCATGCTTGTTCCTCTTAGCAAAGGGTGCGTCAGAGGTCAATGAGCAAACCTGTTGAGCCGGGGGCTGACTGGCTCAGGGGGTATAGGATGGAACAAACAGGCCTCGGCTCGATATTATTTTTTCAAAGCCTTCCTTGTTTCTGTGCGAGCGCTGTCTCCCGGGGTCTCTCTCTCTCTCTCTCTCTCTAGTTTCATTAAGGTAATGTTTATAAGGCGGGCGCGTGCCGAGCGATAGCAGCGATACAAGTCTTCTTATGGCCCATTTTGGCGTACGTTCTATCGCGTACATTTCGAATACCCCCCCACCACCACCACCACCAAAGAGCGCGGGGGCAGAGAGGCGTAGCGGGGGCAGGGGTGGCGCAGGCCGCGACAGGGTTTTTATTGGAACTTTTTGAATAAACAGGCCGTAGGATCCGGGGCTTCGGTTTGAGCATTGAGTTGGCGCATCCGCATGACCGAGTGGCTTCCCAGCTTAAGGACTGACTCCCGTCTGAGGGCTCGCGATCTGATGAGAACATGGAGATCGGACAGGCAGACAGACAGACAGGCACTAAGCCAGAAAGACAGACAGACAGACAGACAGACACTAAGACAGACAGACAGACAGGCAGACAGACAGACAGACAGACAGACAGACAGACAGACAGACAGACAGACAGACAGACAGACAGACAGACAGACAGACAGACAGACAGACAGACAGACAGACAGACAGACAGACAGACAGACAGACAGACAGACAGACAGACAGACAGACAGACAGACAGACAGACAGACAGACAGACAGACAGACAGACAGACAGACAGACAGACAGTTGGACAGGCAGACAGACACACTCAATACATGTAGGGACACTGATAAGCAGACACTAAGCGGGAGGCAAGTAGACAGACTAGAAACAGAATAGAGGTTACTTTTGATACAGAATCAAAATGTAATCAACAGATTCGAAGTAACTCATATATTTGATTGAGGGCATCAGAGTACCGTGACAGCAATAATTGATCTACAAAAAAGAAAACATTTTAACGTCTTTAAGTTGAAAAACTTTTTTTCAGTCTTTCACTCGACGGCCACCCTCTCCCAGGTGTCCGGGTCCATCTGCAGCGCCCGCTCAGCCTCCCAGGGCTCGACCGGCGGCGGATTGACGATCGGAACTGCGGGGCCGCTGCCCTGCCGTCTCTGGACGGTTCTGGCGCGCCAGTAGCGGAGGCCGCAGACCAGGGCGACCAGCAGCGGCAGCCACAATTGAAAGGCCACGACGGCTGAGAACACCTGCAATCCCGTAGAGTCCTCGTCTGCGGCGACGGCGCTGGAATTTGAGGACATCCAGTTCCGATTGCTGCCGAGCTCCGACCGCCGCTGGCACAGTTCGATAAATCCGGATGGAGGGTTGTAGCAGCTGAGCTGCTGGCTGCCTGAGTACATGGGTGCTGGGCAGTTGCTGTGCCACCCGACTGTGGGGTAGATAGATAGATAGATAGATAGATAGATAGATAGATAGATAGATAGATAGATAGATAGATAGATAGATAGATAGATAGATAGATAGATAGATAGATAGATAGATAGATAGATAGATAGATAGATAGATAGATAGATAGATAGATAGATAGATAGATAGATAGATAAATAGATAGATAGATAGATAGATAGATAGATAGATAGATAGATAGATAGATAGATAGATAGATAGATAGATAGATAGACAGATAGATAGATAGAAAAAATATCAAACTCACCTTTTATAAAGCATTTATTCGGTATCGAATTGTCGCACAGTCCCATTGTCGAATCAATCGGTTGTCTTTCAATCTGTCGGGGAGAGTTCAGTTTTCGTTTATTGTTTTATTAGTGGATTTCGCTGCAAACGAAGGATTAAAAAGTGCCCCCAGGTGCCCGATCCGGTGACTCTGGTTTCGCTTTCCGCTGTTCAGCTCACCTGCCAGAAAAAGTCGCTGGAACAGCCGCTTTTCAAGTGATCCGGCAGCTCAAATACCAGAATGCGGCTCTCGTTCTGCGCTTCAGTCTGCAAAAGATGAAAATGAATCATTTATTCAACTTAGACATCAAGCATGCACTGTTAAATAATCCTTAGTACAAAAGTAATGGGACTCCACTCCCAAAGCCGCTTACACACTTAGACCAAGCCTCAAATTCTCGTGTCAATTCAGCTTTTCCTGAGCACAAATGAGCACAGGCCTACACTGACACCGCGGATGTACAGCGGTCAGAATGCAACCAGACGCTTAGCTCTGGACAAAACCAACTGGGATCAGGGGCGTCGCCAAGGATTTTATGGTGGCGGGGGGACAAAGCCAAGAATTTTACATGTACATGACTAAATTCCTACAAATTCATTCTTTTGCGAATCGGTGTTTTCAGCGCTAATTTTGGCACCACAGACAGGCACTCATTTTGCGCCACAGGCACTCATTTTGCCGCCACAGACAGGCACTCATTTTTGCGCCACAGGCACTCATTTTGGCGCCACAGGTACTCATTTTGGCGCCACAGACAGGCACTCATTTTGGCGCCACAGGCACTCATTTTGGCGCCACAGACAGGCACTCATTTTGGCGCCACAGGCACTCATTTTGGCGCCACAGACAGGGACTCATTTTGGCGCCACAGGCACTCATTTTGGCGCCACAGACAGGGACTCACTTTGGCGCCACAGACAGGGACTCATTTTGGCGCCACAGGCACTCATTTTGGCGCCAAAGACAGGGACTCACTTTGGCGCCACAGACAGGGACTCATTTTGGCGCCACAGGCACTCATTTTGGCGCCACAGACAGGCACTCATTTTTGCGCCACAGGCACTCATTTTGGCGCCAAAGACAGGGACTCATTTTGCCGCCAAAGACAGGCACTCATTTTGCCGCCACAGACAGGCACTCATTTTTGCGCCACAGGCACTCACTTTGGCGCCAAAGACAGGCACTCATTTTGCGCCACAGGCACTCACTTTGGCGCCAAAGGCAGGCACTCATTTTGGCGCCCTGAAACAAAATTATTGATTTTCACATCGGGTCACAAAATGGGGGTGGCTTTTACTGGGGGGGGGGACATGTAACCCCCCCCCCCCGGTGGCGACGCCCCTGACTGGGATGATAGATTACAGACCCCAAGCGACTACTAGATCGCGATGATATTGATGCCACCCTGTCTGGCTGTCTCTACACCCAAAACGAGTTTCTTACGAGTTTGCTTAACTCACCTTGTCAGTAGACTCGTAAAGAAGCACCGAGTCGGGATAATCAGTCCGGTGAAGGCACACCCTGGCTGAGCTGTCGCTGCTGTTGAGCTGCAGGTCATCGAGCTGTGAGGCTACAAAAAACTCCTTGGTGGCCTCGCAAATCCAGCCAAAATCTGAGCTTTCAGCTGAACACGTAGGGAATAAAAGATGAGGTAAAGCAGAGGTTCTGGATTATAAGGAACTTGGCGAACAAGACAAAATTGTGAACACACTCGGTCTTACCTGAACACTTGGATGGAGCTGCTGTCAGTGCTAAAAGTAAAATGCAAACTTCGCTGAACTCAAGCATCTCCCCGTGCAGCTGAGACTGCAGTAAAGTGGATTTTATTGTTTCTCTTCTCTGCAGCTTTCATTGAGCAGAAAGCACAGTCCAGTTTTATATACTGGGTTGAAAGCTGGGGTGTGTTTTACCCGGTCGCTTGGGGGCTGGGCTGTGTTCAATCTTCTTTTCCTTTACTGCATTGTGAATTGCTACGGCCACGAGTTGAATCAAGGAACAAGCAAATTAGTTAGAACATTGTTTACGGATCGCAGCTCAGATGGCTGGAGTGCTCCGAGGAAAGAGATTTGCTTTGCGATGTGCTGCAATATTTAAGCCAAAGGCTTCTAAACCATTTACCAAGCAGCTTAATTGCTTTCGGTCCTTTGCATGATAAGGCCTGCTTTTCTTAGCCAATGACTGAAGCTCTCAGCTTGAAAGGACACAAAAATAAGTAACAAAACAGTGTTGGCTGTTGGATAAGATGCTTTAAGAAATATCCATGTCGGGGTGACTGATACCCTGAGGTTTCATGGTATGCATTTTAATTTGCTAATTTAAATATAAAACTTTCATAATTTCAAAAGCTAGGTGCTTAACACTGTCCCCGACCCCTATTTTACGTCAGTTTTAATTCAATTAAACAGATGAAAGGGTAGAATCGTCGTAAATATCGACTGGAAAAATAATCCCAAACTTAGTTCCTTTCCTTTTTCAGTTTTCCCACTAAAAGTGTATACAAGCGTAATTTACTGGTTTTACGAAAATATCAATCAACATTTTGTAGCAATTTTGGAAATTCTAACAAAGGGGCGGGAGAATAAATAAAAAATCACTCTCTCTGATACAACAAGGAACTCTTTTAAGTTTATTTGTAGCGAGTAACTTGCTCAGCACTTTTCACGGCATTTTTGATAATCAAGGTCTTAGAGATATGTTGGTAATAATAAAATAATTTTACATGTTTTTATTTAATTGTTTTTATGTATGAAAAAACTACGCTTTTTCATTGAAACAGGGTTACTCGTACAACAATCGACGTTTAATCGATAATACACGTCAATATTTAAACTGAAACTTTTCCATGAAACATAGCTCGTAGTAATCCATTCGGATTATTGTTTCTAATTATGAAATAGACTTTCCCAGTCTTTATTGGATTCAAAGTTAGTTAAAGGCATTTAGGCAATCATATATTCTGATAAATTATCAAGTTGTCTAAACTTCTTTTAAAAGTTGGAAATTTTCTACTGAAGAAAAAATTTTTCTACCTTTTTTAACTGATTGCGCTTTACACTTACACTGTAGTAGTCCCTGAAATTTAGGCATTCTTTCATTTTAGTTTTTAGCAGACAATCTAAATTTGCAGTTTTTTTCTAGGGTCCTCAAATAATAAAATTACATTATAGGTCCTTTAAGCAAAACTATTGAAGATTTAAAGCAGCCACTCTACTGTTAGCCTTTACCTTGCTTTTGCTATCAAGGTGGTCAGGTGGACATGTGGAACAGATTCAGCTTGAAATACATTTACTTTTAGTGAGTTGATTAGACTAGGGCCTATGCGGTTTCACTATTAAAGGATGCCTTATACAAAACAAGCTAGTATTCTGGTGCAAATGCATAAAAATTGTGAAAAGGTAAACCTATATCTATATCTATATATACTTTTCTAATCAAAAACTGTTATCACAAGTAAAAAATCTCCAAAAGAAAGTAAAAAAGGCAATGACTTTTTGTCCCAGCTGAGATGTCCCTCAGAGGCCATTTTGCAAAAATTAGTAGGCCCCTATGTATACTAAAAATTATGGTATACAGACAAAGTCTTTGTAAGTCTTTTTGGGCATAGACATTAATAGAATTGGTAATAGTATATAGTGTGACAATATTGGCATGGTGGCATCGAGAGCAAAAGAAGACAAATAAATGTGGTAGAGGTAGGTGGAATTATAGCAGTAGCACTTGACAGTAAATTTTTCAGCATTATTACTAATGTTGGCTGCAGATTTGGTTTATTGTAATGTCTTATACTTTAATTAATAATGTGCTGGCGGCTATGCAACAATAGAATAATTAGTTTAAGTAGTAGAAATGGTGTGGCTAGAACTATGGCAGAGAGAAGGCAAATGACTAAACAAAGGCAGTCAGAGCCTACAAGCTACATAGGCTTGCAAGGGTGCAAAACTAGTATAGCATACTAGTATAATGGCCCACTTTTAACAAATAGCTAGTAATATATTTTGTCAATTATAATGCCAATGGTATTATAATTGTTCTAAATAGGGATAAATATATTTACAAAACATTATTTTAGCATTAAACATTCCCATTGTATAGTTTCTAAAGCAGCAGCTTTTTTATTCTAGCATAAAATAGGCAAAATCTGCAATATGGCTCCGAGAGATCCCCTTCCCTATTCCTTTGGATTCTACTACTAATGTCTAGTATCAACTTGTAGAACATAGGATAAGAGGCTATTATACCATTTTGTTTCTAATTGAAATATTGATAAATAGCCGCTATTTATTTCTACATATAAACTTGCTCATTAAATACAATATTATATTCAGATTAGGCACTCAAATCATTTTTCAGTCTCTAAAATAAAAATAATTCATCATGTTTGAACTTGGTTATATAATACAATTATCTTTAATCTTTTTTGATTATGAAAACCTTTATTTTTATTACAATTTCTATTTTGATATCTAGTAGTATAACACTTATTAACAAAGTTTGCATAAATAAATAATCTTATATATTAAAAAATATTTTTATTAGAATAAATTTTAGCTACTTGAAGATGGAAACATTGGCAAAGGTAATAATCTCCTTTTAAAATTTTGTACTTTTAAGTTTTTAATTATTGTAATGAATGCGCAACCGAGAGATACATGTATTATTCAAGAGTGCCAAAAAGCATGTTATATAGAGGGGCGAGGGGGGCTGAGCAATCGATAGCAACGTACATGATTGGGGGACGAGGTGGCTGGGGCGCAGATGTGCATACAATAAATTATAGTTACAAGTGCATCACTGACATCTCTCTTCTAATAGCAAAAATCGAGAGGAATTAAAATCAATTTCTCGAAGGAATTATTGCTTCCAAAACATTTCATTATTTGTGCATTAGGCATGTGTGAGAACTCAAAAAAATATTTCTATTAATACAAATGCAAAAAATTAATTTTTTCAACATTTTTAGACAAAAAAATCAACAACGAAATTCGATTTAGATAAGGAATAAAAATATTTGGAATATTTTTTCAGCAACAAAATCAGCGGATTAATTGAAAATCCATGTTACAGTCCTTGAAAACAAACAAAAGTCACTGTCCCTATCACTCACACGTCATGTCTGTAGCGGAGAGGCGGAATGCCCTTTGTGGCCCTGGCAGAGCGGCGCAGTGGCTCTTCAGGCTCCGCAAGGTCTGATGCCGCCAACTCATCGCCGGCCGGAGCCGCCTGGGCCGCCCGCTGGACGTCCTCAATTGCGAATCAGCTCCCCGCCGCTTTGAGTCAGCAGTCGGTAGTTGCGGTGCTCCGGGTCAGCTTGCGTCACAACAGCTGGCTCCCATCTGAAACCATGCCGAAAACGAACTGCATCTCCCTGATTCAGTGTTGAGAGCGGTCGGGCTTGCTGGTCGTAGTGCCGTTTTTGAGCAGCCTGCAGCGGGGATTTAGAGAATAGTATACGGTTGTTCTGTCTTTGAGCAGCGCCTCCTCACCTGCTGGCAGCTTCGTACGAATCAACCGACCGAACATGAGCTCGCTGGGGCTGGTGCTCGTACCGTTAATTGGTGAAGCTCGATATTCCATTAGCGCAATTTCAGGCCAACCTTGGTCCATGGTGCATTCGGAATCTGATGGTTCAACAGCGGTTCATTTGGGTTGGCCGGCTGAAAAGTTTGACAAGTGCTGCAGTTCTTCACGAAGTTCTTAATGTCCGCTGACATGCCTGGCCAGTACAGAATTTGACGAGCTCGGGCCTCCGTCTTGCCCGCGCCAGCATGACCTTCGTGTAAAATTTGCAGAATCTTCTGCCGCAACGATGCTGGAACAGTAACGCGGTCCAACTTCATCAGCACGCCATCATTGTAGGTCAAGTCCTCCTTGAAGCTCCAATACGGACGGACAGAGTGGCAAATGTTCCGAAAGTTGCTTGGCCAACCCGCCTGAACAAACTGGGCTACAGAACTTAAGTCCGAATCTTTGCGGGTCTCGTCTCGGATTTCTTGCAAACGAATGGCGGAAATCGGGAGGCTCTTGCTCATTTGATGCACCTCCACCTCAATTTCGTCGTCTAGAGCAGCCTCGGCCTCCGGAAGGTAAGCTCTTGAAAGCGTATCGGCAATCAGCATCTTGGATCCCGGTGCCCAGGATACACGCAGATTATATCTTTTGAGTTGGTACAGCATTCGAGCAATGCGTGGCGGAACATGCAGCAAGTCACGCTTAAAAATAACCTCCAGGGGCTTGTGGTCTGTAGTCACTCGTACTACTGGAAGGCCATAGATGTAGTCATGAAATTTCTTGCAAGCAATAACAACGGCCAGAGTCTCCTTCTCAATCTGAGCATAGTTCTTTCTTTTGCGTGTTGGTCAGCGCAGCCGATCCATACGCCACAGGCTGTCCATTCTGCAGCAAAACGCAACCAACTCCGACCGATGAACTGTCAACTTGAAGCTCAACTTCCATATCGGCGTCAAACAACCTTAGCACAGGAGCGTCCGACAGAACATCTTTTAGTTTCTCAAAAGCTTGCTGCTGCTTCTCTTGCCAGTCAAAAAACACCTCCTTCTTGAGCAGGGCACGAAGAGGTTCAGTGATGTCCGACGCATTCGGAATAAACTTGCCCAGGTAGGTTGCCATGCCAAGCAGCCGCATCACTGCCTGCTTATCACCTGGAACCGGAAGCTCTTGAATGGCTTTTACTTTAGCAGGATCTGGGCGAACACCGTCAAATGAGATCACGTGACCAACATAGTTTACTGAAGAAACACCAACTTTCAATTTCTTGCGATTTAGCTTTAAATTCGACTGACGGGCCTCACTGAGCACCTTGAGTAGCTTCTGATCGTGCTCTTCGCGGGTCCGTCCCCAGACAAGCATATCATCAACAATTACCTCAGCCCAGCTGCTGAAAATTTTGCTTAGCTCACGTTGGTAGACTTCCGGTGCATCAATAGTTCCTGGGGGCAGGCGAACAAATTTGTATCTGCCCCACGGAGTGTTGAAAGTACAGAGCTGTGTACTTTCTTCGTCAAGTCTTATCTGCCAAAAACCAGTCTTTGCACCCAGCACGGTGAAGTACTTGGCACCTGGAATGCGCGCAACAACTTGCTCGACTGTTGTCATCGGGTAGTGAGCGCGCTTGATAGCTTTGTTGAGATGTGTCGGATCGATACACAGTCGCAGGCTGCCATCTGGCTTGTGCACAGTAACCAAAGAGTTTACCCAATCCGTTGGCTCAGAAACTTTAACGATGACTCCGAGGGCCTCCATGCGCTTTAACTCCTCCTGAACCTTGCCTTGCAGCGCAAAGGGAATCTTTCTCGGAGCATTGACGACAGGAACAGCATGTTCATCGAGAGTAAACGAGTGCACGTAAGGCAAACAGCCAAGTTTGTCGTCAAACAGGTCACTGAATTCCTCTAGCACCAACTTTTCGTCAATCACTGGTGGCTGTCTAACGCTTTCAACTCGTCGAGTTAGGTCCAGATCCTTCAGCGCTGGTAAACCAATGATTGCTTGTTGAACCTCTGAAACCATAAACTCTATCTCGCACGGCCGACCCTGCACCTTGACCTTCAAACGACACTTTCCAACGACAGGAATGCGAGCTCCTCCAAAAGCCGTCAACACTGTGTGAGTTTTTAGCAACTGCTCACGACTGGGAAATAATCTGCTGGCAACACGCTCACCTCTGCTCCGGTGTCTAGCTTGCATTGCAGCTTTTTATCATCTGGAAGCTGAACTTCTGCTAACCAACTGGAACTGTTGTGTCGCAAATGACTAAGAAAAGTTCATTCTGTGAGTTTTAGAACGAGGCGAGATAAATTCTTTATTTCAAAGAGCGATAGTCAATAGCAAAATATTATATAGCGATCAGGAGAGAGTGGTGGAAGGTGACAATATTTGGGGTGGTGGGCAAGGCGCACACAGGTAGACAGAGTGTACTAGAGAAAATGAGTATGTACTTGCAGAGGAATAAAATAAGTAAGAACAGAAAATATAATAAACAAGTTGCGATGCAATATAAGTCAGTCAGCTCAAATCCACATAAGTTCATCGAGTCATTCAAATAAGTTAAAGTCAAACGCCGCCTCAGGAACCATTATCAGTCTGCAGCGTTCCGATAAAATACACCTCTTCACCAGCACTAGCATCCTCACCTTCAGCTGCTGTTACAGTCATAACCCTCCGGTTATTGTTGCTTCGGCATTGACTGCGAAAGTGGTTCAGACGGCCACAGGACAGACACCGCTTACCGAAAGCCGGACACTTGCCATCACGATGACTGTAACCGCAGTTGTGACAGCGACTTTCTCCAGGAAGGCGTCCCTGAAGTTGACTCGGGTTCGAACTTTGTACTCGACACTGGGCGCCCTGAGTTGCGGATTTGTTGCTGCCGAGGCGCTGCCGGAGCAGGTGACAACCTTACGACGTTTAGGCCTTTCTCGACTTCCTTTAGCTGATGTCGCGCGGACTCTGCAGCTCTGCACATGTCAATTGCCGTTCTCAGGTCCAAGTCCGTTTCTCGAAGTAGCCGCTCTCGCATTCGTGAGTCGTTGCACCCCAGGACAATCTTGTCTCGAATCATTTTCTCTTTTTGTGTTTTGAAATTGCACGTTCCAGCCAGACGTTTCAAATCAGTCACAAACAGGTCGACTGGCTCAGACTCCTTCTGGTCGCGTTCCCAGAACTTAAAACGCTCGAAGACTTCGCTCGTACGCGGACTGAAGTGCTCATCGAATAGCTCCAGCAACTCGTCAAAAGCTATTGGTCGCCTTGCCGTTGCACCCTCCGCTGTTTCCTCTTCTATTTCTGTCTCCAGGGTGTTATAAATGTCAAGACCATTGTCACCGATCAGGTGCAAAAACAAATTTATTCGACGCTCTTCGCCAACAATTCCAGTTGCCTTGAGGTATATAAAAAATCTCTGTCGCCAGCGTTTCCAAGACTCGTTGGAGTCCGTCTCCAACTCTTCGGGTGACTTCAGGTCCATGCTCTGAGTCTAGCTAGCTTGCGACGCCATGTAATGAACGCGCAACCGAGAGATACGTGTATTATTCAAGAGTGCCAAAAAGCATATTATATAGAGGGGCGAGGGGGGCTGAGCAATCGATAGCAACGTACATGATTGTGGGACGGGGCGGCTGGGGCGCAGATGTGCGTACAATAAATTATAGTTACAAGTGCATCACTGACAATTATGAGCCTCTGCCAATTATACTTATCTCAACTTTTTATAATATTGATGTTTTATTAAAATAAAGGTTAGGCCACAAAGAACCCGATATGGTTATGTTTTTTTATGCTGCCTATTTATGACATTCCATATAAATTCTAGAACTTAAAAATTTCATGACCATGAATGCCATGACTCCTATATATACCACAAAACCCTAGTATAGATCTTTTATACTTTTAACTTTTATATCTATGAACCTTTGTAGAACTAGAAATATACCATCATAAACTTGTGTACCATTTATGTTCTTTCCAGCGCGCAATGCAAAGCTACCTGACCCCTGAGCAGCGCCAGTTCTATGCTGACAATGGCTACCTGGTGATTGACAGCTTCCTCAGTCCTGAGCAGTGCGAGGAGCTCCGTAAAGAGTGCCACCAGCTGACTGCCACGTTCAACCTGGACGAGCACCGGACCATCTTTGACGCCAAGAACCGCGACAACGAGGCCGAGCAGAGCTACCGCTCCCAGCAGTACTTCTTCGACAGCTGGAACAAGGTGGCCTTCTTTTTTGAGAAGGACGCCTTCAACGACAATGGCGAGCTGACGGCTCCTCGCAACCAGTGCATCAACAAGCTGGGCCACTACCTGCATGTGGAGTGTCCCGGCTTCCGGCGCGTCACCTTTGATCCCAGGGCTCAGGCTATTAGTAGGGATCTGGGATTCCAGGTGAGTAAATTAGCTATTAGCGAGGATCTGGATTCCACGTGCTTCCATTATACGCTGTTCCTGACCCTTGCCTTCTCAAAGCTTCTTCAGACTTATTGTTGTCTGTCCCGACTCTCCGCAGGTGCCCCGCATCTGCCAGAGCATGTACATCTTCAAGCAGCCGCGCATCGGCGGTTGCGTCGACTCGCATCAGGACGCCACCTTCCTGTGGACGGAGCCGACGGAGCCGCACCTGATTGGCTACTGGATCCCGCTGGAGGACACCACGCAGGAGAACGGCTGCCTGTGGTTCGTGCCCGGCTCGCACCGCTCCGGACTGGTGGACGGACGCCGGTTCAAGCGGGAGATCGGCCAGGACGGCCGGGTTAGCATGACTTTCGTTGGCAGAGATCCCAACGAGATCGTGCCCATTGAGAGATACGTGCCTTGCGAGGTGAGGGTCTTGCGGCACCTGGTAATGTCACTAGTCTTTGTGTCGCCTTTGTGGTGCACTTCATAGAACCTCGGTCTTTGTTCCGCCTACTACAACCTCAGTCTTTGTGCTGCCCCTACTTCCTCAGTCTTTGTACCGCTCCTACATCCCCAGTCTTTGTACCGCCCTACATCCCCAGTCTTTGTACCGCCCTACATCCCCAGTCTTTGTACCGCTCCTACATCCCCAGTCTTTGTACCGCCCTACATCCCCAGTCTTTGTGCAAAACTCGCAGGTGAAGCGCGGCTCCCTGGTGCTGATTGACGGCTTTGTGCTGCACAGAAGCAACGAGAACCGCAGCCAGAAGTCAAGAGACTGCTACACCTGGCACGTGATCGACCTGCCCCCCGGCATTAGCTGGTCAGCCGAGAACTGGATGAACCCGCCGGATGTGAGCAGCGGGTTTGAGCTGCTATGGAAGGAATGACCATAGACACTGAAGCTTGTGTCACTTTACTTCAGCAGCCAAAGCACTGAAATTTCCGTAACCGAATTTTTATTGAAAAAATGTCTGTTTCCGGTATAAGAAATCTATGACATTATTTTGTATGCTCCACTGTAAGAAATCATCACATTAACAGGTAAATTTTATGCTTTTTTTATTGAAGGACCCCGGTAGCTTTTTATCCTGAAAATGTTTGAAGTAACAAATTTTTTCTGTTGATGAATTTTTTGACTTGTTCTGAATCTCATTTTAACAAAATAAAACTGACATTTAAATTTTAACTTTTTTTCTGCTCTAACTTTATGAATTACTATTTATAAATTCTTGTTTTTAACAGATTTGAATGCCAAAATTCAAGTCATCCGTATGTCCCACAAACCCAGCTGTCACGTGACCGCTCTTCCACCCAGGACACTTAAAATTTCAAGTTTCTTGTAGCAGCAATATGTTCTGAGTTTTTCATTCAAAGATTGACGCAGTCTCAAGTGGCTTCTAAACGACCTGTCGGATCGCGCACTGAATGACCTTCGGATCGTGTACTTGAATTAACTGCCGGATCATGCACTAAATGACCGTGTACTTGAATTAGCTGCCGGATCATGCACTGAATGACCTTCGGATCGTGTACTTGAATTAACTGCCGGATCATGCACTGAATGACCGTGTACTTGAATTAGCTGCCGGATCATGCACTGAATGACCTTCGGATCGTGTACTTGAATTAGCTGCCGGATCATGCACTGAATGACCGTGTACTTGAATTAGCTACCGGATCATGCACTGAATGACCTTCGGATCGTGTACTTGAATTAGCTGCCGGATCGTGCACTGAATGACCTTCGGATCGTGTACTTGAATTAACTGCCGGATCATGCACTGAAAGACCTTCGGATCGTGTACTTGAATTAACTGCCGGATCGTGCACTGAATGACCTTCGGATCGTGTACTTGAATTAACTCCCGGATCGTGCACTGAATGACCTTCGGATCGTGTACTTGAATTAACTGCCGGATCATGCACTGAATGACCTTCGGATCGTGTACTTGAATTAACTCCCGGATCATGCACTGAATGACCGTGTACTTGAATTAGCTGCCGGATCATGCACTGAATGACCGTGTACTTGAATTAGCTGCCGGATCATGCGCTGAATGACCTTCGGATCGTGTACTTGAATTAGCTGCCGGATCATGCACTGAATGACCGTGTACTTGAATTAGCTGCCGGATCATGCACTGAATGAACTTCGGATCGTGTACTTGAATTAGCTGCCGGATCGTGCACTGAATGACCTTCGGATCGTGTACTTGAATTAGCTGCCGGATCATGCACTGAATGACCTTCGGATCGTGTACTTGAATTAACTGCCGGATCATGCACTGAATGACCTTCGGATCGTGTACTTGAATTAACTCCCGGATCATGCACTGAATGACCTTCGGATCGTGTACTTGAATTAGCTGCCGGATCATGCACTGAATGACCGTGTACTTGAATTAGCTGCCGGATCATGCACTGAATGACCTTCGGATCGTGTACTTGAATTAGCTGCCGGATCGTGCACTGAATGACCTTCGGATCGTGTACTTGAATTAGCTGCCGGATCATGCACTGAATGACCTTCGGATCGTGTACTTGAATTAACTCCCGGATCGTGCACTGAATGAACTTCGGATCGTGTACTTGAATTAGCTGCCGGATCATGCACTGAATGACCTTCGGATCGTGTACTTGAATTAGCTGCCGGATCATGCACTGAATGATCTTCGGATTGTGTACTTGAATTAACTCCCGGATCGCGCACTGAATGACCTTCGGATCGTGTACTTGAATTAGCTGCCGGATCATGCACTGAGTGATCTTCGGATCGTGTACTTGAATTAGCTGCCGGATCATGCACTGAGTGATCTTCGGATCGTGTACTTGAATTAACTGCCGGATTATGCAATGAATGACCTTCGGATCGTGTACTTGAATTAGCTGCCGGATCATGCAATGAATGACCTTCGGATCGTGTACTTGAATTAACTGCCGGATCGCGCACTGAGTGATCTTCGGATCGTGTACTTGAATTAACTGCCGGATCATGCACTGAATGATCTTCGGATTGTGTACTTGAATTAACTCCCGGATCGCGCACTGAATGACCTTCGGATCGTGTACTTGAATTAACTGCCGAATCATGCACTGAATGAACTTCGGATCGTGTACTTGAATTAGCTGCCGGATCATGCACTGAGTGATCTTCGGATCGTGTACTTGAATTAACTGCCGGATCGCGCACTGAATGACCTTCGGATCGTGTACTTGAATTAACTGCCGAATCATGCGCAGAACGATCCGACGTACGCCTGTAATATCCGTTAGATGACCCTCCGGAGGTTTTGTCGGAAGATCCATAGAAAGGCCCGTCTAAAGACGCACAGAATGAGGCCTCGAGAGACAGTGATTCAGCTGCCTGAGTTGATGTTGGATAGGCGTGCCACGATAAAATATAAAGCAACACTTGCTACGAGTACAAATCTGTTTTTTTAGTTTTCGCCGACACTGAGCCCAGATTTGCACAGGACGCTCACTTTGAGGAGGTCACTTTCACTTGTCACACGTCACAACGGTCACAGTACAGTTTAGATTTTTAGGGTCATATCGAGGGTCACATTGTACAGTTACACAGAGGTCACTGTTCTTACCTAACAGTCCCGTAGCGGGCCGGACCTGATCCCACCATGCCCGTCAAGGTAACAGTGACACTCAATTTTAAACAGGTGTACAGATTTTCTGTCTGTATAAAGTTGGAAGAGGCACATAAATTCGTGTTCTTTCCAGCGCGCAATGCAAAGCTACCTGACCCCTGAGCAGCGCCAGTTCTATGCTGACAATGGCTACCTGGTGATTGACAGCTTCCTCAGTCCTGAGCAGTGCGAAGAGCTCCGTAAAGAGTGCCACCAGCTGACTGCCACGTTCAACCTGGACGAGCACCGGACCATCTTTGACGCCAAGAACCGCGACAACGAGGCCGAGCAGAGCTACCGCTCCCAGCAGTACTTCTTCGACAGCTGGAACAAGGTGGCCTTCTTCTTTGAGAAGGACGCCTTCAACGACAAGGGCGAGCTGACGGCTCCTCGCAACCAGTGCATCAACAAGCTGGGCCACTACCTGCATGTGGAGTGTCCCGGCTTCCGGCGCGTCACCTTTGATCCCAGGGCTCAGGCTATTAGTAGGGATCTCGGATTCCAGGTGAGTCCTGTGAATACTCTGTGTTTTGTGCTTTTTTCGGACAGTTGGCAAGCAGCCAAAGAAGAGGCTGGTCAGTAATTATGCCCATCCCGCTGACCCCTAAACATGCACGAGGCACGCACACAGGGTGTAAATCTTGACGGGCATTTTCATCATCAGGCGTGTTGACTTACTTGACTTAGCTGCAGGGTGGTCCGTAGACACAGCGGGGAGGCGAGGGTCGCCCATTCCGCCAGCCCCTGAAGGCCCGCAGACAGGCAGATGCGTGGGGCCGGTCAGGGTGGTCCGCCGGTTCGTTCTGCAGCGGGATCTTCCGTGGGGAAGAAAGTGGCTCGTCTTGTCGCCCGAAGGAACTGGATGAGCCGTGGGATGCTGTCGGGCTGGCAGACCTCGTCAATGGACGGGTTTGGCCCGAGGTAGCTCGTAGCTTTAGCCGGTTTCTGGTAAAGAAAGGGCAGAGACAAACAAAGTGCTGAGCGTCTTCATTGTCGTACTCGCAAAAAGGGCAAAGTTAACTCTCGAGGTAGCCTCGGAAGAAGCAGTGCCTGGCGAGGTAGCCATGTTCAACCTGGTAATGTTAAAGCGTCAGACCAGAAATCCAAGTTATTGTCATCTTGCCGCGCATTCGAACCCTGAAACTCTCACGCTGATCTTGCGCGTACTCGAGACATCTTAGTAAACTAGTAAACGTCGGAATAAGCGAAATTTGCGGAATCTTCTTGTTGCAGATTGCAGATCTTGAATAATTTGACCATGTCTACTGATAAACATCAGGACGATTGTCGTCATTTGACGAAACGGTTGCCTACGTGACGGCACTGGATGATTTGCGATTGAGCGAGAATACTGACTGTGTTCCTCAGTCGAAAACCACTGCCAGCCATAAGACTTTCCCTGAGCCGTGTTGTTTCGGAATGCATAGTCCGGCTTCTGCTTTGCTAGCTTCTGTTTGTCCTTCTCTATTGATGCCAGCTTTTTTCTTGCCTTCTCAAAGCTTCTTCAGACATATTGTTGTCTGTCCCGACTCTCCGCAGGTGCCCCGCATCTGCCAGAGCATGTACATCTTCAAGCAGCCGCGCATCGGCGGTTGCGTCGACTCGCATCAGGACGCCACCTTCCTGTGGACGGAGCCGACGGAGCCGCACCTGATTGGCTACTGGATCCCGCTGGAGGACACCACGCAGGAGAACGGCTGCCTGTGGTTCGTGCCCGGCTCGCACCGCTCCGGACTGGTGGACGGACGCCGGTTCAAGCGGGAGATCGGCCAGGACGGCCGGGTTAGCATGACTTTCGTTGGCAGAGATCCCAACGAGATCGTGCCCATTGAGAGATACGTGCCTTGCGAGGTGAGGGTCTTGCGGCACCTGGTAATGTCACTAGTCTTTGTGTCGCCTTTGTGGTGCACTTCATAGAACCTCGGTCTTTGTTCCGCCACTACTATCCTCAGTCATTGTAATGCCCTCTCATCCTGAGTCTTTGTGGCGCCTTTGTGGTGCAATTCAGAGAACCTCGGTCTTTGTTCCGCCACCACATCCTGAGTCTTTGTGCCGCCCTACATCCTGAGTCTTTGTACCGCCCCTATATCCTCAGTCTTTGTGTCGCCTTTGTGGTGCACTTCGTAGAACCTCGGTCTTTGTTCCCCCACTACATCCCCAGTCTTTGTGCCGCCCCTACATCCTCAGTCTTTGTACCGCCCTACATCCGCAGTATTTGTGCCAAACTCGCAGGTGAAGCGCGGCTCCCTGGTGCTGATTGACGGCTTCGTGCTGCATATGAGCAAGGAGAACCGCAGCCAGAAGTCCAGGGACAGTTACACCTGGCACGTGATCGACCTGCGCCCTGGCACCAGCTGGTCATCTGAAAACTGGATGAACCCGCCGGATGTGAGCAGCGGGTTTGAGCTGCTGAGGAAGGATTAATGAAAAATTGCAATCTTTTGACCAGATTCTGACAGCTTCCATTAAGCTAAACAACTATTTTTTTGGACAAGTCAAATTACAGTGCTCTAACGGCAGTAGCATGAATTGAATTTATTCATATTTTAAATTTCAATTTTATTCGTTCATTATATATTTATCATGGTAGTTTTATCGCGAAAAGTCTAGCCAAAATGCCAAAGGAGTTGTGCAATTTTTATATCCATTAGCTTCCTTTTTTTTCTAGAGTTGATCTTTGAGTTTGGAGTTGTCTTTGATTCACTGCGTTTATCATTGAATATCTTCTGCTTTGGTATTTTTATATTATCAAAATATACTGATTTTTTTTAATTCATTGATTGATTCATTACGAACTTTTGATTATCAATTTTCAGATAATTATTTGTTGACTGAATGACTTTCGAAAAATTGCTTTGCTACTACTGTATACTACTTGCAGTAAGCAGTCATGCACTGGAACTTTTAAGATGGGAATTTCATAAAAGCCTTGGCTGTCTCGGTGTCCCATCACGGAATCCCTCAATTCCTCATCACAGAATCCCTCAGTTCCTCATCACATTATATGTCACCTCATCACAGAGTCCCTTTGTTCCTTGGTCACAGAATCATTCAGTTCCTCATTACAGAATCCCTCAGCTCCTCATCACAGAATCCCTCAGTTCCTCATCACAGAATCCCTCAGTTCCTCATCACAGAATTCCTCAGCTCATCATCACAGAATCCCTCAGTTCCTCATCACATAATCCCTCTGCGCCGCACCCGACTGCCCCGCAGTCTGGTCCTCTGTTCCTCGACGAGGCGCTGCTGCAGCGGCTGGCCAGAGCCGAGGAGCTACGCGCCGTGCTGCTGTCTGCCTGCTGTCCGGTGATGTCCGGCGATGTCGCCATGCCGTCTGTTCAGCGACTTTTGTCCGCCACCATCCAGGCCTGCGCGGTGCAGCTGCCCGCCCAGATGGTGCGCCGTGAGGACGGCCTGGCCGGCTCGGTAACGCAAACCGTCAATCTCGAATCGGGTCACCAAATCGACGGCGTTGTCGTCCTGTGCGACTGCGACAGCGGTCGCGTCCTGACGGTGGCCCCGCTGCCGCCGCTGCTGCGGCAGTTCGAGGCTGCCTGTCTTGACGGCCTCATGCGCCGATTCGCGAAGACTTCGCCATTCCGAGTGGCCTCTTTTGGCGGCTACGTCGTCCACAACAGCGAAGGACAGTTAAGCGTCGAGCTCAGCGACAACCTAGCCAGTGCGGATGTCGCCGTCTGCCGGGGTGTTGAAGCCATTCGTCAAGCCCTGTCGGCTCCGGGCTCCGACCATCCTCGCTGCTGGATGGTCTTCCTGGCGGATTCGGAGCAGCGGTCTGCCGTCGCCGACCTCCCAGCCTTGTCCAAGGCAGCTGTGGTTAAAGCTGCAAGTCTGTTCCATGACGCTGACGGCGAGTTGTTCGATGGCCCAGTGGTGGCTGTGATTGAACCGCCCAGCGCCTCGGTGTGTCTGGCGCTGTGCAAGTACGCAATGGAGAAGTTCCTGTCTACGGAGGGCCGTTCAGTCCGCAGTGATTAATGAGAGACAGACAATGTGAGACTTAAGTGGGACCGGAAACTTGGCTCTATCTATGGAACTATATCGCAGAGGTCCTTGATAATTTACACAAACATTTTAGAATAAAAACTTACATTTTTTGCCGGTAGATTCTGCAATAAAGCTGGTACCTCATCGGATTGTCTAACTATTGTGACAGGCCTGTTTAAGTGCAGGCCGCAATGGGACGTATTGTCGAACAGCTATTGAATTCAGTTGACATCGAGAAAAAATAAAGTGTCTCGTCAAGCTTGGCTAGAAAAGACTTGAAAATTCGTACGCTAGATCGTTGCCCCATTCTTCCATTAGCAGTGAACCCAGTCCATCTGCAGCGGATTCTCTGATAGATAACGCCCACAAAAGTGTCCATGACGAACATTTTAAATTGCTCTCAATGCCACGCGCGGCTGTCGAGCATGCAGTAGCCTAAAGCTAGAGCATCTTATCAGACACCACTTCGAGTTCGCTCTCCATGCGGCGCAGTTGGTCACAAGCAGCGACAGATTTCAATCCAAAATCTGTCGCGTAATTTTTGATAAGAATTGCGCGTGGAAGCCGCGCTACTTGAGGCTTGTTTATTTCACCTGTTTACACCGGTAGCCAATGGCAACCAGATTGTTAGCTATGCGCGCAGTTTGCCAACCAAAGGCGCATGCGAGAGAAACGGGGCAAGTAGATAAGGTGTAGCTGTGGCGATTCGGTGGGCATATTTATTAAGCTTCTCCGTGTGCATCGAGCGGCTGTGTTGAGCTCCGCCTGAGCAGCACCGCTACCTGAACTCTATCAATCAATCCCAATGAAGCAGCCAGCTTTAGCAGCAGTTCTGCTTCTGGCGCTGTTGCCGACGGTTGCCAGGTGCCTGTCGACTAATGAAACCGAGGCCCGGCTGTGGTTTACCGAGTTTGACGCCAAGCTGGCGGTGGAGAAGAACAAGGTGGTCGAGGCCAGCTGGGCCAACGCTGTCAACCTCACAAAGGAGAACGCGCAGAAGGTGGTGGAAGCGAACCTCGCCCACACCGAGTTCTTGCGCGAACAACGAGCCGAGATGCGGCAGCGGTTCGACTGGAAACAATTCTCGGATAGAAATTTGACGCGGCTGTTTGACAAGGCTGACGACATTGGCACATCGGCTGCCAACGCCTCCATGCAGGAGAGGGTGAGCACTGGATCAAAGTCGGGGGCGTAGCTGGCGGTAATTTGACTGGCAGAAATTATGCTGCTCCTGTTCCCAAACAGCAAAAAATTAACTTTAGAGCCCCTTAGGTAACGGAGTGGTTAACCAGGCGGTCATAACCGCATTAATTTAGAGCTTCGTGCACGGACCTCGGTTCGGTGTGCGGTTTACGGACACGAGGGAAAACTACCAAGGCTTGCGTATGCTTAGGGGTCACTGGAGTGGGCTAGTTGCCTTCTTTTTTCGGACTGCCAAAAACAGGTCCGGACTAATTAAACACTACGTGTGACTAAAGGCAGTTCCCAGTGGCAAAGCCGCGCTCGGCCCGAGCTCGGCCCGCCGAGATCGGGCCGAGCTCGGCGGGTTGACGGCGGTTCTAGCTCGGGCCGACGACCTCGGGCCGAGGTCGGCTGACCGCGGTAATGCCGAGTAGCTTTGTACTATGCTTTCTATTCAGCTTTTATAAAGCTTTTATTGCTTCTTACAGATTGACTATATGTACGAGTAGGCGCCACTTTCACTTTCTATCACTTGTTCTGTACAATTCGGTATTACATGAAAAAGGTGAATGGGAAAACGACATGACACGAATCGACACCATCGATTTAAAAGTCCCAAGTCATTCCTAGCATGTTAGTGTATTGCAGTGGTAATGTATATGAGCCTAGTTTAACTATTTTAATTGATTTCCCCTCGGAATTAGATGCGTATATCCACCAGACTCAGTTCCTCGATCTATAGCTCTGCACAAATATATACAACCAACAACCAACCACGTCCAGGATTAAATGATTGTGAAATAAGACAACGATCGTGAAAAACTTAAATAGGCCTAATTTAATTAAAAGAAAACCGCGACAATTAATCCACCACAAGCACACTATTGTATTATCAAATGCTAACAATGATACAAGATTAACTTTTCAACTAAGAAGCAAGAAAATAAACAGAAAAAGTAGCTATCCTATATACTAAAAATGAAAATCTTGCTTGCTTGCTTGTAATCGATTAGAGAAAAAATGGCTTAACCGATTTTCATGAGACTTGCACTGTTCGATCAGAAATTTTCCCGTGACGGTACATGCATCGTGGCTAAGAAATTGCTTGATGCTAAAGGCATTAAATATTCGAAAACATGCTTTTTTGCAAAGGTCAAGCAAACTTTTCGACTTGAAATGCATTGTAAGAATGCTAGTAACAGCTAAAAACAGAGGTTGGGTTAAGGGTTGTGTGATACGGATTTGGTTGAGCATTTATTAACATTATAAACTGTAAAGACTTCACTTTAGATTCTAGAACCATATACGCTTGATACGACAGCAAGCGACTGCGATTTATATTGTAAATATTGAGCACGATACATCGGGTGGATAAGGCTTAAGTGTGAGAGCAAGAGCGGCCAGAATGCAGAGCGTACATGAGTAAGAATGTACAGTGAAATATTGCAGAAGGGCGCACGCAGTGAAACGGGTAAAACACCACCCCAAAACACGGAGTAAAAACAAGCTAACAAAACAAACAACAATTTACCCAGCCAAGTCAACGCACTCCTCCACACAAAGACTAAGCGTTGAATAAAAACGAGAATAAAAGACGCAAATCAGTTCACAGTCCATAGAGGAACAGTCCATAGTCACTGGTAGCGCAGCTGGTCAGGTTCAGCTCTCGCCCTGGTCGAATGTCGAAGTGGCGCCGCGGAGCAGCTCAACTCTGGCGCCTGGCCAGGCGTCTCCGCAGGGGCCTCCGGTTGATTGTCAGGCACCTCGGCACATGGCGGCTGCTCGACTTTCGAAGGCGTCGCAGGCTCCAGCGGCTTGCACACTTGATCAATGTGCCAACGGACCTCTCGACCATCCTCAAACTGGCAAAAGAAACACGCAGCCCCACAGCAGTCGGTCACAACAGCAGGCTTCCAGCTGCCGTCAGCAGCAAAGTCCCTCTTGACGACTGCGTCACCCATCTCAATGCGACAGTCATGGGCATGGGCATCGTGCTGCTGCTTCTGCATTGCTTGTAATCTTGGGAGAATCTCATCCCATTTTCTCAGAGTGTTGTATCTAGAACATCAAGGGGGTTTGGGTCAAATGGAGTCAAATGCATAGATGGAAAACACAAAATGATACACAAATCTGGCCTATAGTGTAAAACTGATGCCAAATGTGGCATAGGGCCCTAGTATATAAAAATAGCATGAAGATCTAATCTATAGTGCAAAAAAAGTAAAACCTATAATATTTAAATAAGTTTACTATAGTTATACAAAAAGTCATAAGAAACATAACATAGTATAATATGAATACTATGAATCTATCCAAAAAAGTAAAAATCTAGTCTATATAGCAAAATTTCATTAAACTGCTTGCTATGGTATGCAAAATTGGCATTATATCCTGGCTAAAGATAAATGCTGCCCTAAATTAACTGATAGAATATAATTCATAGATGGCATGAAACTGCCGTTAACAAATTCTTAAAAAATAAGAGCTACTAAATAATATAGTAGGGATCATAATATCATAAGAAACAAAAATCCTAGCTTTAGTTAGGCCATTTTAGACTTTCCAAAATCACATGATTTATGACCTAATCTAGATATCATTCCTACAGTTAAGTTAGGCCTATGGTAGCTCATATTGCAATCCTATACTTTTCAACATTTTATTATGAAAACATGATTATTGTAGATATTTATCCACTTTCAACTCCTAGGGCTAGATAACTACTTGATTGCCATTTTGAAAATAGTTGGTGAATTGCCATCGCAATATGTCTAATTATTATTATTAAAACATATTCATACGCCTGTTTAAAAATTGTAAGCAGAAACCATTAAACCCAAAACATTAAGTTTACATTGCAATACAGTGTTGTAATCCAAGTAGTTATATAGTTCAGTTAGTTTAGGCTTAACTGTATAAGACTAAATTATGTCTCTGGAATTTCGTCAGAACATTTAAATTCTTCAAAAGGTGTAAAAAAACAACTACTAAGCTAAATTAATTTTAACGTTAAAAAAACAGCCGTGCAGTGACTACAATTGGGTCTACGACAATTAATTGACTGCCACAATTTGACTGCCACAATTTGACTGCCACAATTTGACTGCCACAATTTGACTGCGGTCAATTTGACTGCGGACAAAATGACTGCCGACAATTTGACTGCCGACAAAATGACTGCCAACAAAATGACTGCCGACAAAATGACTGCGGAAATTTGACTGCCGACAATATGACTGCGGCAATTTGACTGCCAGCAAAATGACTGCGGCAATTTGACTGCCGAGCAATTTGACTGCCGACAAAATGACTGAGGCATAGCTTGCTAGGCGCATTCTCGTTATGCAAAAGAGGAGATAGAGATGAGAGAGAAGTTGAAAAAGAAGACAGGGGAAAGGAGAGATTGTAGAGATGAGAGAGATAAAAGGAGAGATGAGAGATGAGAGATGAAGGCGGAGAGAGCAGAGTGCAGAGAGACCAGAGAAGTGAATAAAGGGGAGAGGGTATAGAAGAGGGAAAAGAAGAGGACTAAGGAAAGAGAGGAGTCAGAAGGAAAGAGTGAAGTGACAGGTACACAGGAGTGAAGAGTAAAGATGAGAGGGGGATGAGAGAGCAAAGATGAGAGTCATGCAGAGAGTGAACACGATATATGAGAGGAGAGAGGAGAGCGCAGAGAGAGAAGAGAAAAGACAAGAGAGGGAGAGAGTATAGAAGAAAGAAGAAAAGAAAAGAAAAGGCAAGAAAGGAGAAAGGAAAGAGAGGAGTCAAAAGAGGGGAAAGAGAAGAGTACAGAGGAGAGAGGTGAGAGAACATACCAGTATAAGAGAGTAAAGATTACAGATGAGAGAGGGGAGATGAGAGAGCAGAGAAGAGAGAGAAGTGAGAAAACAGAAGAGAAAATAGAAGGTTCAAAGGATGCAAGGAACATAGGGATCGAGAGGCAGAAGTAGAGGCCAGAGTTTTTCTGACATTCTGCGCCGCACCCCAGCCAACAATATCAATAGTTTGCCTCCAATCCTAATTTTACACGAATGTAATCTATGTTATGTTTAACTCTAATAATAAAAGTTTTTGCTTGAGTTTAACTTCAGATTTTAGAATATATACAAAATAGTTCCTAAGATTGGAATTCCCATTTCCCACTGTTCAAAATCCGCGGGTTTCAACAGCTGTTACAGCTTGTTGTATAAAGGTTATGTTCTGTTCTGCATCATTCTAGCTCGTAAATACAATGTTTCACTACATGCATAGACTTAAAAGGGTTGACAGAGTGCTAAACTTTAGGAGCATCATTTTTCCGGCAGTCATTTCGCTGGCAGTCAAATTGCTCGGCAGTCAAATTGCCGCAGTCATTTTGCTGGCAGTCAAATTGCCGCAGTCATATTGTCGGCAGTCAAATTTCCGCAGTCATTTTGTCCGCAGTCAAATTGTCGGCAGTCATTTTGTCCGCAGTCATTTTGTTCGCAGTCATTTTGTCGGCAGTCAAATTGCTCGGCAGTCAAATTGTCCGCAGTCAAATTGACCGCAGTCAAATTGTGGCAGTCAAATTGTGGCAGTCAATTGTCGTGCACCCACTACAATTTACTATTAGCTAATAAAACCACGTCCGACTTGACCACCTTTGGCCCACACGAGAGCAATAATATTCAAATCAATGGGGAAAAATGAGCAATAACTATGCACTACGTAAATTTAAAAAAAAGTTATTTATTCATTTATATTTTTACGAACTAAGCTATGTTCTTCCATCTGGTTAATTGCTCAAATATATATTTATTAAAATATAGTACTTTGAGCTTTCCGTATCTGTTACGCATGCACTTCTTGATCGTCTCGAAGGAGAATAATCCATAAAACTCAAACTGCCTAACTCAATGAGCAAACTATTTGAGCCAAAACACAATTTTTATGTGTAAAAAGCAAATTTCACTTTTATGGTGGATCAAAAGTGCTGTATGATTGCGTTGTTTTTGTTTATTGCAAAGAGTCACTTTTTCAGTGTAAATTATTTATTTATATTTATTCAGTGTTCATTTCTAATCATATCGAATTGATTATCGTACGAAAATTTTGCTTAATTGATTAAAACTTTTAATTTGTTAACCACGCGGACCGTACCCGCGGTTCTCCCGAGTTCGGGCCGACGTCGGCTGGCCGACTTTAGCATGGCCGATCGGATGCCGAGTGGCCGACCTCGGCCCTCGACGGCTTTGCCACTGGGCCCCTGACGGCGCTGAAAGAACAAAAAAGTGTGACTCGGTGTATTTTTAGGCAGCTAATTTGCATGCTTCGTAGAAAAGGATAACCACTTACCCGGCACTAATGGTGGGGGCGCGAGTGTGCTAAATTCAGCAACGCCTAGATCACCAGTGCGCGTTAATTTAGCCAGCGAGTCGAGTCAAAATGTCACCTGGTATAACGGACCAAATTAAGATGCATTCTATCTAAGTAGCTGGAGAATGCTTGCTTTATAAATGCACACACCTATTCAACATAGCGGTCTAGGTGTAAATAATTATTAGATAAATCGATTAAACTAAGATGGGAACTCTGTGTTATTATTTGTACTTGCAAAATACAGCGAAGTTATAAAGCAAACGGTAAATAAATGCGTAAAAAGTTAATAATTTGCTAAAGTCTTTAACCTAGTAGTTTACTAGTTAATCTATCAATCAATATCAATTTTGCATTGGAAATACGAGTAGGCACTCACTGACGTAGATTGAAAGTAGCTAAAGGCAAAGCCCGGTATAAATTTTATGCAAATACACATAAAATTTGGTTCATACTAATCTAGAGATTAGAGACTTACGTCCGACGACGCTCGAAACAGCAACGAGAAGGAGCAGAGCAAGAGTTGAGAATTGCATGGTTGCTTTTTTGCTGCAAGAATTTGTTTTACTAGACTTATCTGTGATCGTTGAAAATTATTTGATTCGGCAGCCTCTTAAATCTTTTATAGAGTTCGAATGCAAATTCTTGATATTAATTTGCGTCACTTGGAATAGTTTCACATTGATACTACCAGTAGTCCGTGGTAGAAATATGGAATAAAAAAATTTTAGTGGATCAAATTTTTCTGCTAATTTAATTTTTTTTGAAAATTTAAGGTTAGGTTTAGGAAATAGGAATTTATCTAAAATGAATTTTGAGTAAAAAATGTATTTAAATTTATTTTTCGAATTCCTTAACTACATTTTTCCTGTATTCAGCATTTTTGGAAGATATTTAATTTATTTTCTTTTTATCTGTAAAACTGTTGCTTTTATTTTATGGTAACTTGGTATTACTCTATCTTTTTTAAAATTACGGAAAACTTGTAGATGAAAAACTTGTAGAGAACATGATGTCTTAATTACGAAATAAATGCTAATGACAAAAGGAACAGATGATGTAAATAGATTTAGCTGATGTCTAGTGTAATTATCGTGGATAACCGCCATTTAAGGTACACCCGTTCTCAGAGTACGAATTAAGAGCTATGCATGTCTACCTCTAGTGACATTGCCATAAGGGAATGGTATCGGTTTAGATACGGGTTAAAACCGCTGCTTTGTAGGTAAAACAAATCTAGCCTAATTAGCAAGTTTAGCACATTGTACAGAGTTCGTTCGAGGGGGTTCGATTCCCGATCTCACTCGAAACAATTTGTGTCCTTGAGCAAGACACTTAACTCTGCATTGCTTCAGTTCACCCAGTTGTAAAATGGGTGCCAGCATTAGCTGGGGTAATTGAGGGGGTGTGTGGTGACCCCCCCCCAGTCCTTGGACTGAACAGCCGTACGCAGCCTTCAGACTCGCCGCGCAATAGTTGCGCTATTGCGCAAATTATTATTTATTATTATTACAGAGCGCAGTAAAATATTAGAAATCAAAGCACCAGCACTGCGTTTTCGTCGTTAAGATTTTGAAAACAAAAACAATACAAGGACCACTAGAAGTTAAAACGGTAATAGTGGTCCTTGTAACAATATTGTGGGGACATACGCACCGCACCATATTATAAAATACGATTTAACCAGCCTTGTAGACCAACGCAATGCGTAGAAAAAGGTTGGAACCCGCAAACGCAATTTGAAAATCAGCTTGTAGTGTATCGTTAAAATAAAAATTATTATTTTTAATTTTAAAAATAATAATTTACATAATTTTTATTATTTAAAATAAAAATTAGACTAATTAATTCACTGTAACTCTCTGTTGCCGCCCGAACCCCGCATCGCAGTACGGCCAGCTATCTACGCAGATGTCGGGAATCTACAGCACCGCTCAAGTGCCCCACCCAGACACTGGCAAAATGATGCAGCTGGATCCAGGTGAGACCGATTGTTTATTTGCTAGTTTGCGATACCGTGCGTTCACCCCGAAGACGCTCCTCCTTCTATGAAAAAATCCTTGATGAGTCAATTGACAAGAATCCACCTACAGTGCAGTTAGCAGTCCTTGAACCGCCGCCCGCCCGCCGCAGACATCACAGACGCCCTGGCTGATCCGAACGAGTCGGAGCGGGTGAAGCGTGCCCTCTGGCAGGGCTGGCGGGACGCCTCCGGCAAGCGGATGCGCCAGAACTACACGGACTTTGTGACCATGGGAAACTTGATGATCCGCGAGGCCGGATACAGCAACATCGCCCAGTACTGGCAGTCCTGGTACGAGCCACGGCCCGGACAGAACTTCACGGATATGATGGCCAAGCTGTGGGACGTGGCGCTGCCCTTCTATCAGCAGCTGCACGCCTACGTCCGTCGGAAGCTGAGGGACAAGTACGGCGCAGAGCTGTTCCCTGAGACCGGGCATATACCGGCTCATCTGCTGGGCAACATGTGGGCCCAGAGCTGGTTCAATGTGGAGAAGTTGACCACCCCGTTTCCCGATCTCAGCACAGTGGACATCACGGAGAAAATGAATAAGCTGGTGAGAGCTGAGAATGTATCAAATATTATATCATGCAATTATATACTTACTAAATAATTGAATACATACAATACCTGAGCCGCCGGGATATAATGCAGGGCATTTAAGAAATGACAATCACACCACATTGAGTTCCAATTGACAATCACACCACATTGATTTCCAATTGACAATCACCCCACATTGAGTTCCAATTGACAATCACCCCACATTGAGTTCCAATTGACAATCACTCCGCATTGAGTTCCAATTGACAATCACCCCACATTGAGTTCCAATTGACAATCACCCCACATTGAGTTCCAATTGACAATCACTCCGCATTGAGTTCCAATTGACAATCACTCCGCATTGAGTTCCAATTGACAATCACCCCACATTGAGTTCCAATTGACAATCACCCCACATTGAGTTCCAATTGACAATCACCCCACATTGAGTTCCAATTGACAATCACTCCGCATTGAGTTCCAATTGACAATCACCCCACATTGAGTTCCAATTGACAATCACCCCACATTGAGTTCCAATTGACAATCACTCCGCATTGAGTTCCAATTGACAATCACCCCACATTGAGTTCCAATTGACAATCACTCCGCATTGAGTTCCAATTGACAATCACCCCACATTGAGTTCCAATTGACAATCACCCCACATTGAGTTCCAATTGACAATCACCCCACATTGAGTTCCAATTGACAATCACTCCGCATTGAGTTCCAATTGACAATCACCCCACATTGAGTTCCAATTGACAATCACTCCGCATTGAGTTCCAATTGACAATCACCCCACATTGAGTTCCAATTGACAATCACTCCGCATTGAGTTCCAATTGACAATCACCCCACATTGAGTTCCAATTGACAATCACCCCACATTGAGTTCCAATTGACAATCACCCCACATTGAGTTCCAATTGACAATCACTCCGCATTGAGTTCCAATTGACAATCACTCCGCATTGAGTTCCAATTGACAATCACACCACATTGAGTTCCAATTGACAATCACCCCACATTGAGTTCCAATTGACAATCACTCCGCATTGAGTTCCAATTGACAATCACTCCGCAAGCCCCCCAAAGGGTCATAAACTAAGCCGATCTCACCGATCAACCACAGGGCTGGAATGCCACCAAGATGTTTCGCGTCAGCGAAGAGTTTTTCACCTCGATCGGCCTGGACCCGATGACCGACACATTCTGGGAGAAGTCGGTCCTCACCCGCCTGCCAGACGTTAAGATGGTCTGTCACGCGTCTGCCTGGGACTTCTACACTAACAAGGGCGACTTCCGCATCAAGCAGTGCACCAGCATCACCACCAACTACCTGGGCACCACGCATCACGAAATGGGCCATGTGCAGTACTACCAGCAGTACGAGAAGCAGCCCGTGCTCTACAGGCGGGGCGCGAACCCCGGCTTCCACGAGGCCGTCGGGGACACACTGGAACTGGCCGTGATGACGCCCGGCCACCTGCACAAGATCGGCCTATTGGACGAGATAATCGAGTCCAAGGACTACTATTTGAACTACCTGTTCCAGATGGCGCTGCAGAAAGCTGCTTTCATTCCGTTCGGCTATCTGATCGACCTCTGGCGCTGGCAGGCATCCGAGGGCAGGCTGGCCCCGGAGAAGTACAACGAAGGTTGGTGGAAACTGCGCTGCGGACTCCAGGTGCGTTGCAGTTATTTCGTCGTATGAAGGCGTGTTAAAAAAAATCCTCTCAAAACGCCATGCATGGTCAGCTAAAACAAGATGACAAGTTGGATTTTAGCGCTAAATTCACAATACATTCAAGCAAACATTCCAACTGAAAATAGAGAATTATGCCAACTGGCAAAGGTATTTTACGGCGTTCCAAAAATCTGAAAAAATTCTCATAATTTTAAGATTATGATTATGAAGCAGAAAATACAAATAATTATGTTTTTCAAGCTAAGTCGGCCCCTTCTTTGTTTAATATTGTACTTACTGTTCACCTCGCATTCCAGGGTGTCTCCAGCCCCGTTCCCCGCTCCGAGGACGACTTCGACCCCGGCGCCAAGTACCACGTGCCCAACAACACGCCCTACATCCGCTACTTCGTGAGCCACTTCCTGCAGTTCCAGCTGTACGAGGCGCTGTGCAACATCTCCGGGCACAACGGGCCGCTCTATAAGTGCGACTTCTACCAGAACAAGCAGGCTGGAGATGCGCTCAAGTGAGTTTTCTACTACTACTACTACTACTACTACTACTACTACTACTACTACTACTACTACTACTACTACTACTACTACTACTACTACTACTACTACTACTACTACTACTACTACTACTACTACTACTACTACTACTACTACTACTACTACTACTACTACTACTACTACTACTACTACTACTACTACTACTACTACTACTACTACTACTACTACTACTACTACTACTACTACTACTACTACTACTACTACTACTACTACTACTACTACTACTACTACTACTACTACTACTACTACTACTACTACTACTACTACTACTACTACTACTACTACTACTACTACTACTACTACTACTACTACTACTACTACTACTACTACTACTACTACTACTACTACTACTACTACTACTACTACTACTACTACTACTACTACTACTACTACTACTACTACTACTACTACTACTACTACTACTACTACTACTACTACTACTACTACTACTACTACTACTACTACTACTACTACTACTACTACTACTACTACTACTACTACTACTACTACTACTACTACTACTACTACTACTACTACTACTACTACTACTACTACTACTACTACTACTACTACTACTACTACTACTACTACTACTACTACTACTACTACTACTACTACTACTACTACTACTACTACTAGGAAGTTCCTTGCCCACGGCTCGTCCCTGCACTGGGAGGATGTTCTTTCCGAGCTCACTGGCACCACGGAGCTACGCGCCGACTCCCTCGTGCGCTACTTTGCCGAACTAAACGAATTCCTGACCGAGGAAAACAAAAAGAGCGGCGAGAGAGTCGGCTGGGACGCGGACTGCCCGTCAGCTGACTGGTACACCACTACCACCAGCGCGCCAGAGACGACCACTCTGGCTGCCGGCAGGGCGGCGACCTCCGGCACTGTGGGCTGGTGGGCAGCCGTTGGAGCTGCTGCCCTGGCCCGCAGGCTACTGGCGGTTTAACCTTCCTGCTTAGCTACCGCGGTCTCGTTTGACGAAAAACTTCTACTTCCAACCTGATTTGTTATATCGATCACGAGAGACAATAAAACTGACTCATTTTATGCTGATTGGGCTGAACATTCTTTGACTTAAAGAGTTTGAGAATGAGATTTAAGGCTAAGAAGGAGATGTGAAACTAATAATGAGATTTTAGACTAAAAAAGAGATTTGAGACTTTGAGAATGAGATTTGAGACTTTGAGAATGAGATTTGAGACTTTGAGAATGAGATTTGAGACTTTGAGAATGAGATTTGAGACTTTGAGAATGAGATTTGAGACTTTGAGAATAAGATTCGAGGCTAAGAATGAGATTTGAGGCTAATAAAGAGATTTTAAACTAAAAATGAGATTTGAGACTTTGAGAATAAGATTCGAGACAAGGTCAAATATTTCATATATTTTTGTTATAATTTCACAATCAAAAGTGCATTGCAGCTTTCGAACAGCAGAGTTGAAGCAGCTGGCAGCAAGTAGAAGCAGAAATCATTCGCCGTGGCCCCGGGCCGGGGGGGGGGCTCCCAGGATGAATGATTTGTTCAGCTTCCTGCTCCATTCCTCATCTCTCAGATTTCGCCGCCCCTCCTGCGCGGCGGCGCTTTCCCAGCGGATTAGCGGTGGGGTGGGGAGGATGAGAGGCCGCGCTCCCGAATCCCCGTCCAGCCACCCTTGACTCAAACAGACTTCAGCTAGGATTGAAGTCGAGGATTGAGAAATGGGATTTGAGCTCAAAACCGCGGGGGGTTCTGCTCAAGTGTTTATGGAAAATTAACTGTAGTTCTCGCGCAGGCTCATCGTCCAATGCATGAGAAAGGGACGTGACTGACAATGAGGCTTTGAAAGGATTCTCGACTGACTCTCTGGATCCGGTCAGCTCAAGGACATCCTAGACCCTCGACTGACTCTCTGGATCCGGTCAGCTCAAGGACATCCTAGACCCTCGACTGACTCTCTGGATCCGGTCAGCTCAAGGACATCCTAGACCCTCGACTGACTCTCTGGATCCGGTCAGCTCAAGGACATCCTAGACCCTCGACTGACTTTCTGGATCCGGTCAGCTCAAGGACATCCTAGACCCTCGACTGACTCTCTGATTTCGGTCAGCTCAAGGACATCCTAGACCCTCGACTGACTCTCTGGATCCGGTCAGCTCAAGGACATCCTAGACCCTCGACTGACTCTCTGATTTCGGTCAGCTCAAGGACATCCTAGACCCTCGACTGACTCTCTGGATCCGGTCAGCTCAAGGACATCCTAGACCCTCGACTGACTCTCTGGATCCGGTCAGCTCAAGGACATCCTAGACCCTCGACTGACTCTCTGGATCCGGTCAGCTCAAGGCCATCCTAGACCCTCGACTGACTCTCTGGATCCGGTCAGCTCAAGGACATCCTAGACCCTCGACTGACTCTCTGATTTCGGTCAGCTCAAGGACATCCTAGACCCTCGACTGACTCTCTGGATCCGGTCAGCTCAAGGACATCCTAGACCCTCGACTGACTTTCTGGATCCGGTCAGCTCAAGGACATCCTAGACCCTCGACTGACTCTCTGGATCCGGTCAGCTCAAGGACATCCTAGACCCTCGACTGACTTTCTGGATCCGGTCAGCTCAAGGACATCCTAGACCCTCGACTGACTCTCTGGATCCGGTCAGCTCAAGGACATCCTAGACCCTCGACTGACTCTCTGATTTCGGTCAGCTCAAGGACATCCTAGACCCTCGACTGACTCTCTGGATCCGGTCAGCTCAAGGACATCCTAGACCCTCGACTGACTTTCTGGATCCGGTCAGCTCAAGGACATCCTAGACCCTCGACTGACTCTCTGGATCCGGTCAGCTCAAGGACATCCTAGACCCTCGACTGACTTTCTGGATCCGGTCAGCTCAAGGACATCCTAGACCCTCGACTGACTCTCTGGATCCGGTCAGCTCAAGGACATCCTAGACCCTCGACTGACTCTCTGATTTCGGTCAGCTCAAGGACATCCTAGACCCTCGACTGACTCTCTGGATCCGGTCAGCTCAAGGACATCCTAGACCCTCGACTGACTTTCTGGATCCGGTCAGCTCAAGGACATCCTAGACCCTCGACTGACTCTCTGGATCCGGTCAGCTCAAGGACATCCTAGACCCTCGACTGACTTTCTGGATCCGGTCAGCTCAAGGACATCCTAGACCCTCGACTGACTCTCTGGATCCGGTCAGCTCAAGGACATCCTAGACCCTCGACTGACTCTCTGATTTCGGTCAGCTCAAGGACATCCTAGACCCTCGACTGACTCTCTGGATCCGGTCAGCTCAAGGACATCCTAGACCCTCGACTGACTCTCTGATTTCGGTCAGCTCAAGGACACACAAGACCCTCGACTCTCAAGGACATCTTCAAAGTATATATTCAAATATATTCAAAATAAACTTCAAATATTTCTATATTTTTGAGATATCGGTTAGCCTCATATCAATAATTTACAATAATTTTATCAACAAATAAAAGCACGCAAACAGTTTATATAAAATATACAGGAGGTCTGTAAGCACACTAAACGCAAACCCTTAACTCTACAATATCTTTGTAGTTGTAGTTGTTGCAAGCGTAGAATAACTTTGATGTTTGATAGTTTGTTCAGCCAGACATGCAGTCCTGACTGGATGTACTTTATCAGCGCATTGGAATTCAGCCGGGAAAACGCATCCAGTCAGTAATCCGCTAAGCTGTAGTTTTCCCTTTTTGCGTTTTTTCTGGAGAAACTTATCTGGGGTTGCTTGAAAAGACAGGATTGCTAGCGAGAGGGTTGGACTGACTGTTGGGGTAATTTCATTAAATCCCTCCTGAGCTGGCTGTGTTTGGCCAAATGCAAGCTAGAAGTGCAGCTCCAGTCTGGTGGAGAGAATTCTTGATTATTGTGTTCACCCCTGAGAATTGGCGAATTTTTGCTGTGTGCGAGAAAAGTCGAGCCGAAAAATTTTTTGAATTATCGACGATGCAAGTTTGCCTTTATTTTGCTCAATTTAATTATACATGAAATTTTCCACACAACAGACAATCTGCAGAGGCGTTGGTGGGCGTTCGCTGCCAAGAACTCGGTGGTCAAGGACTGCTAGAATAACGCTTGAATTCCCATGTTGACATTTTTCGATAAAGGCAAAGTTGTTAATAATATTCTAGTGGTCCTTGAACCGTGCGCATCAGGTTAGGTTACACCATATAGTATCTTACAACATTGCAATTGTAATATAATATTTGTGAAAATTGTAATACTCATTACACAATACAAGGACCACTAGGACACAATAGTGCATAGATGCATAGATCTACTAGACATTCTTCACAAAATATTGTAACTGATATTAAAATATTTACATTGTATACATTGGCCTTTATTTGCTGGATCGCTCAATGGCCCCTATGTAAACTCTCGATTTACTCTCAATGTACACTCTCAATGTACACTTTCAATGTACACTTTCAATGTACACTCTCAATGTACACTTTCAATGTACACTCTCAATGTACACTCTCAATGTACACTCTCAATGTACAATCTTAATGTACACTTTCAATGTACACTTTCAATGTACACTCTCAATGTACACTTTCAATGTACACTCTCAATGTACACTTTCAATGTACACTTTCAATGTACACTCTCAATGTACACTTTCAATGTACACTCTCAATGTACACTCTCAATGTATACTCTCAATGTACAATCTCAATGTACACTTTCAATGTACACTCTCAATGTACACTCTCAATGTACACTCTCAATGTACACTCTCAATGTACACTCTCAATGTACACTTTCAATGTACACTCTCAATGTACACTCTCAATGTACACTCTCAATGTACACTTTCAATGTACACTCTCAATGTACACTCTCAATACACCGGACACAACAACAGAGCAAAGCGTGAAGCAACATGTGAAAGATTTCGAAAAATTTCACGGAACAGCAATAATTACTTTAATGATGGATTGACACTAAGTGTTGAGTCTCATTAACTCGTCACGAGTGCGCGTAGCAAACTCAAAAAATTTTTTTGAAATTTTTGAAACTGGTAAACTAAATTGAAATTTGATAACTTCCTAACTTCTTGTTTGATCTTTTATGGGAATTCTAATGAAGACATCTAAGGAGGATTGCTAGTTGAGTGGGCTAGCGCATTCCCCGTCATTCACTGTGCAAGTTAAGCAGAATCGGCAACGGTTAGTACACAGTTAGTCAATGGCGGAACAAAATCTGTACAAAATTCATATTTAAGTGTTTACTGGTGTTTTAATGGTGCTTGACCGGCTGTTTAACAATGTCCATGGCAATGTCCATGGCAATGTCCATGGCAATGTCCATGGCAATGTCCATGGCAAGTCAAATACTCGTCGGAGATCTTCATTGAAAGCGCAGCTGCTTTCGAACGCTTCCGCAGACCTGCTGCTGCTGTTGCCGGCGAAGGCTGCCGCCGCCGTTGTCGCAGTGGTTCAGCAGCGCCGCCTGGATCCGGCCAGTTGGCCGCTGCGTCATCAGCAGCATCTGCCTGGTCTGGCTCCTGTCCGAGTCCGACTCGAACCGGACAACTCTGGCCGGCGGTTTCGGCCGCCGCTTCATCATGTAGATCATGTTGCGCCGGAAGTTGCGGCTCCAGACGCAGTAGATGAAGAAGTTCACCGCCGAGTTGAGCAGCGTGAGCAGGGTGGCCAGCGAGTAGAAGTACGAATAGAACCAGGTGCCTTTCTCGAACGAAGTGTCCAGCAGCACATGCCAGATGGCGCCGGGGGTCTCGGTGGCCAGGAACACTGCAATGATGACCACCAGCATCTTCGTGTCCTCTGTGCGCCGAGTGGCCTCCCGCGTGATGGCAGCCCGGATGCGGGAGGCCACCAGCAGGCTGCGGATGAGCAGCACGTTGAACACCAGCAGCCACAGCACGGGGCCTACGGACAGGAAGGCCAGGTACATGATCTTCTTGTACACCAGCATGTACGCGTCGCCGAAGCGTTCGGGCATGGCTTTGCTGCTCAGCACCGGGGGGCATCCGGAGGGCGCCAGCGTGAACTCGAACAGCAGCGGCACATTGTACACCAGCGCCAGCGTCGTGGCGCCGCTCGCGTACAGGCGGGAACGGCGCGGGTTGCTGCGCCGGCTTGACAGGAAGGGGTTCTGCACCACCATGAAGCGGTCCAGAGCCACGATCAGAATCACCCAGTTGCGGCCGGTGCGGGCCACGCTGCCCAGGTACCAGACTAGCGGCAGGGCCGTCTGCACCGCCGGCAGGGTGTTCAGCAGGCTCTGCAGGGTCGACCCGTCCTCTGTGCGCACGAGCACGCCGAGGCCCATGTACACCACCGTGTAGGGGGCCGACAGGGCGATGAACACCATGTCGACTGCGGGTTTTGGGGTGGCAGCTTGATTTGAAATTTGAACATTCAACTGAAAACAATTTCTTAATCAGGTTTGGCAAATGCCTGACGCAAGGATATTGTTTATTGGGACCAAATATTGAGGGGTTGGGAGAATATTGAGAAATTAGGAGAATTTTGGAGTTGGGAGAATATTGTTGAGTTGGGAGAATTTTGTTGAGTTGGGAGAATATTGTTGAGTTGAGAGAATTTTGTTGAGTTGGGAGAATATTGTTGAGTTTGGAGAATTTTGTTGAGTTGGGAGAATATTGTTGAGTTGGGAGAATTTTGTTGAGTTGGGAGAATATTGTTGAGTTGGGAGAATTTTGTTGAGTTGGGAGAATTTTGTTGAGTTGGGAGAATTTTGTTGAGTTGGGAGAATTTTGTTGAGTTGGGAGAATACTGTGGTTAGATACCTATGCAGCAGATGAAGAAACATGCCATGAAAAAATCTGTTCAAGAATATTGAGCAATGGAAAATCTTGGCCCAGGTAACCATGGAAATTGTAGTGGACAAGTGCTCGTTGGTCAGACAGTCACGATTTGTTGAGTCCCAAGTTCAACAGGAACTTTTTGCGATTGCTTTTCCACTCGAACTTCACTCAGATCAGCATAGCAACAACTGAGCAACAGACAAACTATTTCGAGACGCAAAAAATTGAGCTCAAATTTGCTTTGAAGTTTTCTTCAAAACTTTCTCTAGTAGTAATTATTTCTTGTGCAGTGACCCGAGCCGGCGGCGGCGAGGCGGCGAGGACACAGATACACAGCTCACACAGGGTGTACAGCAGCCGAGGACACAGATACACACAGCTCACACAGGCTGTACAGCAGCCGAGGACACAGATACACAGCTCACACAGGGTGTACAGCGGCCGAGGACACAGATACACAGCTCACACAGGGTGTACAGCAGCCGAGGACACAGATACGCACAGCTCATACAGGGTGTACAGCAGCCGAGGACACAGATACGCACAGCTCATACAGGGTGTACAGCAGCCGAGGACACAGATACGCACAGCTCACACAGGGTGTACAGCAGCCGAGGACACAGATACGCACAGCTCACACAGGGTGTACAGCAGCCGAGGACACAGATACGCACAGCTCACACAGGGTGTACAGCAGCCGAGGACACAGATACGCACAGCTCACACAGGGTGTACAGCAGCCGAGGACACAGATACGCACAGCTCATACAGGGTGTACAGCAGCCGAGGACACAGATACGCACAGCTCACACAGGGTGTACAGCAGCCGAGGACACAGATACGCACAGCTCACACAAGGTGTACAGCAGCCGAGGACACAGATACGCACAGCTCACACAGGGTGTACAGCAGCCGAGGACACGGATACGCACAGCTCATACAGGGTGTACAGCAGCCGAGGACACAGATACGCACAGCTCATACAGGGTGTACAGCAGCCGAGGACACAGATACACACAGCTCACACAGGGTGTACAGCAGCCGAGGACACAGATACGCACAGCTCATACAGGGTGTACAGCGAGCAGCCCTGGCTTTACACACGGTGCCTTGTGGGTTGACATTTCACTGTACTATCATAACGCTTAGCTACGATAGCAGTGATAATATAATTCAGTTCATAAAATCAATAACTAATAACAAGCATGCAGCACAGTAGATATCAATAAAGCTTTCGATAGTACAAAAGAGTTGAAATTGTTCAACTGACGCGAATCATACTAAAAAGAAACTCCAAAGGACACCCAAGGTCGACTGTAGAGTTTTCAAGTTTAGTCCTGCAACAAAACTTCCTTATGTTTCCATTTTACAGCCTAACAGCTGAAGTGGGGCTGCAAGGAGCTGAAATAGCAAAAGCAAAAAGTATTTAGCGTTTGGGGAAAGAGGCGACATGCTTTGGGATTGGGATCACCAGTTGGCTCGGGACCGGTGACCCTTAGCAGCCCCGGGGAAACAGCTGCATGGGGTGCAACCGCGGGGGGTCCGGCCAGTCCTGACGGGCTCCGTGAATGGGGAAAGGCAGCGAGTCGGGGAGTCCTTGGAATGCCTGGACGAAAGTGCAAGCTGAGGACCGCTGTTGCTGCCCCTCGCGGCTTGGTCTGGCACCCACAATTTGGCTTTGGGAAATGCAATTTTTCTTGCACACCGGAGCTCCTCCTGCGACTTCCGCCTCGTTGACCCTTCCCGCTTCTTTTGCGCCTCTCCACACGGCCTCTTTGCCCTCCCTCATTCTCTGTTCATCTCCCTCACTCTCTGTTCATCTCCCTCATTCTCTGTTCATCTCCCTCACTCTCATTTCATCTCCCTCACTCTCTGTTCATCTCCCTTACTCTCTGTTCATCTCCCTCACTCTCTGTTCATCTCCCTCACTCTCTGTTCATCTCCCTTACTCTCTGTTCATCTCCCTCACTCTCTGTTCATCTCCCCCACTCTCCTTTCATCTCCCTCACTCTCCTTTCATCTCCCTCACTCTCTGTTCATCTCCCTCACTCTCTGTTCATCTCCCTCACTCTCTGTTCATCTCCCTCATTCTCTGTTCATCTCCCTCATTATCTGTTCATCTCCCTCATTATCTGTTCATCTCCCTCACTCTCTGTTCATCTCCCTCATTCTCTGTTCATCTCCCTCATTATCTGTTCATCTCCCTCACTCTCTGTTCATATCCCTCATTCTCTGTTCATCTCCCTCATTATCTGTTCATCTCCCTCATTATCTGTTCATCTCCCTCATTATCTGTTCATCTCCCTCACTCTCTGTTCATCTCCCTCATTCTCTGTTCATCTCCCTCATTATCTGTTCATCTCCCTCACTCTCTGTTCATCTCCCTCATTCTCTGTTCATCTCCCTCATTCTCTGTTCATCTCCCTCACTCTCTGTTCATCTCCCTCATTCTCTGTTCATCTCCCTCACTCTCTGTTCATCTCCCTCACTCTCTGTTCATCTCCCTCATTCTCTGTTCATCTCCCTCATTATCTGTTCATCTCCCTCACTCTCTGTTCATCTCCCTCACTCTCTGTTCATCTCCCTCATTCTCTGTTCATCTCCCTCACTCTCTGTTCATCTCCCTCACTCTCTGTTCATCTCCCTCACTCTCCTTTCATCTCCCTCATTCTCTGTTCATCTCCCTCACTCTCTGTTCATCTCCCCCACTCTCCTTTCATCTGCCTCATTCTCTGTCCATCTTCCTCGTAAGGACTCTATGTATCTACTCTCATCCTCTCTCTTCCCTCTCTCTCCCTTCCGCTCCTTCCCCTATTTTTTGTCGGCCTGTCAGCCTGCCCAGCAGCACCCGGCCTAAGCAATTAGGCAGCCAAAGAGTAACAGGTCCACTGTTAATCTTCAACGCAGGTGAAACAGTCTTTCTTGGACTTTTTCAAGACTTTTTAGTTGCTGGGGGCGTGCGTAACCCCCCCTCTGGCACTGTCCCGGCCGTACTCTTGATGGGCTCTGCTGTGCACTGTGGAAGGTCCGCTTCATCCAGACCTCCCAGCTGCTGGCAGAACCGGCCTACGCAGAGCCGGCGTGTCTGCTCCCAGCTCAACCTCTGCTGAATAATTTACAGCTCTCCATCTCTCAGTCTCAACCACCCCTACTCCGGCCACAGCCTCCGCGCTCCTCTCCATCAATGCTGCGCGCAATTTTTCAATTTCCATGCACCCCGGGGGATCCAGCTGATCGACTGGTGACTGAGTTGGCTGTAATTCTTGCGACAGACAGCTGGTGGTTAGGGTAATTAATCACGAGATGCTTGGATAGACACAGGTCAAAGTCAGACTTGGGATTGTCAGACTTGGGATTGTCAGACTCGGGATTGTCAGACTCGGGATTGTCAGACTCGGGATTGTCAGACTCGGGATTGTCAGACTCGGGATTGTCAGACTCGGGATTGTCAGACTCGGGATTGTCAGACTCGGGATTGTCAGACTCGGGATTGTCAGACTCGGGATTGTCAGTTACAGAATTGTCGACATGGGATTTTCAGACTTGGGATTGTCAAACATGGGATTGTCAGACTATGTCAGACATTAAATTGTCAGACTCGGGATTGTCAGACTCGGGATTGTCAGACTCGGGATTGTCAGACTCGGGATTGTCAGACTCGGGATTGTCAGACTCGGGATTGTCAGACTCGGGATTGTCAGACTCGGGATTGTCAGACTCGGGATTGTCAGACTCGGGATTGTCAGTTACAGAATTGTCGACATGGGATTTTCAGACTTGGGATTGTCAAACATGGGATTGTCAGACTATGTCAGACATTAAATTGTCAGACTCGGGATTGTCAGACTCGGGATTGTCAGACTCGGGATTGTCAGACTCGGGATTGTCAGACTCGGGATTGTCAGACTCGGGATTGTCAGACTCGGGATTGTCAGACTCGGGATTGTCAGTTACAGAATTGTCGACATGGGATTTTCAGACTTGGGATTGTCAAACATGGGATTGTCAGACTATGTCAGACATTAAATTGTCAGACTTGGGATTGTAAGACATGGGATTTTCAGACATGAGATTGTCAGACGCGGGATTGTCAGACGTGGGATTGTCAGGGATTGTCAGACACGGGATTGTCAGACATGGGATTGTCAAACATGGGATTTTCAGACAACATGGGATTGTCAGACATGGGATTGTCAGACAACATGGGATTGTCAGACATGGGATTGTCAGACATGGGATTGTCAGACATGGGATTGTCAGACATGGGATTGTCAGACATGGGATTGTCAGACATGGGATTGTCAGACATGGGATTGTCAGACATGGGATTGTCAGACATGGGATTGTCAGACATGGGATTGTCAGACATGGGATTGTCAGACATGGGATTGTCAGACATGGGATTGTCAGACATGGGATTGTCAGACATGGGATTGTCAGACATGGGATTGTCAGACATGGGATTGTCAGACATGGGATTGTCAGACATGGGATTGTCAGACATGGGATTGTCAGACATGGGATTGTCAGACATGGGATTGTCAGACATGGGATTGTCAGACATGGGATTGTCAGACATGGGATTGTCAGACATGGGATTGTCAGACATGGGATTGTCAGACATGGGATTGTCAGACATGGGATTGTCAGACATGGGATTGTCAGACATGGGATTGTCAGACATGGGATTGTCAGACATGGGATTGTCAGACATGGGGTTGTCAGACATGGGATTGTCAGACAAGTTTACGCTCGTATATTTTTATTGAATGAAAAAGTGGTGAAGTTTTGTCAAGAAAATATTGCGAAGCCCTAGTGCCAGACAAAAAAAATAATATCCTGCAGAAATTGTTATTCAAAACAACTGGGCTAAAAATTGCGAGCAGTAAAAATTTTAACGAGCCTCAGAGTTTTAAAAAATATCTATTTTTAGTTTTAGACAAACAGACGAAATATTTTTTACTGAAAATTCCAGAAAAATATCTGTCTAAGGCTTTAATTTTTAAATGAGTTTCCGTCGCAATTTTTGTAGAATTGGGTAAAAATAAATAGAAAAATAACGATTCCTTCATTGCTCATTGGAAAACAGAAAATTTGAAAACATCCTTTCATCGCTCGCACAGCTTCGTGGAACCTTTAAATTGAATAGCTATATTGCCAGAAAAGGCCTAGAGCGATCTGGCAGCCATCGCAAACTGGCCCCTCTCTCTCTGCCCCAGTGTGAGGCGCTGTCCAATCAGGACTGGGCGATCTGGTAGCCACCCCATTCTGGCTCCTCTCTCTCTTCCCCAGCGTGAGGCGCTGTCCAATCAGGACTGGGTGAGTTGACAGCCACCCCATTCTGGCTCCTCTCTCTCTGCCCCATTGTGAGGTGCTGTCCAATCAGGACTGGGTGAGTTGACAGCCACCCAATTCTGGCTCCTCTCTCTTCTTCAGCTTGAGGTGCTATCCAATCAGGACTGTTTGACAGCCACCCCATTCTGGCTCTTCTCTTTCTTCTCCAGCTTGAAGTGCTGTACAATCAGAACTGGGTGAGTTGACAGCCACCCCATTCTGGCTCCTCTCTCTCTTCTCCAGCTTGAGGTGCTGTCCAATCAGGACTGGGTGAGTTGACAGCCACCCAATTCTGGCTCCTCTCTCTCTTCTTCAGCTTGAGGTGCTGTCCAATCAGGACTAGTTTTCAGTTTAGTGCAACTCCAGTTCAGGAGGTGGACGCAAACTGTTTTCCTACTTGCCTATGCTTCCTTTCCCAGCGAAACAGTTAGCAGACTTGCAATCTTTTTTCGACGCTCGGAAAGAGATTATCTGTGGCACTGTAGCTCAGCTTATTGTGAGAATTTGTAAAAACTTTTGATAAAAAATGGAAGGAGCAGATTAGCTCGTAAACCATAGCTTTTTTGCAAGCTTTCATGGCAGAACTCATCTCTCCGATCTGTACTATAGAAGATGTTTTTGCCCCAGCGACAGAATAAACACGGGATTAGTGCGGTGCACAGAAACTGACTGACTGGCTTTGGGGATCTTGCTGCCAAATAAAGAGGGTTAGCAGCTCGAATTAGCGAGGTTCTCTCCTCCTTTCCGCGCCGGTTGACTTCTCCCTCTCCTCTCTGGCTACAGAAATTTCCCGCGCAGGCTTCACTAGTTGCTGATTTTTGATCGAAGCGGCAGCAAATCCCCTTGGGGAAAACGATTGAAGAAAGAGAAGCTGATGGGGTTCAGAAATTCGCCTCATCATCGTGTACTTATTAACATATAAACTGCTGTCGATTTCGAGTTTCTTGACTAGTCTGACTGCCACTGTTCGCCCTGGCTTGCTCTGGTGTGCGGGAATTTGTGTCTGGAGCGTGTTTGAGGACACTGGCAGACTGTGTCCGGGAGGAGTTGTGTCTGGAGTGTGTTTGAGGACACTGGCAGACTGTGCCCGGGGGGGGGAGTTTGTGTCTGGAGTGTGTTTGAGGACACTGGCAGACTGTGTCCGGGGGGGGAGTTTGTGTCTGGAGTGTGTTTGAGGACACTGGCAGACTGTGTCCGGGGGGGGAGTTTGTGTCTGGAGTGTGTTTGAGGACACTGGCAGACTGTGTCCGGGGGGGGGAGTTTGTGTCTGGAGTGTGTTTGAGGACACTGGCAGACTGTGTCCGGTGGGGGGAGTTTGTGTCTGGAGTGTGTTTGAGGACACTGGCAGACTGTGTCCGGGGGGGGAGTTTGTGTCTGGAGTGTGTTTGAGGACACTGGCAGACTGTGTCCGGGGGGGGAGTTTGTGTCTGGAGTGTGTTTGAGGACACTGGCAGACTGTGTCCGGGGGGGAGTTTGTGTCTGGAGTGTGTTTGAGGACACTGGCAGACTGTGTCCGGGGGGGAGTTTGTGTCTGGAGTGTGTTTGAGGACACTGGCAGACTGTGTCCGGGGTGAGGTTGTGTCTGGAGTGTGTGTGAGGACACTGGCAGACTGTGTCCGGGGTGAGGTTGTGTCTGGAGTGTGTGTGAGGACACTGGCAGACTGTGTCCGGGGTGAGGTTGTGTCTGGAGTGTGTGTGAGGACACTGGCAGACTGTGTCCGGGGTGAGGTTGTGTCTGGAGTGTGTGTGAGGACACTGGTATACTGTGTCCGGGGGAGTTGTGTCTGCAGTGTGTTTGAGAACACTGGCAGACTGTGTCCGGGGGGAGTTGTGTCTGGAGTGTGTGTGAGGACACTGGCAGACTGTGTCCGGAGGGAGTTGTGTCTGCAGTGTGTTTGAGGACACTGGCAGACTGTGTCCGGGACTGGAAATATTAATCAATCAAAGCTATAGTTTCTGGACAGAGAGGCATGTGAGCAGGTGGAAAGTTGGTGAATAGATGGAGAGGTTTAAGAATAGATGGACAGATTGGTGAATAGATGGACAGATTGGTGAATAGATAAGCGAATTGGTGGACAGGTGGACAGATTGATGGACAGTTGGAAAATTTGGTGGACAAGTAGACAGATTGTTGGACAGGTGGGCAGATTGGTGGACAGGTGGACAGATTGGTGGACAGGTGGACAGATTGGTGGACAGTTGGACAGATTGGAGGACAGGTGGACAGATTGGTGGACAGGTGGACAGATTGGTAGACAGGGGGACAGATTGGTAGACAGTTGGACAGTTTGGTAGGCATGGACAGATTGGTGGACAGGTGGACAGATTGGTAGACAGGGGGACAGATTGGTAGACAGTTGGACAGTTTGGTAGGCATGGACAGATTGGTGGACAGGTGGACAGATTGGTAGACAGTTGGACAGTTTGGTAGACATGGACAGATTGGTTGACAATAATGTAGCATATGAAAGTTCCCCTGTCATTCCCCAGGCTCACAGATGGAAAGGGCTAGCAGCAGTACACTCATGGAGGACTTGCGAACGTCTCGCTGCAGCACCGCGATGGACAGCGCATTGAGCATGACGCCCATGGCGGAGATGACCGAGGACAGAGCCACGTCCGTCACCAGGATGAAGTTGCGCTCGGCGTCGCTGAAGGAGTCGTTGGCGCCATCAGGCTGGCAGAAGTTGGCCCAAGGCAGACTTGAGTTCGGGTCCATGCGCCTGGAGCTTGTGAATGGCAGGCTGGGACCGGAGGAGGCTGAGCGATTTCGGGTCGGCCACGGAAGCGGGTGGGCTTTAAAAACGGGGATTGTCTACCAGCCTCTTCTCCGACCAAATCGGCCTCGGCTGGGCGGGCAGCCAATAAGGGCAGGGGATCCGCCATGCAGTGGGAAGAATTCCCAAGCTTAATGTATTTTTTCTCCGGACACGAGTTAAGGCTGCTGTTCCTCGGCTGGAATAAATTATGCGATGAGAATGCAGAATGCAGAATGCAGAATGCAGAATGCAGAATACAGAATACAGAATACAGAATGCAGAATACAGAATGCAGAATGCAGAATACAGAATACAGAATGCAGAATGCAGAATGCAGAATGCAGAATGCAGAATACAGAATACATAATACAGAATGCAGAATACAGAATGCAGAATGCAGAATACAGAATACAGAATACAGAATACAGAATGCAGAATACAGAATGCAGAATACAGAATACAGAATACAGAATACAGAATGCAGAATGCAGAATGCAGAATGCAGAATACAGAATACAGAATACAGAATACAGAATGCAGAATACAGAATACAGAATGCAGAATACAGAATACAGAATACAGAATGCAGAATACAGAATAATGAATACAGAATACAGAATACAGAATACAGAATACAGAATACAGAATACAGAATACAGAATGCAGAATACAGAATACAGAATACAGAATGCAGAATACAGAATGCAGAATACAGAATACAGAATGCAGAATGCAGAATACAGAATACAGAATGCAGTATTCAGAATACAGGATACAGAATACAGAATACAGAATACAGAATGCAGAATACAGAATACAGAATACAGAATACAGAATACAGAATACAGAATACAGAATAGACTTTCCAGTGTCGAGTTCTGAAGTGTCTTCGCGAGAATCTGCGACTTGCCACTTTCCAATTTAAGGGGTGCTTCACTTACTCAAGAGGAAGAGCTTCTACATCGCAGTGGTCCTTGGCGTAATGAAGTGCATTTGCGAGCGCCAGCACTCGTTCAGCCTTGCCGTGCTCCCTCCTCGGTTGATTCTGTCTTCTGCTGTTTCAGACCAACTAGTCTTTAACTAGCTGCGCCGCAAATGAGATGCGACAGCCCTTCAGCGCACGGCACCTTAAGCTAAGCGGGACTTATGATGCAGTTTTTATAAGAAAGAAATCGAGATTCAAAGGAAAAAAAATATCAAAGCCAGCGACAGTCTCTTTGACAGACGGTAGTAGCTGATTTTTTACGAGATCGGACTGCCTACAGTATTGGCGCCCTTGCATCTGTTCAGGAGTCAGAGGAATGGACAGAATCGTGTGTCCATAACCCCTGCAATTATTATTACTATGGTAATACGGCATTAGGCGAAGTTATTAATTTTGCAGAGTTTAGTCAATAAATTGTTTTCATTATCGAATATTTCCTTCTGGACTTCTGAATTTAAAATGAAGCAAGCATGTGTTTCGCTTGAAGTGGACTCGCATGCTAGCGTATTTGGAATTCTGAGTGCTGAGTGCTCAACGCATCTTGATAAATATTTAACGATATTTAATGCTTCATCTGCCAGTTTAATAGCAAAGAATTGCTTCAGTTTCGGCTCGGCACTCATCCCAGAGGGCCCTCCGTGCCAAATAATGAGTGCCTCAGTGCTTTTTCAATCAGCCACTATCAGCTAGTCACTAAGGCGTCCAATTTCCAAAGGGAGGCGCCTCGGGCGGTCCTTGTTGTGATCCTCCGTCTCAAAGGAAACTCAGTGAATCAGAATCTTAAAGACAGAAATCCCGCCGAATGTGAAGCCCCTGCTCAAGGCAACGGTGTGATGAGGCCAAGAAACCGGAACTGAGCTCACCTGATCCTTCATCACGCGCCGACATCTCCGAGCAGCGCTGGTCTGTTTTGAAGCCTATCGGCATTGTACTTTTCAACTCCCGAATATTCGGGCATCCCTCGTACCAGAATGACGGTAACCTAATTTCATAATTAACTGCCTGAGAGCCCGGCCCTCCAAAGCCAAGCAGTTTGGCAGCCCCGAGGCACCAAATCGTGTGCTTCTCCATCCATTAGGCTGGCCGAGAGCCTCAGCTTTGCGATACTAATCTAATGGGTTCATTGACAGCTCTGCGGCGCTGCTCTCTCTGCACCGCATGCCCCGATGTCCGCAGGGCTGCGAGAGCCGTGGGTGTTGGAGACGCCCCAGCCTACGAAAGAGTGCCACATGTATGTTGGCCGGCCGTCGAGTCCGTCCGAAGCTCGTCGTGGTCGACTGGACGGACAGCGTGGCCTCTCGAGCAGTCGTACAGGATGTGCTGCTCGGTGTCCAGGTCCCTGCAGTCCGGGCACGAGGCGGAGTCGGACAGACCGAGCCGGAATCCGAGAGCTGGTTGACCAGGACACCCAGTCTGTCTCGATGCTGCAGCCCCAGAGATCGAAGTTGCGAAGGTGCCGGAGATGTGCGCTGGACGTCGTAAGTGGTACATCCTTGGTGTTCTGTTCGGCGATGGTATCCGTGAAACAGTGCTGCTGTCTCAGTGGGCGGTTGCGGCACGCGGCGACGTCAAGGAGCTCATGTTCACGGTCAATTAGCAATCTGTCATACTGGACGGCCTCCCTGGTGAGCACCTTAGCTACACCACGCCCGGTCGTTCTAGTCTTGATTTTTGAGATATGGTGATGCTGGGCAGCTGGACCCCGGTCCTGGTCCGACTTCAGGTCCGGCTTGCAGTTCCGCCTAGTCGGACGGACACGGAAGGCCGTGCAGCCGCTGCGGGACCCACAGCACCAGTTTTTACGGTAACCGGGAAATCTAAGGCGGCAGCGTAAGTTACTGACACGGTGCTGGGTCCCGCCAGCGCTAGCGGCAGGAGGGGCGAGCAGGTTGGGAGAGTACTGAGGCGCTTCGGCGTCAGCATGGCCAGCGTACGAGCGTACGGTACGCCGTCTATCCCAGCTGCAAGCATACACCCTCTGAGTGGATTATATTCTTCATTGCTTTTTAGTTTCGTTTCCTGTAGAAGAACCGCGACAGAGCGCAACGTTGCGAGCCTGTGGGCCAGCTCTGTCTGGCGGCTTTTAGTCGCATTGCAGTTGAACTGCACCAGGAGCTCTTGGTTCGGCTCAACGTTGCGCGATGGGTGGCTCGGCTCTCGGGATCGTCTCCTGAGCGTTCGTCGACGTTGTGCGAATGGATTTGGACGTCGCTGCTTCCTCTACAGAGGCGCACGATTAATAGAAGTTTGTCAAAGACGTTGACAGGCGCGACGTGTCTGCTTTTTTCGCAACTCTTTCGTTGGATTGGTGGTGGTTCTTTACTTTAAAGTTTTTGCTACTGCCACCTGTACTGTTGTTGCTACTGCTACTGCTACTGCTACTGCTACTGCTACTGCTGTTGCTACTGCTACTGCTACTGCTACTGCTACCGGTACTGTTGTTGCTACTGCTACTGCTACCGGTACTGTTGTTGCTACTGCTACTGCTACTGCTACCGGTACTGTTGTTGCTACTGCTACTGCTACTGCTACTGCTACCGGTACTGTTGTTGCTACTGCTACTGCTACCGGTACTGTTGTTGCTACTGCTACTGCTACCGGTACTGTTGTTGCTACTGCTACTGCTACCGGTACTGTTGTTGCTACTGCTACTGCTACCGGTACTGTTGTTGCTACTGCTACTGCTACGACTACTGCTACTGCTACTGCTACGACTACTGCTACTGCTACTGCTACTGCTACTGCTACCGATACTGTTGTTGCTACTACTACTGCTACTGCTACTGCTACTGCTACCGATACTGTTGTTGCTACTGCTACTGCTACGACTACTGCTACCGGTACTGTTGTTGCTACTGCTACTACTACCGGTACTGTTGTTGCTACTGCTACTGCTACGACTACTGCTACTGCTACTGCTACGACTACTGCTACTGCTACTGCTACTGCTACTGCTACCGATACTGTTGTTGCTACTACTACTGCTACTGCTACTGCTACTGCTACCGATACTGTTGTTGCTACTGCTACTGCTACTGCTACTGCTACTGCTACCGATACTGTTGTTGCTACTGCTACTGCTACTGCTACGACTACTGCTACTGCTACTGCTGCTTGCGCTAGGCAACCAGGTAGAGCTCAGATGGATCCCGGGCCACGCCGGCTTCCTCGGCAACGAGCGCGCCGACATGCTGGCTAAGGCTGGCTCCGCCGGCGCGCTGCTGGGGCCGGGCCCGGGGGCCCCCATCTCCGCCTCGGTGATCAACTCCCGCGTTAAGCGCTGGACTGACTCCGAGCATCTCCGCAGGTGGCACGACACCCGGAATTGCAGGCAATCCCGTGCGGCCGTCCCCTGCCCCTCTCCTCTCCTGCGTAGAGCCCTCCTCAGGCTCAGAGCAGTCAGCACGGCCCTCTCCGGGCATGGCTGCTTCTCTCGCCACCGCTTCCTTCAGGGCCAAGTACCCGAGGAGCGGTGCCCCTTCTGCCGCTCAGGCAGTGAAAACGCCGAGCATTTTATCTGCCACTGCCCGGTTTTCACCAGGGCCAGGCTCACTCACCTCGGGCCAAACCCGGTTCTCTCCGACATTTGCAGGCCCGAGAGCATCCCGCTGCTCGCCCGGTACCTCAGGGACACGGGACGAGCTGAGTTCTTCCGCACCGCTGATGAGGAGGACCGCGCTGCAGGCGAGACCGACGGTTCCCCCTGAGCGACATCACTTCAATGGAAGTCATTGGTCGCCAGGGGCTAGCGGAATGGGCGGTCTCCTCCGCCTCCTCGCTGCATCCGCCGGACGCCCCCTGCAGCGCGCTAAGTCAAATCAAAGCTACTGCTGCTGCACTTTTACACTCTGGACAATTGTCTGCTAATAGGCTGCCAATCAAACAGTCACTGAGGTCTTGGGTGTTTTTATGCTTCTCAAACCAAGTTCCCAGTCCCAGCCGTTGCAAGAGTTCTGTGCTGCACTTTCCTCTGGCAGGTGAGCCATGCACCTGCATGCGTGGCCCCGCAACAAGAAAATGAGTGCGTGACTAAACAATCGCATGTTAGAAATCTTCCAAAAGATCTAGAAACTTTTCGGGGTGCGTTAGTTCGTATTCTAGTAGAAAATCACGTAAAAGTTTTTCTTCACAATAACCATATTTCACTTGAGTCACTTGACAGTACCGTCCTAAGCCGTGCTTTGGTGAATTAGTTGATATTTACCTGTTCACCTCAGCCTTAAAAAGCGTTTCTGTAAAGCCTTTTCTTCACCATAGATAATTGAGCCTTCAACAAAAGCTTGAACTGCTTTATTGAATAAGATGCTAAGGCCATCCATTACACGGTAGTGTTGCTTTTGTCAGCCAAGTTGCTTGTTGAGCCAACCAAGTTAGTTGATAATTGTCATGGAAGTTGACATTAAAGCATGATTTCTATGAGACGAGGCTGCTGCTGGCATCCATTTTTGTGCTGATATTCATGGCCGAATTGTCAGCATGCCTTTTTATCATTTATTTATACATAAGCAGTCACTTCATAGCAAATTCCAGGTTAGTCAAAGAAAAGGTCAGCCTTCGAATGCAGCGAATGCATGCGAGAACAGTTACATGTAATTTGCAATGTTGATGCTGTAAAATCCAACGACCTACCCAAATCGGATTCCGCGATGGATTCTAATCTGCTGTTATAATCAGCTGAAGACGCGGCCAGCCGTCAGCTTCTATGCAGGAACAAATTCTCCCCCCCCCACCCCCACCCCCTTATCCATCCTCTTGCAGCAACAGGAGATCCGCCGGTTTAAATGAATTGGGCCCATTAACTATGAAGTACTTTCGACGAGAAGGGCAGTTAGTAGCAGCCTAGTAAGTACAAAGCGGTCAATATACCTATGCATTAGGCATACAGCTACATTTCCTATACAGTCTTGCAGGCAATAATACAACACAGGCGGTATCAGAACCGCGTGCTAGCAGCAAAGCATGCGCGCGCAGATTTCGATGTTGCAACATCGAATGTAAGCTAGGTTGCCGGGTGCTAAGTGAATGGCCCTATCGAGAGAAATGGGCACTTTATTAAGGCTTATTACTTTTGATATCAGCAGTTAACTCTGTAGATATAAATCGTAAAATTAAGATATTTTCGTGTGGCCGTGCAACTTCAACAAGCTTAATAAAATCTGCTTAAATTATACTTTTTTATAGGTAGACTATTTGTTATTATTTGTTTCCCACTCGCACCCAAAGATTATGCAGAAGCTCCGGGTGCAGTGTATGTATATGTATGAATCATATAGGGCAGCTTTCGTTGCTTACGAAAATTATGTTGCAATTTATTGCGGTTTGTTAATGTAGGGTTTTCATGTACTTTTCGGTGCCTATGCTTTTCGGTACCCGGAATTTCGGTACTGCCTCCGGTCTGCCAAAATATTTCTAATGCTGTTTACTACGATATATAACTACTAAGTTCCGTGCAGTGCAGTTGACTCAGACCTCCATTTTCACCCAGGAGACAAATTTTTCTCTTTGTCCTTTAGCGTTTGCTTGAACGTTTCAAAGCCCCATCGAAAATCGCCTAGTCAAGAAAGGAGTGAAGGCAGTTTTTTTTCTATTTCAATATTTAAAATTTATAATTTAGGATTGCAAACGTTGCGCCATATAAAAAAGAACATGAATCGAATTAAAAAGTTATAAAGTTAATTGATCTTTGCATCTATCGTTTAAACATTTATGAATGTTAAAGTCTGATATAATAAATTCTAATTTTTAATTTACTCTCAAATTAACTATTTGTATTTCATATTTGTTGTATCAAGGTCCATCGAAATTTGTATTAATAGTAAATTCAAATTTATTCCCAATTAAAATTTTCCACCTAATCAAATCAAATCACGCCGCTCCCACCACCATCATCATCATCATTTGCTGCTGCTGCATTATTATTGAATGCTAGACTGGGATGTGGATGCGATGCATATATTCCTTGTTTTAATAAATATTTAAGTTAAAACTATATACAAATGTCTGCAATGCAAATTTTATTTATCTGTTTTGTTGTTGTTTAAAAAACCTATATCTATACCTTTTTTCAACTTTAATAATATATCATTTTAATATGTATAAACAATAAAAATACTATATTAATCACAGTGAAATATTGAATAGGTTAGGGTAGGCCTATGGCTAACTCTGTATTAAAAATAAACAAGGTTTTTGGAAGTATATGGAGTATGACATTACCTAGCAATTGAAGCATTAGTATTCTGTATTGTCATCATATCACTACTGACTACTGCTACTGCTCTAATACTGATTATTCATAACAATTATTATGAGCAAATTTCATTTTGACAGATTATTGATATTCAAAAGATATTTTGAAGTACAAAGAAACAAGTTATTTAATAATAAGTATTCAATAACTTAAATTAATTTTAATCAAATGTGAGTTAGGTAACCAGTTTTATCTTATATATTCTATGCATAAAAGATAATATAATTTTTAGAGAGATAATTAAAACTTTATTATTATGCTTTTATGTCATGTGACATAACAAAAATTATTATTCTAATTTTAAGGTACTAAAGTATTGATATCCCTTTTATAATAAACTCAACTTAGATTTAATTTAACAAATAGCCTTTTCTACATATAATAAAGGTTATATAATAGCTTTCAGCTTAATTAAAATAAAAGTTATAAATAATATAGGATACAAAATTTTATTCTTTTATTTTAAAATGTTAAGATTATCATACTCTGTCATTTGTCTTGAATTTTTATGTCTTTGTAACTTATATATTACTATTCTAGTTTATTTTCCAGTAAAATAATGAATAATACACTATACTACTTATATCAAGTGGCCATTTAAACAATCAATATTAAAAGTCTAAACCATGACCTTTTTTATTCATGTACCATGTTTGAAGGTCAATTTTTATAGCACAAAAATTTCTGTTTTTGAAGTGACTTTTAAAATGTAAGTGTCTTTTTGACAATTTTCACTTTCTAGCAAATACTTGTAGTGATTCCATAATAGTAGTATAGTACAATCTTACTTGACTCTAAATAGCTTGGCCCTGTTTGACTTTAATTGACTCTCCTATACCAATCACGATCCCTGATCCCTATCCCAGATCCCAATCCCAGATACCAATCCCAGATCCCGATCCAAGACCTGGCAGCTATTTGCATAGTATCCCTATCGCCATCCCAACCGTTACCAGGGACGCAACGCCCCCCAGCGGCCGCAGCTCAGTCGGCTATCGCAGTCTGACATCGGCCGGTCCTGGCGACTCTGGCGAGTGTCAGTCTCCCACAGCTGCTGCAGTCTCTAACGTGAGTTTTTAATCTCGATTTAATGACTTCCCAGCATCACCACTAGCAGTAGTATCACTGAAACCTACGCTACAATTTGCACACTAATATTGGACTTGGCAAACCTCTGCTGCCTGATAAAATGATGCGCTATCTTTTTCTGATATCTGCTCCGGCCTGCCTTTCACTTTAAAGTGCAGGGCACTCAGCGCCTTTGACCTCCGATGCCTCCCCTCCCTGTGCACAGAAAGTGTCCGTTGGACTCGACTGGTTCGGCTTATCACTGCGCAGCTCTCCTCCGGCTCACGTGTGGAGCCACCCGAGTCCCCACCCTCGCGCACTCTGCGTGCTGAATCATGACCTTGGAAATTCTGAATTTCTTTATTGCGCGCTTTAAGAGAGCTTAGGTGGCCAATTCGTATTTAAATCTGGTTAGAGCAGAATGGTCTGCCTGTGCCTGTGCCTGGTTTTTCACTTCTGTGCAATTGGAAACTAGTGGAGAACAGCCTGGTTTAAGCATATTGTTTAAAGCCTGACCCCGTCCGACTTTGATCCACTGTCGGACAGCGCGCGCGTTCATGTCTTCATCGCGAACTGTGAAGTACGGCTCGCTTGAGTCGGCCAATCGGGTGTCCTTGGTGTCCTTTAGCAAGGAGGAGGATGCTGTGGATATTGGCGTGGCTGGGGACAGCTCGGCACTGGCGAACCGGGCCTCACTAACTAGCGTGAGCTGTCTGTCTGTCTGTCTATCTTAGTGTCTGTCTGTCTGTCTGTCTGTCTGTCTGTCTGTCTGTCTGTCTGTCTGTCTGTCTGTCTGTCTGTCTTAGTGTCTGTCTGTCTGTCTGTCTGTCTGTCTGTCTGTCTGTCTTAGTGTCTGTCTGTCTGTCTGTCTGTCTGTCTTAGTGTCTGTCTGTCTGTCTGTCTGTCTGTCTGTCTGTCTTAGTGTCTGTCTGTCTGTCTGTCTGTCTGTCTGTCTGTCTGTCTGTCTGTCTGTCTGTCTTAGTGTCTGTCTGTCTTAGTGTCTGTCTGTCTTAGTGTCTGTCTGTCTGTCTGTCTGTCTGTCTGTCTGTCTGTCTGTCTGTCTGTCTGTCTGGCATTAGTGTCTTTTGATTTCTGTCTGTCTGTCTGTCTGTCTGTCTGTCTGTCTGTCTGTCTGTCTGTCTGTGTGTCTGTGTGTCTGTCTGTCTGTCTGGTTATAAGGAACCCTTGGGTACCTTATAACCTAATTATTGTCTTTTTTGCTGCAGAAGTACCAGTCGCGAAAGAATGGTTTTCAGTTTCTTTAACTGACAGTGTCCATTCAAATGCAGGCTAGAAGTGCAAGGCAAACTTATTTTTTTTACTGGCAAGCCGCTTTCTATTTATGTCTGTTTAATATTAACTCTTACTGTTGCTAATTAACAATTATCGGCTCGTACAGGTGGGCCAGTACCTGCGCGACCAGCTGCCCAAGCCGGCCGCTCGGCGCACGGACAATCGGCCCCTGCTGTCAGAGAGTCAGGCCTCGCTTGGCGCCGCCTCTCGCGTCCTGTTAGGGGAACGCAGCGGCGCCGACGACGGCCCCAACAGCGTGGGCGGCGGCAACGGCGCCAATCGAGACGTCTTGGGAGATCACGTGATCGGCGACGGCGGCTGCTATAGTCGGGATTTAGCCTCTTCGACTGGGGAACTGGCTGGCGGCGCGTACTACAGGCGCAGCAGCTGCAGCGGCGGCTCGGCCTACTCCGGCCGATCGAGAGCCGGAAGCGCCAGGGGATCGGTTATCAGCTTCCGGGATGTCGGATACGAAGTGTCCGTTAAGCGGTTTCCTTGGAGTCGGCCGGTGAGGAAGGTTGTCCTGACAGACGTTAGGTGAGTTTTGATTGGTTGGGGGGCAGAAAGTAGTGGAGGTTTAGGTGGGTGCGGGGAACCAATCAGCGAGTAGCTGAGTGTGGGTTAGGTGCGTGGAACCAATCAGCGAGTAGCTGAGTGTGGGTTGGGTGCGGGGAACCAATCAGCGAGTAGTGGAGGTTGGGTTGGGTGCGGGGAACCAATCAGCCAGTAGTGGAGGTTGGGATGGGTGCGAAGAACCAATCAGCGAGTAGTGGATGTTGGGTTGGGTGCGGGGAACCAATCAGTGAGTAGTGGAGGTTGGGGTGGTTTCGGGGAACCAATCAGCGAGTAGTGGAGGTTTGGGTTGGGTGTAGGGGAACCAATCAGCGAGTAGTGGAGGTTTGGGTTGGGTGTAGGGGAACCAATCAGCGAGTAGTGGAGGTTTGGGTTGGGTGTAGGGGAACCAATCAGCGAGTAGTGGATGTTGGGTTGGGTGTAGGGGAACCAATCAGCCAGTAGTGGATGTTGGGTTGGGTGAGGGGAACCGATCGGCGAGTAGTGGAGGTTGGGGTTGGTGCGGGGAACCAATCAGCGAGTGGGAAGGTCGGGGTAAGTGCATGCGCGAACTACCCAACAAGACTTGAACCTTCCGCAGCGGGCTGATGCGGCCGGGCCTGAACGCCATCATGGGCCCCACCGGGTGCGGCAAGACCAGCCTGCTCGACGTGCTGGCCTGCCGCAAGGACCCCCGCTGCGTCACCGGCCGCGTGCTGATTGACGGCCAAAGTCCGCCGGACAATTTCAAGCGGGTGTCAGGCTACGTTGTTCAAGACGACATCGTGATGGGCACGCTGACTGTTCGAGAGAATTTGTACTTCTCTGCGTCTGTTCGGCTGCCGGGCAATTGGACTCGGAGGAGCGAATGCAGAAAGTGAGGGGGGGGCTTTTCTGCGGAGCTGTTTGAATTTTGGAGTAATGAGATGGTTTTAAAATAAATTCAGGCCATTCTACGCAATCGGGATTTCTATGAAATTTATGGATACTAGGAATTGGGTGTACGATGATAGAAGTAGGAAATTCCGGGATTCCATGAAGTTAAGTATTCTAGAAAATAAGGGATTGTAGGAAATCCGAATTCTGGAAAGCGGAGATTCTACGAAATCAAGTATTCTAAGAAATTATAGATTCTAGGAAACCCGAAATCCTGGAAATCGGATATTCAAGGAAATCAGAGATTGACATAAATCAGAGATTCTAGGAAATCAGAGATTCTAGGAAATCAGAGATTCTAGGAAATCAGAGAGTCTAGGAAATCAGAGAGTCTAGGAAATCAAAGACTCTAGGAAATCAGAGATTCTAGGGAATCAGAGATTCTAGGAAATCAGAGATTCTAGGAAATCAGAGAGTCTAGGAAATCAAAGACTCTAGGAAATCAGAGATTCTAGGAAATCAGAGATTCTAGGGAATCAGAGATTCTAGGAAATCAGAGATTCTAGGAAATCAGAGATTCTAGGAAATCAGAGATTCTAGGAAATCAGAGATTCTAGGAAATCAGAGACTCTAGGAAATCAGAGAGTCTAGGAAATCAGAGATTCTAAAGAAATCAGAGATTCTAAAGAAATCAGAGATTCTAAGAAATCAAAGACTCTAGGAAATCAGAGATTCTAGGAAATCAGAGATTCTAGGAAATCAGAGATTCTAAAGAAATCAGAGATTGTAGGAGATCAGAGATTCTAAAAAACAGGATTTCCTGGAAATCGGATATTCTAATCAATCAGGGATTCAAAGAAATCGAAATTCCAGGAAATCGGAGTTTCTAGGAAATCAGAGATTCTAGGAAATCAGAGAGGCTAGGAAATCAGAGATTCTAAGAAATCTGGGATTTTAAGAAATCTGGGATTTTAGGAAATTCATTTATCTAGAAATTTAGGGAGTCAGTTAAACCAGATATTCTATGAAATCAGAATTTCAATAAATTTTAGTATTGTAGGAAATTATGGATGCTAATGTTTTAATGATTCTATGAAACTGATTCTTGGCAGCGGGGAGCAGTGGAATTTAACTAAAATGTTAGAATTGCAATGGAGCAGCTGTCGCGCCTCCCGGTTGCCAGGTAGAGGCGGTGATAGCGGAGCTGGGCCTAGCCAAGGTGGCGGACTCCAAGATCGGCACTGAGCTTATCCGGGGCGTCTCAGGTGGTGAGCGCAAGCGGACCAACATCGGCATGGAGCTGATCACGGACCCCAGCGTGCTGTTCCTGGACGAGCCGACCACCGGATTGGACGCCTTCACGGCCGGCTCGGTAATTCGAACGATGCGCAGCCTGGCTAACCGGGGCCGCACCGTTGTGTTCTCCATTCACCAGCCCAAGTACTCCATCTACCGGCTGTTCAGCTACCTCACTCTGCTGGTTAACGGCCAGGTTATCTACCACGGCAGGGCCGGCAGCGCTCCGTTGAAGTATTTTAAAGACCTGGGTGAGTGCTACCTGCGACTGATGTTGTTCCAAGTCTGTGTGTCTTTGTTCTTATTGATTTCTCGTGGCTTTTTGGACTTAACGTGTGATAACTCTGCTCTCGTGTGTTTATTCTGATTTTGCGTGTGTTTATTCTGATTTAGCATGTGTTTGTTCTAATTTTGTGTGTTTTTTCTGAGTTTGTGTGTGTTTGTCCTGATTTTGTGTGTGTTTTTCTGAGGTTGTGTGTCTTTATTCTGAGTTTGTGTGTGTTTTTTTCTGATTTTGTGTGTGTTTATTCTGATTTATGTTTTTTTCTGAGTTTGTGTATGTTTCTTCTGATTTTTTGTGTGTTTATCCTGATTTTGTGTGTGTTTATTCTGATTTATGTGTTTATCCTGATTTTGTGTGTGTTTTTCTGAGTTTGTGTGTGTTTATTCTAATTTTGTGTGTCTTTATTTTGAGTCTGTGTATGTTTTTTTCTGATTTTTTGTGTTTATTCTGATTTATGTTTCTTTCTGAGTTTGTGTATGTTTCTTCTGATTTTTGGTGTGTTTGTTCTGATTTTGTGTGTGTTTATTGTTGTTTTATGTGTTTTTTAGTTTGTGTGTGTTTATTCTGATTTGTGTGTCTACTATGAATGTTTTTTCTGAGTTTGTTTGTGTTTATTCTGATTTATGCTTTTTTAGTTTGTGTGTGTTTATTCTGATTTTCTGTGTGTTTATCCTGACTTTGTGTGTGTTTATTGTTGTTTTATGTCTTTTTTAGTTTATTTGTGTTTATTCTGATTTATGTGTTTTAGTTTGTGTGTGTTTATTCTGATTTTCTGTGTGTTTATCCTGATTTTCTGTGTGTTTATTGTTGTTTTATGTGTGTTTATTCTGATTTTGTGTGTGTTTATTCTAATTTTGTGTGTCTTTATTTTGAGTTTGTGTATGTTTTTTTCTGATTTTTTGTGTTTATTCTGATTTATGTTTCTTTCTGAGTTTGTGTATGTTTCTTCTGATTTTTGGTGTGTTTGTTCTGATTTTGTGTATGTTTATTGTTGTTTTGTGTTTTTTCTGAGTTTGTTTGTGTTTATTCTGATTTATGTTTTTTTTCTGAGTTTGTGTATTTTTCTTCTGATTTTCTGTGTGTTTATCCTGATTTTGTGTGTCTTTATTGTTGTTTTATGTGTGTTTTTTCAGTTTATGTGTGTTTATTCTGATTTTGTGTGTGTTTATCCTGATTTTGTGTGTGTTTATTCTAATTTTGTGTGTGTTTTTCTGAGGTTGTGTGTCTTTATTCTGAGTTTGTGTGTGTTTATTCTGATTTATGTTTTTTTCTGAGTTTGTGTATGTTTCTTCTGATTTTTTTGTGTTTGTTCTGATTTTGTGTGTGTTTATTGTTGTTTTATGTGTTTTTTTAGTTTGTGTGTGTTTATTCTGATTTGTGTGTCTACTCTGAATGTAAAGTGAGTTTATTTGGCTTTCAAGTGTATTTACTCTGATGTGTGATGATTACTCTGATTGTTTGTGTCTTTGTATTCCTACCTCGTGTCTTTGCTCCCATTTCCGAATGTCTTTCTCCAGCACTATTTTCGGCAAGTCTTTGTCAATTGCCGCTTACCCAGGCTACATCTGCGACACGCACAACAGCCCGCCCGACTTCTTCATGGACATGGTGCACGGCGAGCTGCCGGCCGGAGCCGCTGGCGGGCAGGCGCTGGATCAGGCCGATCCGCTCGATGATGAAGATGGTGAGGCAACGGTCTCGCTGTCCCAGTGTGCATGCAAATCTTCCCGTTGCAACCCGTATAGCCGTGAACCTCGCTTTTTTAGTTTAAAAATTGAGAATTTAACCATTTTAAAGAAAATATACCACATTTTTGTACTGCCTACTGTCAGTAGTTTTCTCTAGAATAAATATAAGAGGAGAAACCACTCGTAGATTAATTGCTAGTCAAAACTAAACAGTATTCGTAGACGATCCGGAATTTCTGTGCGACAGCATCGAATTCGAATCAGCAGGTGAGAACTGATTTGGCTCGGTGCCAAACTCCCCACCTTGTTAGTTTTGCAGTTTTTTCTTTGTGTTTTCATGTGGCATGCATCAAATTTGTTCATTTTCGATTTGTTTGCTTTATCTTACTCAGTGCTGCAGCTGGACCCGTCCGCCGCTGTTCGGTTCAACTTTGGGTATCTATTTGGTGTCGTTTAATTTAACTTGATAGTGTATCAATGAACCCGAATTGGCTCAGTTAATGGTTCATAGTAGCGTATTGAAGCTAATCAATATTTCTGAGAACTGTCGCGCGCAATATCCTGTTTGTTAAGCGTGTTTTAAGCAGTGAGTGTGTCACTATACCCGTCACGGCTGCCTTGCCGCTTGGTTTTCCACTATGCACTTCAATCTTGCCTGCGTCGCATACTGTTTGGGGACAGTCGCCGTTAGGTGACTTACATCAAAAGATATTTATGGGTCTCGCTAGGCGGCTTACATCAAATGATTTTTATGGGTCTCGCTAGGCGGCCTACATCAAATGATTTTTATGGGTCTCGCTAGGCGGCTCACATCAAATGATTTTTATGGGTCTCGCTAGGCGGCTCACATCAAAGGATTTTTATGGGTCTCGCTAGGCGGCTCACATCAAAGGATTTTTATGGGTCTCGCTAGGCGGCTTACATCAAATAATTTTTATGGGTCTCGCTAGGCGGCTCACATCAAAGGATTTTTATGGGTCTCACTAGGCGGCTCACATCAAAGGATTTTTATGGGTCTCGCTAGGCGGCTCACATCAAAGGATTTTTATGGGTCTCGCTAGGCGGCTCATCAAAGGATTTTTGTTGGTTTTGTTAGGCGGCTCACATCAAAGGATTTTACTGATCCGTTTAATAGCTCATTTTGGACGATTTTTAGTTCCGTTAGGCGGCTTACTTCAATGGATTTTTCGAATCTTCAGAATTGACGGATCAAATCAAAGTAATTTCATCTGACACCCGCCCGTCTGTCTCGCCGCCGCCAGGTCCCCCACCCCAAATCCGACTGCCCATCCTCTCCCTCCCCAGTCGAGCCCGCAGTCGAGCCGGACCCGGACGCGCAGAAGGACCAATCGAACGCCATTGCGCAGCACCTGGTTAACGAGTGGCGCCGGTCGCAGCTGGCGCGCAGCATCGAGCGGTCTGTTGAGGAAATCTGCCAGGGTGCCGCGCAGATCAACAACGGCGGCGGCGGCAGCGGCAGCGTGCAGACTCGGCAGCTGAGCAGGCGAGCTTATCCCACCGGCTTTGGTAACCAGGTGAACCTGCCTACGGCCTGTGGATCTTTGCCTCTGCGCAGCTTGACTCCCAGATCCTCAGCTGCTGGGCCAGCCTCCCAGATCCTCAGCTGCTGGGCCAGCCTCCTAGATCATCAGTTGCTGGGCCAGCCTCCCAGATCCTCAGTTGCTGGGCCAGCCTCCCAGATCCTCAGTTGCTGGGCCAGCCTCCCAGATCCTCAGTTGCTGGGCCAGTCTCCCAGACCCTCAGCTGCTGTGCCACCGCCACCATCCCAGATCCTCAGTTGCTGCAATCAAAATTTAATATTTAAATTTAAATTCAATATTTGTTAAACCCAATGTACCACTCATCTTCACCGCCAGCTGCTGCACGTGTCCTGGCGCACCTGGCTGAACCTGTTCCGCAATCCCCAGAGCTCGGTGATCCAGCTCATTGTGTACCTGTTCTTCGGGCTCAGCATTGGCACCGTGTTCTTCGGCCTCGACACCTCGCTGGAGTCCGGCATTCAGAATCGCCAAGGCCTGTTCTTCTTCCTCACCCTGCAGATGGTCTTTGTCAATCTGAGCGCGGTGGAGGTCTTTATTAAAGAGCGTGCAGTCTTTATACACGAGAATTCTTCGGGATTCTACAGTGTGCTGGTGTACTTTTTGGCCAAGATTCTGTGCGACATGCTGCCCATCAAGACTCTGCCGGTGAGGACCGTCTCCGTTGCCTACTTCTGGCCCTACTCTGCTGCCTACTTCTGACCTTACTCTGCTGCCTACTTCTGACCCTACTCTGCTGCCTACTTCTGACCCTACTCTGCTGCCTACTTCTGACCCTACTCTGCTACCTACTTCTGACCCTACTCTGCTACCTACTTCTGACCCTACTCTGCTACCTACTTCTGACCCTACTCTGCTGCCAAAGTCTACCCCTCTACTGTGCTGCCTACTTCTGACCCTACTCTGCTACCTACTTCTGACCCTACTCTGCTGCCTACTTCTGACCCTACTCTGCTGCCAAAGTCTACCCCTCTACTCTGCTGCCTACTTCTGACCCTACTCTGCTGCCAAAGTCTACCCCTCTACTGTGCTGCCTACTTCTGACCCTACTGTGCTGCCTACTTCTGACCCTACTCTGCTACCTACTTCTGACCCTACTCTGCTACCTACTTCTGACCCTACTCTGCTACCTACTTCTGACCCTACTCTGCTGCCAAAGTCTACCCCTCTACTGTGCTGCCTACTTCTGACCCTACTCTGCTATCTACTTCTGACCCTACTCTGCTGCCTACTTCTGACCCTACTCTGCTGCCAAAGTCTACCCCTCTACTGTGCTGCCTACTTCTGACCCTACTCTGCTATCTACTTCTGACCCTACTCTGCTGCCTACTTCTGACCCTACTCTGCTACCTACTTCTGACCCTACTCTGCTACCTACTTCTGACCCTACTCTGCTGCCAAAGTCTACCCCTCTACTGTGCTGCCTACTTCTGACCCTACTCTGCTATCTACTTCTGACCCTACTCTTCTGCCTACTTCTGACCCTACTCTGCTGCCTACTTCTAACCTACTCTGCTGTCTACTTCTGACTATTCTCTCCCGCACCGTTTCCCCACCCAGGTGCTGCTGTTCATGCCCATCATTTACTTCATGGCCCAGCTGCGCCTTGAAGCCGGGGCTTTCCTATTCTACCAGCTCAACCTGGTGCTGGCCACCTGTGCAGCCTGCGGCGTAGCATTCTTCGTCTCGGCTTCCGTGTCCGTGTTTGGCATAGCCAACATCCTCATCTCCATCATGTACGTATTCATGATGGTGTTCGGCGGATTCTTGATTAATATCGCATCGGTCGGCTGGCTGAGCTGGTGCCGCTACCTGTCCGTGTTTTACTATGCTTATGCCGGCCTGTCAGTCAATGAGTTCAGCGGCATGCGCTTCTGTCCTACCAGGCCGGAGCCCAATGTCACCAGGACTTGGTAAGGCTGATTGTTATGCTTGTTGCTTCCGCTCATTATAAAAATTGGTCACTTCCGGTCATTCTAAAATCACTTCCGGTCACTCTAGAATCAGTCTGTTCCGGTCATTCTAGAATCAGTCACTTCCGGTCATTATAGAATCAGTCACTTCCGGTCATTATAGAATCAGTCACTTCCGGTCATTATAGAATCAGTCACTTCCGGTCATTCTAGAATCATTCACTTTCGGTCATTCTAGAATCAGTCACTTCCGGTCATTCTAGAATCAGTCACTTCCGGTCATTCTAGAATCAGTCACTTCTGGTCATTCTAGAATCAGTCTGTTTCGGTCATTCTAGAATCAGTCACTTCCGGTCATTCTAGAATCAGTCACTTCCGGTCATTCTAGAATCAGTCACTTCTGGTCATTCTAGAATCAGTCTGTTTCGGTCATTCTAGAATCAGTCACTTCCGGTCCTCACGCAGTCCCCCAACGCCCCGTCCCGCCCCAACCAGCAAGGACGGATCCACCGTTCTGAATGATCAGCAGATTCCGCACTCGACGCCATGGAATCTGTGGAGCAACGAACTCGGCATGTTCTGCATCATGCTGGTATTTCTGCTGCTGTGCTACGTGCAGCTGTGCCGGATCAATAAGTACAAATAATTAAATTGACACAGGTTCCAGGCTTTGGTAAATTATTCAGAAATCGCAGTGTTAGCTGTATCAAAATCATAATTGTATTATATAAAATCATCTATCAGCGCTTCCACAAAACATTTAAGAATATAAGCCCGCTCTGTTGTTTAATTTCGCTTCTTAACTAATCTTCCGCCTCGGGTCTTCCGCTTAGCTTGTGCGTTATTAATTTTGTATTTTGTACTTTATAATAAAATTTTCCTCTTGTCTTGTGCCACCTCTATTTCTGTCCATTTCCATCGGGCAGCTCTCTATTCTGTGCAATCGAAATTTATTTGGAGAACAATGCTCGCTACTTGCCTACTGCTTAGTAATAGTAGCTAGTCGGGATGAGGCTATTAAATTTTAATCGTCTTTCACAGTGGCAGTCAATCTCTGGACTTATTGCTGTTTGAGATTTTGTTGAGTACAATTAAAGTACTAATTGGCCAATTTCGTGTACTGATATTAAAGTGTATTATAGCGACTCTTCCTACTCACAAGCACTCTGCTTATTAGTAAGAGAAGGACCATTGTTTGTTTTGTGTTCTTATTTTCATATGTTATTTTTGTTTTTATGTTAAACGGTTGGTTCAAGTCTTGACTAAATTGTTATTTATTCTTTGCGCTTTGGACAGTAAATAAATGCTTATTTTCTGGTGCATACTTTGTTACATGCGCTGCGCCTACTGGAAGTAGTACGTGCCTATTAAATGTTCTGAGGGCTGGCTGTCATTTTTTAATGTTTGGGTTTGATTTATAATAACATAAACTAAGATTAGCAATCCATTCTGTTCAACTCATTGATGTTGGATAGATTAGCAATCCATTCTATTCAACTCATTGATGTTGGATAGATTAGCAATCCATTCTGTTTGACTCATTAATGTTGGATAGATTAGCAATCCATTCTGTTTAACTCATTGATGTTGGATAGATTAGCAATCCATTCTACTCAACTCATTGATGTTGGATAGATTAGCAATCCATTCTGTTTGACTCATTGATGTTGGATAGATTAGCAATCCATTCTGTTTGACTCATTGATGTTGGATAGATTAGCAATCCATTCTGTTTAACTCATTGATGTTGGATAGATTAGCAATCCATTCTGTTTGACTCATTGATGTTGGATAGATTAGCAATCCATTCTGTTTAACTCATTGATGTTGGATAGATTAGCAATCCATTCTATTCAACTCATTGATGTTGGATAGATTAGCAATCCATTCTACTCAACTCATTGATGTTGGATAGATTAGCAATCCATTCTGTTTGACTCATTGATGTTGGATAGATTAGCAATCCATTCTATTCAACTCATTGATGTTGGATAGATTAGCAATCCATTCTACTCAACTCATTGATGTTGGATAGATTAGCAATCCATTCTGTTTGACTCATTAATGTTGGATAGATTAGCAATCCATTCTGTTTAACTCATTGATGTTGGATAGATTAGCAATCCATTCTATTCAACTCATTGATGTTGGATAGATTAGCAATCCATTCTATTCAACTCATTAATGTTGGATAGATTAGCAATCCATTCTGTTCAACTCATTGATGTTGGATAGATTAGCAATCCATTCTATTCGACTCATTGATGTTGGATAGATTAGCAATCCATTCTATTCAACTCATTGATGTTGGATAGATTAGCAATCCATTCTATTCGACTCATTGATGTTGGATAGATTAGCAATCCATTCTATTCAACTCATTGATGTTGGATAGATTAGCAATCCATTCTATTCAACTCATTGATGTTGGATAGATTAGCAATCCATTCTATTCAACTCATTGATGTTGGATAGATTAGCAATCCATTCTATTCGACTCATTGATGTTAGATAGATTAGCAATCCATTTCATCTTTGGTGTCAGGATTGAGATTAAGCAAAGGCCCTCTTTAATATTTTATATTTAATAGTTAAGTTACATTATTAAAGCATAGCTCTGACAGTAAAGGCACTGATGGGCATAAACTCGATCGCGGCACTGACACTGATTAGGTAACTCGTAGAGTCAGTGGTTTTTTTTAAAACTTTGCATTGAGTTTCGGAGCTATGGCGAGCTTTGAGTGTGGGTGAATAGAAAATCTTTCATCTAATTGTGTTGCACTCCCGTTATTAAATGCTGAAAGGCCATCTTCGGGTAAAAGGATCGTCAGCCTGCTTGGAAGGTCATCCACCCGCTTTGATGGTTGATCATGTATCTGAAAAGAGAAGATCACTGGTTTGAAAGGTCACCCACTGGTTTGAAAGGTCATTCACTGGTTTGAAAGGTCACCCACTGGTTTAAAAGGCCATTCACTGGTTTTAAAGGCCATTCACTGGTTTTAAAGGTCATTCACTGGTTTGAAAGGTCACCCACTGGTTTAAAAGGTCATTCACTGGTTTAGAAGGTCATTCACCGGTTTAAAAGGTCATTCACTGGTTTGAAAGTTCATTCACTGGTTTAATAGGTCATTCACTGGTTTGAAAGGTCATTCACTGGTTTGAAAGGTCGTTCACTGGTTTAAAAGGTCGTTCACTGGTTTAATAGGTCATTCACTGGTTTGAAAGGTCATTCACTGGTTTAAAAGGTCATTCACTGGTTTAAAAGGTCATTCACTGGTTTGAAAGCTCATTCACTGGTTTAAAAGGTTATTCACTGGTTTTAAAGGTCATTCACTGGTTTAAAAGGCTATTCACTGGTTTAAAAGGTTATTCACTGGTTTAAAAGGTCATTCACTGGTTTGAAAATTCATTCACTGGTTTGAAAGGTCACCCACTGGTTTAAAAGGTCATTCACTGGTTTGAAAGGTCATCCACTGGTTAAGAAGATCATCTATTGGTTTAAAATGTCATCCACTGGTTTAAAACGTCACTCGCCTGCTCGCCAGGTCTCGCAAGGCCATCCACCTATCAGTGTCAAGTCGAAAATAAATTACGAAGAGAATAAATTAAAAAAGAAATTCAATCAGAAGCCAAATCAAATCCTCAATTGGCTGCCTACGACGGCATGGCCATCTGGTCGATGGCGCGGACCAAATAATCCACAAAAGCGACCTCGCTGTCCTCCAGTCCGCCCGGCTGTGGCGCCAACTTTTCGCGCCGTTTCTCATTTCGATAGCGCAGCGCCGTCTTGGCCAGCTGGCGCGCCTCCCGCGCCGTCTCGCGGCCTTCGCGCATAATTAGACGCCGGAACTCGGGCAGGTTCATGCGGAACAGCACCGCCTCGGTCTGGGCCACCGCGGTGCTCATGCGGCTGGGCAGCTGAGCCAGGGCTTCAACGTCTCCCAGCATGCCGTTACGGCTGACGCAGCTCCAAGCGATTCGGCCTCCGGTTGTTGCCACCTGCCGAAGCCTTCGACCGTTGCCTGAGCTGCTGCTGGCGACGCTTCTGGCTACTTTCTGCTTGCCAACTGCTTGCAACTTCTGCTGCTGTTGTGAAGGCAGCACGGAGTAGACATTCTTGGCCTGCAGGTGCAGCTCGTATTGGTCAGTTAGCTTGCGCGGGTTCAGGTAGAGAATCACTTCTCCACTGCGGGCGGGATCGGGTTGTGGGGGATTTGTGGATGGTGCTGTGGGGATGGTGCTGTGGGGATGGTGCTGTGGGGATGGTGCTGTGGGGATGGTGCTGTGGGGATGGTGCTGTGGGGATGGTGCTGTGGGGATGGTGCTGTGGGGATGGTGCTGTGGGGATGGTTCTGTGGGGATGGTGCTGTGGGGATGGTGCTGTGGGGATGGTGCTGTGGGGATGGTGCTGTGGGGATGGTGCTGTGGGGATGGTGCTGTGGGGATGGTGCTGTTGGGATGATGCTGTGGGGATGGTGCTGTGGGGATGGTGCTGTGGGTATGGTGCTGTGGGGATGGTGCTGTGGGGATGGTTCTGTAGAGGATGGTGCTGTGGGGATGGTGCTGTGGGGATGGTGCTGTGGGGATGGTGCTGTGGGGATGGTTCTGTAGAGGATGGTGCTGTGGGGATGGTGCTGTGGGGATGGTGCTGTGGGGATGGTGCTGTTGGGATGGTTCTGTGGGGATGGTGCTGTGGGGATGGTGCTGTTGGGATGGTTCTGTGGGGATGGTGCTGTGGGGATGGTTCTGTGGGAATGGTGCTGTGGGGATGGTGCTGTAGAGGATGATGCTGTGGGGATGGTGCTGTGGGGATGGTGCTGTAGAGGATGATGCTGTGGGGATGGTGCTGTAGGGATGGTGCTGTAGAGGATGATGCTGTGGGGATGGTGCTGTGGGGATGGTGCTGTAGAGGATGGTGCTGTGGGGATGGTGCTGTGGGGATGGTGCTGTAGAGGATGGTGCTGTGGGGATGTTGCTTTAGGTTATGGTGCTGAGTTTATGGCAAAGCAAACAACACGCCAGGCCTTGTCGGTATCAGCAAATAAACTACACTGCGGTGCATGCAATTTGCTTTGCTAAACAGAAGAAAAACAAAAAAGGTTGAACCCCACTTGAGAAAACACAGTGGCTGCTGCTGCGAGAACGATGCCAGCAAAGCTAATTAACTTGAGCTTCCAGCCTAACTCGCCACAGGGCCACTCGGTGCTTCCACCTCAGCCGAACCCAGAAGAGCTCTGGCTCAATTGTGCTGCCCCAAGTGGCCTGAGCCAATTATCACACTTTTATTTGGCAACTTCAGTTACTGGCAGATCTGTCAGTCTGTCATTCTCTCCTGTCCTGAGCTGCGCAGCCTGGGCTTTCATTCAGCCCCGATAATAGATAAATTAATGAATGGCGGGCTGCATTGTACTCTGCTTTATTGTTGCATTCAATCGTTAAAGGTTTCCTTATTGACCGATGAATGAGAGAGCTGAAATCATCTTTTATGCTTTTATTTCCTACGGTCTGGCTTGGGGAAGAACAGGTCAGGGGGATGCGTCCGGCTCTGACACGTAAAAGTACATGTACGCAGCCTGGATTCGAGCCCGTAGGATTAGTGTGCCTGCTCGGGGCCGAGCGGGTCGACTATCGCCAAAACCCACAGGCGCAGTAGGCAGCGAAATTTGCCAACTGCCTCACCTGACAATGAAGTACACGTCCTCAATTTTGTCTCCCTGCCGTACAATGATGTCCCCGTTGTAGTATTTCTCCTTCATCAGGGCTCGGATGAACTGCTGCCTCAGTCTGGGATTGAAGTTGCTGACCAGGTGGAAGCCGGAGGTGAAGTCCTCGCGCTCCTGCTCGAGCCGGCGCAGACGGCTGTCCAGAGTGCGCTCGAACAGGTCGCGGGAGATTCGGATGAGGGAGCAGGGCTCGGAGGCTGGCGACACCAGCACGTTGGCAGTGCGCACCACGTTCTTCACCAAGGCCACCTCGCCGATCACTGAGCCGGCTGAATTAGAAAATGGGATTAGGAAGGCGTGAGAATCGGATTAGGAAGGCGTGAAAATCGGATTAGGAAGGCGTGAGAATCGGATTAGGAAGGCGTACGAATTGAATTAGGGAAGACACGAGAAGCGGATTTGCGATGACACGAGAAGCGGATTAGCGATGACACGAGAAGCGGATTAGGGAAGACACGAGAAGCGGATTTGCGATGACACGAGAAGCGGATTAGCGATGACACGAGAAGCGGATTAGCGATGACACGAGAAGCGGATTAGCGATGACACGAGAAGCGGATTAGCGATGACACGAGAAGCGGATTAGCGATGACACGAGAAGCGGATTAGCGATGACACGAGAAGCGGATTAGCGATGACACGAGAAGCGGATTAGGGAAGAAACGAGAAGCGGATTAGGGAAGACACGAGAAGCGGATTAGGGAAGATACGAGAAGCGGATTAGGGAAGACACGAGAAGCGGATTAGGGAAGACACGAGAAGCGGATTAGGGAAGACACGAGAAGCGGATTAGGGAAGACACGAGAAGCGGATTAGGGAAGACACGAGAAGCGGATTAGGGAAGCCACGAACTCACGCCCCACGACTCCAACGATGACTCCCAGCAGCTCTCCGATTTCTTTTTGCCCCGCCAAGCCGCGCACCGAGTCTCCCTCGCGAAGGCCGCCGCTGACTCCGCTGCCGTCGACGGCAGTCGCAGTCGCTGACACCCGAACCTCGCACTGGCCGGACAGCACGATGTACATGAAGTCGCCGGTGCTGCCCTGCCGTATCAGCAGCCGGCCTGGCTCGCAGGTCTCCAGCACCGAGTCCTTCACCAGCGCCTTCAGCACGCCTTGGGGCGGATGGATTGGATGAGGAGCAGATATAGATTAATCTAGGGGCGGATATAGATTAATCTAGGGGCGGATATAGATTCATCTAGGGGCGGATATAGATTCATCTAGGGGCGGATATAGATTCATCTAGGAGCGGATATAGATTCATCTAGGAGCGGATATAGATTCATCTAGGGGCGGATATAGATTCATCTAGGAGCGGATATAGATGCATCTAGGGGCGGATATAGATTCATCTGAGGCGGATATAGATTCATCTAGGGGCGGATATAGATTCATCTAGGAGCGGATATAGATTCATCTAGGGGCGGATACAGATTCATCTAGGAGCGGATATAGATTCATCTAGGAGCGGATATAGATTCATCTAGGAGCGGATATAGATTCATCTAGGGACGAATTGATTAGTTCAGGGGGCGGATGGATTAGTTCAGGGGGCGGACGGGTTAGTTCAGGGGGCGGATGGATTAGTTCAGGGGGCGGATGGATTAGTTCAGGGGGCGGATGGATTAGTTCAGGGTGCGGATGGATTAGTTCAGGGGGCGGATGGATTAGTTCAGGGGGCGGATGGATTAGTTCAGGGGGCGGATGGATTAGTTCAGGGGGCGGATGGATTAGTTCAGGGGGCGGACGGATTAGTTCAGGGGGCGGACGGATTAGTTCAGGGGGCGGACGGATTAGTCACTCACTGTCCTCCAGCTCGCCCAGCACGCACACTTTGCCTCTCTGAGCCTCGCCCCTTGAGAGGTCCTTGCACCAGGCCATCACCATGCTGAGGTCGTCCTCGTTCCTCTCGCTCGGCGGCGCAGTCAGAGCTCTCCGCACCCGGTCCAGCAGCAGCAGCTCTCCAGACATTGGCGCTGGACAGCAAAATGCACTTCTCTGCAAGTGAAAAAGAAAAGCCAAGAAGGAGGTGCAAAATTTCCTCTGTGTTTATTCGCGGTCTGTGCGTTGAGATTCCCCATAAATAGGTCTTTGCTCCACCTGCCCCGCTCTCATTGGTTACCGCTGTTCTCTTGTGAATTTTTAAAGCCTTTGTTTGGATTTTGCCTTCTGAACCCTCTTTTATCGCTGGTCTGTTAAGCCTGTCTGTGTGCCCTGGCAACGGTTACTCAGCTGGCCGTCTTCCGCATGGCGCAGATCGCATTTCTTTCCTCGCTTCCTGCTGGGGCGCTCGGCTCAAGGCGTGCTAAATTTATGAGCCAGAAACTGGATTTAAAGCTCTTTCGCTGAATTGAAATACCGCTATTAGCTCGTACTACTTGGACTGAGCACAGGAGTCTAGGAATTCTTTGAATTCTAGGAAAGTGTATTTGAAGGCCAGCAAAGGAACAAGGGGTAGAAGGGACGCTGAAGCTGGCGCTAAAATTGGCGCTTAAATGACGCTGAACTTGGCGCTAAAATGGCACTAACCTTGGCGCAAAAATGGCACTAAAATGGCACTAACCTTGGCGCTAAAATGGCGCTGAAATGGCACTAACCTTGGCGCTAAAATGGCACTAACCTTGGCGCTAACTTTGGCGCTGAAATGGCGCTAACTTTGGCGCTAAATTGGCGCTAAAATGGCACTAACCTTAGCGCTAAAATAGCACTAACCTTGGCATTAAATTGGCGCTAAAATGGCGCTAACTTTACACTAAAATGGCGCTAATTTTGGCGCTAAATTGGCACTAAAATGGCACTAACCTTGGCACTAACCTTGGCGCTAAATTGGCGCTAAAATGGCGCTAACTTTGGTGCTAAATTGGCGCTGAAATGGCACTAACCTTAGCGCTAAACTTGGCGCTAACCTTGGCGCTAAACTTGGCGCTAAACTTGGCGCTAAACTTAGCGCTAAACTTGGCGCTAACCTTGGCGCTAAACTTGGCGCTAACCTTGGCGCTAAACTTGGCGCTAAACTTGGCGCTAAACTTGGCGCTAAACTTGGCGCTAAACTTGGCGCTAAACTTGGCGCTAAACTCAAATATTACCAAGATGCCTACAGTGTTTTACGGAATCAAAATGTGTCCAAAAACTGAACGATTACAACATCGATAAAAGCATGTTTAAGCTATAACTTTGTTACAAAGACAAGTCTAGTCCAGATTTCTGCTCCTAGACTTCTTCGGCTCTGTCAGTCCAGTGCGGCCCGGCTGACATTGTCAATATTATTCCAGCTAAAAGTGCCAATGTGGTAGTGTTAATTATTAAAACAGTTTTTATTAAAAATTCCAAACTAGTCTACTAACTAGTAGCCGAATACGAACATTTTTGCTCTAGAACAGCATCCAGAAGCAATTAGTGACAGAACTAATTAAGCAGTTTTTTTAAATAAAAAACTTAATTATATTTTCTGGTGCAAAAGCTGGGCGCCCATTGCTGCCCCGGCTCACAGGTAGATAATGACAAATCGGAGCTGCAGTGAGTCACTCCGCCAGACAGCCAGTCCCCGGCCAAAATGGGGGACTACAAAATGGGGAGCACGCGGATACACACAAGAGGATATGCAGAGCTCTGTGACTTACTAGGACTTTTGGCCGAGAAAAAGGGGAAGTATTCGGGCCTAAAACTGGCGGAGACAGCCCTGAGGGGACGATAAACTCAGGCGGCATTGCGAGTTCTTTGCTGGCGACCCACTTGATGGATTGTGGACTCTCTGTGACACCCCAGAAACTGGGGCTGTAGCTGTCTGCTCTTTGGACTGGAGCTGGCTGACTGAAGTGCTCATATAAGCCCGTGTCTTGTTCGGCCCGAGCCCAACGAGCTGAGATCTGCGCGCTGGCCAGGTGCAGGCGGTGCTCGACTTTGAGCAGTTGAGCAGGAAATTTGATTGCGAAAGTGCATGCGCTCCCAGCCACTGCCAGATCTCATTTGGAGTCAGGTGAGATCCATGTTTTTATTAAGGTGTCATTTTTCCTGATGAATGCTGTTTCATAATTTTCCTGTGCAATCAGACTGTAAACACAATGCAATCAGTGTGTAAACTCAATGTAATCAGTGTGTAAACACAATGCAATCAGACTGTAAACACAGTGCAATCCAGACTGTAAACACAATGCAATCAGACTGTAAACGCAATGCAATCAGTGTGTAAACACAATGCAATCAGTGTGTAAACACAGTGCAATCAGTGTGCAAACTCAATCCAATCAGACTGTAAACACAGTGCAATCCAGTGTGTAAACACAATGCAATCAGTGTGTAAACACAGTGCAATCAGTGTGCAAACTCAATGCAATCAGTGTGTAAACACAGTACAATCAGACTGTAAACACAATGCAATCAGACTGTAAACACAGTGCAATCAGACTGTAAACACAATGCAATCAGACTGTAAACACAATGCAATCAGACTGTAAACACAGTGCAATCAGACTGTAAACACAATGCAATCAGACTGTAAACACAATGCAATCAGACTGTAAACACAATGCAACCAGACTGTAAACACAATGCAATCAGACTGTAAACACAATGCAATCAGACTGTAAACACAGTGCAATCAGACTGTAAACACAATGCAATCAGACTGTAAACACAATGCAATCAGACTTCCCCAAATGACGCACGCTAGTCAACTCCCAATCTGAAGTATGCTGTCGAGTTTTTTGCAATATTAGCAAAGCATTGCTGCCCTGGCCTTCACCTCAGCCACTTCAACTCCCTCGAGATTCTGGGTTTTGTGAGCTGGCGAGTTGCACCAGGTCAGCTTCCCTCATCATCTCTCCCTTGGCTACCTGATTTTTTGTCGCGAGCCGCCGCTCCTGCTCGTCACGATGGCCCTCCAGCCCGCGAACCCGGCTTCCCGGGCGCCCCTCTTCTCTGTGTGTGAGGCAGCTGGGCCGCCCGCTTCTTCATCTATTCGTCCTCGAGTTTGTGTTCTCAAATGAGCAGGGGGCATGGCAATTGAGGCGACTGGGGGGGGGAGTTCAGGTTTGAGAAAGAAAGCGATGAGTTTCAAGTTCACTGCCTCATCGTGCGCATGCCTTTCCAGCTTCCGCTGGGACCGGGGCTTGTCTACAAATTTTGTGCGACAAATAAAGACACGAAATAGCGCGAGAAATTTAATGCTTCGACTGAAGCAATCTGAAATCAAATTGCATGAGAACTGAGAAATATTAACAGATGACAGCATGACAGCATGACTGAGAAATGAGGGTATAAGATATGGGAGCATGAGAAAAGGGAGGTCATGAGAAATGAGAGGTCATGGGGAATGAGAGGTCATGAGGAATGAGAGATCATGAGAAATGAGAGATCATGAGAAATGAGAGATCATGAAAAATGAGAGATCATGAGAAATGAGAGATCATGAGAAATGAGAGATCATGAGAAATGAGAGATCATGAGAAATGAGAGATCATGAGAAATGAGAGCATGAGAGATCATGAGAAATGAGAGATCATGAGAAATGAGAGCATGAAAAATGAGAACTTCATATTTTTCCTAAATAAAGCTTCATTTTTTGTATTGAAAGTTTTAACCACAGAAACTAATAGTTGAAAAATGAGATTGCAGTTAATGGCAACAATGAGAACAGTGCTTTCTAAGGAAAGCTTCCCAGATTCAGTGCCTCATCTAAAGGCAGGAATCTCCATTTCTCAAAACTGCCGAACTTGGCCGGCAGCAGGTTGGGGAGGGCGGGGAGCAGCCGGGGTTCAGGGAAAAGTTGCTCCTCCCTCCTCATGCTGGAGGATGAAGGAATGAAAAAGGAAATTGTGTGCCGATGCACCCGCTTTGGCCGATTGTGAGCTGGACTGGGGCAGGGGGGTCCTTTCAATTTCAGACTCCCCGTCTGTCCGTCTGGGGGGTCAGGCGACCCCGGCGCCCCTGCATCCCCCACTCCCCTCCCCTCAATCTTATTTCTCCTTCATTTTTCGAATCCTTTATTCCCTAGGAGAAGTCCAGCGTCAAAAAAAATCCCCCCAGCCAGCAGCCCGGCACTTCCCGTCCGTGGAAAAGGTTTCGCGGGAAAAAGGGCCTTAGGGTGGGGTTGGGCGTCTTTGAAATTCCCAGGAAACGCGATGCCGCGTCCAGCAGCCGGACCGGAGAGTGCGGCGGGAGGCCCCCACGCGCCCGCCGTCAGCTGAGTCGCCGGGTGCCCCGTGTCCCCCGGCCCACCGACCCTCACTTCCCCGGCCTTTCTTAGCTGCTTTCAATCAAAGCCTGATTGCTGGCTGCCTTCCAGAGCCTCTCAGCCAGCGCTCACTCAGATTCTCAACAATATAATCCTGATATTTCCTCAGAGGTATATAGTTATCCCAATTTTTAGTCAAGTGTCTGTGGCATCTCCCTAGCAACTACGGGACGTACCGATCCGACTCTCGCGCCGCAACCCCTATTTTCGATTCGGTGCGGGGCCGCATGCATTTGGAGCTTGTGTCAGAATTGGCAGAATCGCCTGCCTCATCCTTGTTGAGCTTGGGTTGATTTCGACAAAGGCGTTGCTCCATTGTGCCCCACAGCCCTCCCACGAGGAAGAGAAACCGAGGTGAAGAACTGAGTCAGCGATTATTTTTGACTTCCAAGCAAAGAAAATGGAACTCAGAGTCCGGCCCTGCGATCTCAATCAAAGATTTTGCTTGACTCAAGACTGGCAGGAAATTAGCCTTGAGAGCCGTGGCCTTTTATCCACTCACAAGGGGAGCAATGAGCTGTGATATTCACAAGGGCAGCCGCGGACTCACCTCAGAGCGACAGCAGCTGACAGAGCGGCTCTCTCTTACGCCGCCAGCAGGTGAAGTCGGCGGCCCTCT